>JADLZK010004987.1:0-252698 GCA_015847255.1 Hyparrhenia diplandra | reverse complement strand
GGAAGTTTGTTTTCTTTTACGGACGGTGGAGGGGGTGCAGGCACGTGACGTGGTGAGAGAGGGGAGCTTAAATTTTTACCGCACCAAAAATTACCTCCTCTTTGTTTTTAGAGATGCAGGGATTTTTAATAAAAATAGAATAGATAGATAGATAGATGTAGCCAAGAGAAGAGAGTGGAAAAATTCCTGAGAAAACGGAAAATCTCAACAGGCGCGTAGGGTGGGGGCCTCCGTCCACTGGCCCTGGGCGAAACAGCCCACGCGTGGGCAGATTCGGCCCACGCGCGGCTCAAGAACAGGGGCACGAACGCTGCTTTGCGAAGAGTGCCGAGCTTCCTCAATATTTGTAGCTCCGCTTCTCCCCAAAATCCAGAGCACGGAGACACACACGTGGGACCGACCGCAAAATTCCGGGCCGGTGTGGACTCCGACGGTGACCAGGGTGAGTCCAAGGCACCACGGCCTGTGATGCCATCATTTGGAATCTACTCTCCCGTGATGTTCCTTTGTATGATGCTAGCTGGACGGTTCATGGTATTGATTCTAACATAGGAAGCTATTTTGTCTGAATCCATAACACAATAACAACAATCACTGACAGAGTTCGGTCCAAACATGAAACAAAGCAAGAACTGTGCGTCTCAGCAAGAAACCCAGAAACCAAAAGTGATGAGAGAAAGCTAAAATCTTCTAGGTTCAATCCAATCGATTCTTCCCTGCTGGTTGCTGCCGCTCCATCCATCCATGCATCCACTCTGTCTCAGGATATAGGAGCGCGCGCTGCACAAGCAAGTTGAACACATTGTCCCTGTCAGCAAGCAATTGATCCTGACACGTACCGCGCTGCCCCCTCCGAAGAACTGCTCGCCGCGAGCCACGATCTTGTGGCCGGCGAGCAGCTCGGCGCGGTCCTCGACGCCTTCGCTTCTCACATCGCAGCCACGCGGAAACGCTACAAAACAAAGCCAACCGGTCAAAGAGAGAATTTCCAGAGTTTCAGATATGCAGCAGAGCACATCTTTCTTAGTTGCAGGCACGGCAATGGCTAATTTCAGTTCGTTGTTAGCTACCAGGACAAGCTGTCACGATCTGGCTAGCGGCGAGACGGTGCAGGCGGAAGTCTCCTCCCGGTAGGCTGAAGGCGCCGGAGGCTGCCACGGTGGCGCGCAGGGGTGCGCCAGCGCTCCACATGCGCTGCCGCGCGAAGTCAGGCACAGGCGCGACGGTGCCGTCGCCGTGGCCGGCGGGACGCGACCTCGTAGGCCGTTGGAGACGACGCTGAGGATCTTGGTGGCGCGCAGCTGTGACTCTGACATGCCGATGCGTAGCACGGTCGACGAAATGCGTAGACCATCTTCTCCTGGCTACCTTCGCGGTCCTTCGCGCGCGCCCACCTGAGGAGAAGCCATCGCCGATGAGGTCGTTGTGATGCCAAAAAGCGTTCCGGGAATCGGGCATCTTTGCCAGGTACGTGCGTGAGTGCGTGCGTACCCGAGCCTGGTGCCGGCGTGGCCGGTGATGCGACACGGTGAAGCGCATCGATGTCGTGGGCAGCGCGCGCCGCCCGGTGATGGGCGTGTACTGCGGCCAGTAGTATACCAGGTCATGGATCGCCTTTCGCGCCGGCGGTGTGCACGACGGCCTCGCGGATGGCGCCGTCCGGGCTGTTCGGCGAGCGAGACCAGCTCGATGCACTCCATCGCCGGTGAACGTGTTGGCATCACCGGCCCAGCGGTCGCTCGAGCAGCAGGAGGAGCAGGAGGTCCGTCTGGGGCGGATTACGACTGGCACATAGATGGAGAGCGACAAAATTTGGCATCACATCACATGACGATTGCAGTAAGGCTGACACCTGCGTGCGTGCGTGCGTGCGTGATGCTGACAGGCAGTAAGTACGGCGCCGGCAAGACGACGGACGAGGCTTCCGATCAGCGGCGCGGCGCCGACGAGCCGAAGCTGAGCGTACATGGCGGCCTGATAGAGGCTGAATCTTTGGCGCCGGTGCCGGACGCAAGGTGGTACCCATCGACCTCGGCGTTTCCAGAGCGACGCGGTGGGAGGCGGCGCACCGCGCTGCCTCCAGCTCTGGCCTCGAGGTACCAGCAGATCCCAGCGGCGCGTCCGGAGGTGTAGCGCATCACTCCGCCACCCGCGGATCACGGTCGCCGCGCGCTCCCCGACCTCCCGCCAAGAACGCTCGTACATCGTCGAGGTCGCCACGCACCGGCACGCCCGAAAGCACCAAGGTCGGTTATGGCTGAGAGAGCGCGGCAACGCGACGCGACGCGGGGAGAAAGATCGATGAACACGAGTGGTGAGTGAGCAGAGACGAGCACGCACAGCTCGAGGTTAGCTGACGGCATCCGGCGCGACGTCGCGGTCCAGCGCCTCCGCATCCCTCGCCGTCCCCGACACACCGGAGGCTGCGCCGCGACGCCTAACCTCGCCGCGAACCGGCGCGGCGGTCGACGCCCATCATCGACGTGGCCGCGGAGGAAGCGACACGACGCGCGCGACGTTGCACGCCAGCGTCGCGCACACGGCGAGTCCGGCGGCCAGTGCCCCCGCCCCTGCCTGCGTGTCCGGCTCCGGGTCACGGCGCAGCCTCCGACCTTGCAATGGGAGAATGGAACACGAGTACACGACGACGACGGCAGGTGGTTGTAGCACAAGAGCCAAGAGGGAGGAGGAGGCGGGGGCTCGCGGATTTAAAGCCGCGGCCGGCGGTATCGACACAACGGTGGCCGCGCATCGCATGCGGCCGGTGGCGTGCGCGTGCGGCGAGCTGCCGCCGCCGGTGGATGATGACGACGACGACGAGACACGCGACGAGAGCTTCGTGGGCAGCTAGCTTTTGGATAGGTCGATGATGCACAAGCAAAAGCGCAAGCCGGCATCACTCGTGCACAGCCAGCGGGCTCGTGCTCGTGCTGTGTGGTCCAGGGAGCTGAGCTGATGCTGCCAAAAGCCATCCAAAACCCAAGTACTGCGTCTGTTTTGAAGGAAAAAGGGGGCCTTTTGGTACGGTGGCAGTGCATTGCAGTGACATCCTACTCATCACGGTTTTGTTTGGTGGAATAAGTCTAACCCGATGGAGCCAACCCGTTTTTGGGGGTGTTTGGTTGGGGAGCCGCAGCAGACGCGAGCCAACCCCGAAAGAATATTCCCCTCGATGCGTGTTCGCTCACTCTGAAATTTCGCGCTGACGGAGCGAACCCCATTTTCCATAGCGGTTCCGTTGCACGCCGTTTTTCCCAAGCACGCTGACCTCCCGGCTCGCCAAAGGCGGTCGGCACTGCTCCCTCGCCGCTGCCCCCGCATGGCCCGGGGCGCGGACGCGAACTGCGGCGCAGCCGCATGGAGGAGCCGGGTCGGGCGGCCATGGAGATATGATTCGCGTGCCGTCTCGCGTTTCCGCCCACGCTGCCGATAAATGGCGTGGCCTCAACGGCGCATCCACCGCCCCTACGGGAAACCGAGCCGCGACGCTCTCCACTGTTCACCGCCTGCTCGCCCGACAGCTGCACGACGGTGCTCGCCACGCACTATCAGATGTACAAGAAGATGATTGCCAAGTTAATTAATGCAGCTCATCTTCAACAGGGTTTTGACATTTTCAACTCGGTAAAAATCGAATTGTGGACCCCACATGTAACTTATCGGTGTTTTTCTCACGCCGCCCTTTTTGTCTCGCGCGCTGGCGCAGACGATAGTCAGCGCGAGGCCGCCATGCCTCGCGCGACTTTTTGTAGGCCTTCAGCATTGCGATTTGTCGGCTACCATCAGGAAATAAAAATAAACACACACAATATGTACACTAGACAAACAGCAACTTCGAACACTGATCTCCCTAGGTAAAACACACTAGACACAAACAACCTGACACACCTTGCGGTTGAAGCGAATCTGCACATGTCCATGCAAAAGATGCGGCTGTGGCGGCAGCGGTTAGGTGTTGGGCGTGAGAGAGGGAGGGGTCGGTGAGGTGGATCATGGCACAGGAAGGGTGGAAAAGGAGTTGTCGGTGTTTTTGGACCGGTGTCCTAAACCCCAACGAGTAAAAATGTTGCGCATCCCTTTGGTCCGATGGTGGTGTGAGATGGCACAAGATGTATACTGGTTCGTGCCAACGCCGCCTAGTCCAGTCGAGGGGTGTAGTTGTGTATCTGTGGTGCTCGTAGTAGAGGAACTACAAGCAATTGCGCAGAGAGAGGCCGACCTCAAGTCTTTGTGGGTGGTGTGGTTTGAGCTAGAGTACCAATATCGTGGTGAAGTCACAGGGATGTGTGCTCCCTGACTTGCTCCTACACTATGTCCCGGACTCCTCTATAGGTCCAAGGGGAGTCCAACGGGTTACATATGTCTCAAGTGTGGGTAGCTTCGTCGGGCTGGTTGGCCTCGTGACTCGAGCGCCATGATGACATGGTGCCCATACTTGCCGCCGTGGAAAGGGCATGATCCTTTCTCCCCGCCATCACGCTGGACGCCGAGGGTCAAGGGTCTTTCGGGATGAGCTTTGGTCGAGGGTGATAACCACCACCGAGGTCCTTACTTTACCGTAGGTAATTCGCCGAGGGCGCTATAACAAGATCCGAGGGTGCGCTTAATGGTGATTGAGAGTCAGAGTAAAAGATGTCCGAGGGTGCCCCATCGCGGGTTATAGTGACGGAAAACTTTTGATGATGGGCGCTGCGAGGTGACATTCTAGAGGGAGTGGTCGGAATACATGATATGGTATGCGGAACTGCGGCTTAAAGGCAATTCGATTTGTGCGGATGGCGCCGGCAGCGAGATTTGACCGCCGCGCCCATCCGCCAGGGATCCTGGGTGCTGTGGAACTCCAGCCTTTGTCGTGGTGCATTTTATTCAATTCGGCCCAGCCGGGCTACCGCCGGCAATGGGCGGAGTCGCCAAGGGTCATGGTGCAAGAGGGGAGCCCTGTGGCATCGACAACCCCCTTCCGGCGGGAGGGGGAGTTCGGGCGAGTCGCTATTTTCCCTATGTATGGGCCCTGATGATAATGCCTTAGGTCCCTTAACACCTTGATGGTGTCTTTAGGTAAACCTCCCTCTAATTGAGGTATCAGTACCATTTATTTTGGTACCGAGCAGGGAGCCGGCGATCGTGAGAGTTTTCCTCGAGGCAGCCCCTCGCGACCATTGGTTGAGGGCGTGCACGCTCCCTATGCAACAAGCAGGCGGGAAGCCGATGATCATGGCCGGCTTGCATTGCAAGAAGTTTGTTTTCTTTCTTTTTTCCGACCGACGTAGATGGGGTGCCAAGGTCGACAGGTGTGAGAGGGGAGCCGTAAATTTTTACCGCACCAAAAATTACCTCTTGTTGTAGAGATGTTGTAGATTGTGTTTTAATAAATAAAAATAGAATAGATAGATGTAGACAAGAGAAGGAAATGAAAACTCAGCTAATCGAGTTGGTTCTACTAGCCTAGCACTAGTACAAAGTTTTCTGCTGTGGGCGTGCTCATAAGCTACAAGATCGGTGAGGGGCGATTTTCAGAATCACTTAATCATCTCTGCTGTTAATGGGCGCGATTATTAGCCGCTGCCGACATCAACCGGCCCCTAATGTGATGGTGCCCGCCTCTACTATTTTCCCAGATACACATTTTCAAAATTCAAAACAAATAGCAAAAGATTTTTTTAATCGTGAGGCCCGGGCCCTTCACTGTCTCGATCGCAAGTCGCCCGGCTCCTTTTCGCGCAAAATCATGGCAATTTTTCCAACCCGAAAACTGCGTGCCACCTCCCCTCCACTAGAGCTACATTTCGAACCCGCCGACCTCGAGCTCGTGCGCGATACCTCCCCCTCCACTAGGCTACACATGTGTATGTCCATTCTTGATTATCACATATTATACAACTCCAAGTGTAAATTGACTATTTGAGGCCTTAAATCCATTCAAATCAAAAAGTGGTCAACTACAAAGTTTCATAACTTTTTGAGATTTACATTTCATATTCGGAAGTTTTCCATCAAAGGTCATTTACTTAAATTTGAATTTCAAATATGAGACATTTGAATGTAGCTTTGCATGACTAGATGATTTCAAATCAAAAAGTGGTTAACTACAAAGTTTCATAACTTTTCGAGATCTACATTTCTATTTGGAAGGTTTTTCCATCCGAGGAAGTTTGAAAATTCAAATTTCAAAATTTAGACATTCAAACCCCACATTTTGAGGCATCAAGTCAAATGAAAAAAGTGGTCAACAACAAAGATTCATAACTTGTCGAGATCTACATCTTTTATTTAGGTCATTTTAATTATCCGAGATCATTTTTTTAAAAATTAATTTTAGTACTGCTTTTAAAATTCAACTCCACTTTAGAAAGGCCCTCAATATAGAGCACTCCACTCTGCAGACCAATCAGGGGTAGGTTGGATATGAACCCCGCCATTAGTAGGGCCGGCTCAAAATAAAACCACCCATCTATATGGGCACTATGAGGGGCGGGCTCATATGATGTCTACAATGAGTATGTTATTCCAATCAGCCCAGTGTGACGACTCAAAACAAAAACGCCCCTACTCAAAAAAGGGAGGTGTTCCCATAGTAGCTTTTGTAGTAGTGTAGCTATTTTGTATTGGCCTCCCCATAGAATTCAATGATTATGGTAAGTCTATTGCTCGACCTATGGGATGGAGTAACCCTGAAAGTGCTCCTTTAGAAGAAACTTAACCGAGGCCCAATATCAATCCCTCGTTGGAGGTAATAGAAATAGTGTCATCTATCTCTTTCTCAGCTGATGAGGATGAAATGGTTTGGCAATATACCTCTAAAGGAGTTTACACTTCACAGTCACTACAAGATCATCAATTATAGGGGTATCCACCAAACATAAATCTCGGCTGTCTGGCACCTTAGGATTCCCCCTAGGGTGCAATGTTTCCTGTGGCTTTATGCATAATAGAGCTCTAACTAGAGATAACCTAGCTAAAAGGAGGAAGGTGAAGGATGAAAAGTTGTCTTTATGTGGGCAAATATAGTTTGGGCTGTAATTTTAGCAAAAAAAGAGTTTGGCTGTAATTTCAGAAATTGCAAAAATGTGGGTAGTGATTTTATCAATATTGGATCTCCTGGTTGAAATGATAAAAGAAATAGTTTGCTGAATAATAGTTACCTGCTCGCAATAATATGGTCAATTTGGAAACTTAGAAACAAACTGTGTTTTCGGAGATGCAGGTGGAAAAGTATGGAGGTTCTTTACTATCAGGTGATAGGAGTGTTCCAAAATTGGACTATACTTTGTCCAAAAAGAGAGAAACAAGCCTTGTTGAAATGAATATCTATTGAAGTTAAAGACTACAAGGTGTGCGTTGTGGCTACCATGGAGCGACACCTGAAGATATTCGCAAGGGCGAAAGGGGTGCCATCTGAAGCTTCAAACCAACGTCGATGTTGCAATCTTCTCCAGGATGGTGGAATGACCTCAATGAGGCTCTTAATGATACTGCAATTTGGTTCTCTGTTCTTGGTGCTGGCAGTTCGTTGAACTGTAATCTCTGTTAAACTACTAAGATTCTAGCTGTGACTCTGCACCAGGCGGTGGAAAGAGGTCATTTCCGGAGTAGTTTTTATGCTTGGCATCCAGTGCTGTAAACTGTGAACATATAGTCTTTTGATTCTAATTGAAAGGCTGGGGCCATCGATGCCCCTAAACTCAAAAAAAAAAAAATTAAAAACTCTTGAGAAACCGAAAAGCTCAACAAGCTCTGCGTAAGTTGGGGGCTTCGCCCAATTTGGCCCAGGGCTAAACGGCCCATGCGTGGGCAGATTTATTACGCGGCTCGAGAACAGGGCACGAATGCTGCTTTTCGAAGAATTGTCGTAGCTTCCCATTATTTAACCCTTCTCCCAAAATCAGAGCAGAGCACACGTGGACCGACCGCAAAATTCCGGCCGGTGTGGACTCCGACGGCGGTCAGGTGGAGTCCCAAGGGACACCACAGCCAGTGATGCCACCCTTTGGAATCTACTCTCCAGTGATGTCTTTTTATAATGCTAGTTGGACAGTTCATGGTATTGATTCTAACAAAGGAAGCTATTTTTGTCTGAATCCATAGAAACAACAATCACTGACCAAAACATGAAAATCAAACTAAAAACTTGCGTCTCTAGCACAGTGAGGTGGGCTGAAAATTTTAATAGTATAAGTTTATGATTTTTATTTATAATAGGATGGAGTAATAATAAATTCTTATCACATATACATTTTTAATATCTTCTAGATAAGTAAAATCATACAAAACACGACATTAGATATATAATATAACGAAGCACACATACGAATCCACTGAAACATACATATCAAAGTTCTACTTAAATCATCCCACCGTGTGGGATTATTGTCTACCACTAAAAAAATAACGACTTTGGTCCAAGAGTATATAAAAAAAATGCGAGTACTCATGTCAAATTCGATAGAATTAATCTATAGTCACCAAGAAAAAATCTAACCTAATTCGTTGTGCTCATTTTTTTAAAGTTAGATTTTGGCCACCCCTTATGACTCATATGGCTCTAGCAGGAACCAAGACACTACCAAACTGAGAGAAAAGGAAATCACCAAGATCGTCTGCGTTCATTCATTTTAACCTTCCTTGCTGGTTTGCCGCCACCATCCATGCATTCACTCTGCTCAGTTCATAGTATAGGCGCTGGACAAGCATGTCGAACACATTGTCCCTGTCCAGCAAGTTGATCCTAACGCACCGCGCGCGTCTCCTCCAAACTGCTCCCGCCGCGAGCCACGATCTTGTGGCCCGCGAGCAGCTCGGCGCAGTCCTCCACGCCTTCCTTCTCACATCGCAGCCACGCGAACGCTGCAAATAAAGCAAGCCAACAAATCGGTCCGAGAAAGATTCACGGTTTCATGCAGCAGAGCTTAATTCCAGTTCGTTATTACCAGGATAAGCTGTGACGACCTGCTTGGTAAGTTGCAGTGCCGGAGGTCTCCTCCGGTAGGCTGAAGGCGCCGGAGGCTGCCACGGCGGCGCGCGGCAGGGTGCGCCAGCGCTCCTCCATGCGCCGCCGCGCGAAGTCGAAGAGGGGGGCACCGTTGTCCCGCCGCCCGGCCGGCGGACGAGACCTCGTAGGCGTCGGAGACGACGCTGAGGATCTTGGTGGCGCGCAGCTGCGACTCTTTTGACATGCCGATGGTGTGCCACGGTCGACGAAGTAGACCATCTTCCTGGCCACCTCGCGGTCTTTCACCAGCGCCCACCTGAAGAGGAGCCATCGCCATCGCCGTCATTGTCACAAACGCACCCAAGCCAGTTGCCGCCGCCGCTGCTGCTGGCATTCCGGGAATCGAGCATCTTTAGGTGTGTTGCGCGTGCGTACCCGAGCCTGCCGGCGTGCCCGGTGATCTTGGACGCAGGTATGATGTCGTGGGCGGCGCGCCCGGTGATGGGCGTGTAAATGCGGCCAGTAGTAGACCATGTCATGGATCGCCTTGGCGCCGGCGGTGCGCACGACGGCCTCGCGGATGGCGCCGTCCGGGTTGTTCGGCGAGCAGACCAGCTCGATGCACTCATCGCCGGTGAACGTGTTGGCATCGCCGGCCCAGCGGTAGGAAGCTCGAGAGCAGGAGGTCCATCTGGGGCGGATACGCCTGGCATAGATGGAGAACAAAAAAATTTAGCATCACATCACATCACATGACGATGTACTACTAACCTGGCCATCCAATATTGAAACATATATAGATGGGTTAATGAGAAAAAACTGCTCAGAAATTTGGGATGGTACCAATCTGAAATGTAACCAGAACTGGAGACCAACAGATGTTAGATACCAGGGATGAAATACTGCAATTAGCCTCTACCATCATCACTTTTAGTGAGGAAGAGGATTCTCTCATTGGGCAGTTTTCTTCTAATGGTGTTTATAATTTGCAATCACTGTATAAGATAGTTAATTTTAGAGGAATTCAGACTGTATATGTTTCTGCAATCTGTGATTTAAGGATACCACCTAGAGTTCAGTGCTTTATGTGGTTAATTAGCAAAAATAAGGCTTTGACTAGAGATAATTTAGGGAAAAGGAGAAAAAGTTAAAGATCCTTCTTGTCTGTTTTGTGATGAAAAGGAAACAACACATCATTTATTTTTTGACTGTGCAGTAGCTCGCCAGATGTGGGTGATCATATCCAGAATATGTGAAAAGGATGTAGATAGATCTCTTGATGTGATTGGAAAAATATTGGCTTAGTAATAAAAAAGGAATAGTGTGTTAAATATTATTTCTTCAAGGTGCTATTTGGAGCTTGTGAAAGCTAAGAAACGATCTTTGTTTTCAGAGAAAGTTGTGGAGTGATGCATGGATATGCTTCTCTACCAGATTGTTTTGACTGTACAGAGGTGGACACCTTTGTGCAGGAGGAAAAAGGCTGGTGCTGCTACAGAAGGCGAAGATGATCAGCAAGAAGCTGTGGAGGTGCTCTGCCTTTGTTAATGCCGGAGGAAGCCAGTGATACTCCATCTCCAGAGTTAATGGCCAAGTAATGAAACCTGGGGGAAGAAGAAGCAGATGAGCAAGGAGACAACAAGTAGCCAGTGATCAGCGGTAGTTTTTCCTGGTGGTAGAGGGATTACAGTTGGAATTTTTTCTGTGATGTAGCTGTCTTTGGTATTCGATGCGCAACCTATGTGTGGGAACATTGTGGCTTTTGAGTTTAGAAATGTATGCATCACAATAGTGTAATAATCGACATTGTCTATTGGTTTTCAATGCTAATGGACGGGGAGCTTGGCCTAGTATTCAAAAAAACATCACAATGACGATTGCAGTACGACTGACACTCTGTGTGCGTGCGTTGTGTGATCTTACAGAGGTAGTACGGCGCCGGCGAGACGACGGGGACGGGCTTGTCGCGGCGCGGCGCCGACGAGGCTGAGCGCGTACATGGCGGCCTGAGGTGAGCTGGGTGGCGCCGGTGCCGACGACGAGGTGGTACCCATCGACCTCGGCGTTTCCGACGACGCGGTGGAGTCGGCGCACCTCGCGCCCAGCTCTGGCTCAGGTAAAAGCAGACCCCGGCGGCGTCGGAGGTGTAGCTCATCACCTGCCACCCGCGGATCACGGTCGCCGCGCGCTCCGACCTCCAGCCAGAACGCCTCGTACATCGTCGGGTCGCCACTGTACGCCAAAGCTTCAAAGGTCAGTTCTCTCCGAGAGGCAGGTACCTTTGTGCTGCGCGAGTGGTGAGCAGAGACAAGCACTCAAGATCTCGAGGTTAAGGACGGCGTCCGGCGCGACGTCGCGGTTCAGCGTTTCCCCATCCTCGCCGTCCTCCACCTCCACCCACTGCAGCTGCGCCGCGACGCCCAACCTCGCGGCGAACCCACGCGGCGGCCGGCGCCCGTCGACGTGGCCGCGGGCGACGTTGCACGCCAGCGTCGCGCACACGGCGAACCCGGCGGCCAGTGCCCCCGCCCCGCTCCGCCTCCGGCCATCAGCGCAGCCTCCGACCTTGCAAAGGGAGAATGGAACACGAGTACACGACGACACGGACGACGGCGGCTGCTGGTGATGGAGCACAAGAGCCAAGAGGAGGAGGAGGCGGCGGCCGGCGGTATCGACACAACGGTGGCCGCGCATCGCATGCGGCCGGTGGCGTGCACGCGCGGCGAGCCGCCGCCGCCGGTCGATGATGATGACGACGAGACACGCGACGAGGCTTGTTGTGGGCAGCTAGCTTTGATAGGTCGATGGTGCACAAGCTACAAGCGCAAGGCCGGCATCACTCGTGCACAGCTAGCTGGAGGCTCATGCTCGTGCTGTGTGGTCCAGGGAGCTGAGCTGAGCTGATGCTGCCAAAAGCTATCGAACCCAAGTACCATCCGTTTTGAAGAAAAGCCTTTGGTTCTACACGTGACACCGGGATTACACACGCACAGTCGCACAGACAAACACGCACATGCGCACACAAGCGCAGGCACGCATCCACAGACACACACAGAGCAAGATGGATTGCTCGAGAGAGCAAGATCGACAGCTGGAAACGGGTCGCACCAGAGAGCGATCGAACGACGGCCAAAAAAAAATCTGGTTGTTACATGGAGCAAAACAATTGGCTGAAGGTTCTTCACGTCGGCAGGTGTCGAACATGCTTGCTTCACAAATGTTTTTTCACTCATTTATTGTTTATCACAAATATGGATACCCTTCCTCCTTAGGGCAGTCAATCCAAAGACGAGACACTAGCAGCGATAAATGAGAGGGGTATCCATATTTGAGATAAAAAAAATAAATGAGTGAAAAGCCATTTGGAAACAAAGCATGTTCGACACCTGCAACCGATCATCATATAGTCCTGCCAACAACAAACAACAATTGACGCATTTTATTGGAGGTGGATTCAAGATGGCAACGGTAATAATGCATCAATGGATACTGCTTTCACCCATATTCATACCCGCCCGGGTCAAAAAACAGACCCGTGTAAGGAATTCTATATCTGTATCCCACGGGTAATCCAGACCAACAATACACCCGAGTATATACATACGAATTTAAAACCTTAGGCTCTAAACATTATTAAGAGCGCCGGTGGCCGTACTACGAAGTCCGGCAAACTTCGGTAAACATAAAAAGAAAAAAGAGAAATTACCCTTTCGCTGCATGCAGTTATTAAAGATACCGAGTTACTAGGCACATGCAACCGTAAGTTTTCCTTCCTCAACTGTAGATGCTGTGAGACTTTTGACTATGCTACAAAGTCATCGGGTCGTAGCTCAGCCTGTCTAATTAATCACCTGATCCCGTAATTAACGTGGTACTGTGACTCAGCCTGTCTAATTAATCACCGAGATCCTCTAATCGCGTGGCTTTAAATCCCCAATTCATTACGCAGCTGTACCGATGAGTCGTCACAATGCCCATGGCATCGCTACTGCTCACGCCCTGGTGTTTGAACAAGATCCTCTACGGTCGGTGGAAACGCCTGTCTCTGCCGGTTTTCATCGATGCCGTTCATATCTAATCTAACCGCGCAGCCAAAAGGTCCAGCGCTTAATAGGCCTTCAACCCACCCATGAGCTCCTCCCCACGATTTCTACCCCTCGCCCCTCACGACTCCATCCTCCCCTCCGCCGCCGTTGCTCAAGTATCAGGCAGCACAGCTCTCCCATCGCCGCTGCCGCGGCGATCACTCGGGCGCCGCTGTGCTCCCCTCGTGCAGCGCCACCGGATCGGCAGCCATCCTCGCTGGGTGCGACAAGGCCCTGAGCGGAGCTGCCACCCTCTCGCCAGCGCGATCTCCGTAGATGAGCTGCCGCCGCCAGCGCGATCCCCGGAGCGAGCGCCACCGCCCTCGCCAGCGTGTCCTCGAGCGCACAGCCAGCCTGCCCTCGCTGCGCTACTATACCTAAGCATTTTTCGGCCGGGCCGGGGCCGGGTCAAAAAGCCCCGGCTTATTTCGGGCCGAAAAATCCTGCCTGTGCCCGCCCCACTAGATATGTCGAGCCTCAATTTTCGGGCGTTTCGGCTTGGGCGGGCCGCCGTGTTTTATATAGTGTAAAATAGCTAAAATCAACATTTTAGGTCGGGCTCGCCAAGATTTTTTTTTTCTCGGCTGAAAGATCTGCACTAGGCCCGTCCGCAAAGAAGGTCCGCCGGCGTGCCTCCGGGCCGGGCTAAAAAATGCTCGAGTATAGTGCGACGCACTCCATCCTTACCCGCCCAACACGCCGCTGGCCGCTCGTGGTGGGCGCTTCTTTCGTCACAACGCCGGGCCCGGGTCGCCGATGAAGTCGCCGCCGTCGACGTTGCTCACCCCCGCCGTTTAGCTCTGCCGCCACCACGACGGTTAGTGGCCGATGTCTTTGCCGCCCATTGCCAACCATGTGGTGGTCGAAGATGTTTATTTATCAAGAATGTGCTTCAAAAGTATTTTTGTTACTCAGAATCTTTAAATTCTACCGATACGCAAAATGTTAGCGAGTGTAAAATGTGGAGGTGCTCTATCTGTGTAAATGTTAGCAAAATGTAAATTGGCACTCCACTCACCGTAGACATTGGTTTATACATAGATGTTTGGAATGCATTTGTCCATTTGCATTGCACAAAAAGCTGTTGCTGATTATCTGTTCTTTGTCATCTAACCTCGATACAATATTGCTACAAAAGCTGCTAGCAACCGCTAATATTTACACTTGAGCTTTGCCACGAACTAGAAAACTAAACTTGATGGCATTATTGTTGGTGAGCCATATTGTGGGGACAGATATTCCTACGTGTCAATCATTCTAAACCCGACCACAACAAAAGCGTTAAAGGGGATGTCGTCACCGCGATAAAGGCCGAGGCCCGACGGGGGGATATTCCCCTCGAACGCCAACTCGTCCCTGCAACGGTAAGACCCGGGAAGAGTTCGAAAGCTCGAACCGGGAAATGTTAAAGATCTCGAACGAGCTCCCCTGAGCGTGAGGGATGCGGCGAGCTCCTTTCCGCGCTCGGATGAGCTCCCGTCCCAAAACCCAATGACGATCGGGAGGATCCGGACGCGCATGATTAGGATCCAGCCGCTACATGGCACTACGGCGCCAAGTAACCTACAATCGGATTTCGCCTCGCCGCGAGATCATCGACGACGACGCTGCGCGGCGGTCGCTGTAATCACCGCCATGCACTGGCTGTACAGCACAAGAGACAACCACTACACGGCCAAGAACGACCTCGAGTG
This sequence comes from Hyparrhenia diplandra, assembly GCA_015847255.1. NCBI lineage: Eukaryota > Viridiplantae > Streptophyta > Magnoliopsida > Poales > Poaceae > Hyparrhenia > Hyparrhenia diplandra. The sequence continues at coordinate 237,990 of JADLZK010004987.1, read as the reverse complement.
GACGAAGTCAACTCCACGCCGAGCCTCTCCGCCATAATGCTTTCCTCGCTGATCCTGCACGAAGCATTTAAGGCGCTGTGGCGCTTCTACGATCTCGCCCGCAGTACCGGGCGCTGCGTCTAACGGGCGTAGTACGACGCGAAGAAGTACGGCGGCGGGCGGATCGTAGCTCGTTGTCCTTTCTACACCGCACCGACGCAGCTTCAAGCTCGCCGCTCGCGACGCATTTCGTACGACGGGATACGGAGCTTCCCTATGCCACTCTCACGCAAAATCCTGGCGAAAGCATGCCCTCTGAGTAGGGCGATACACGGCTGGGCGCGTCTCGACATTGCAGGGAACTCTTCCCTTCTTCACCCCCAAGCTTATATTCCTTCTATCTCTAGATCCTCCGCCGCGGACCCTTTTGTGAGCTTCCTTGCGCGCTATAAAAGGGAGGGTTCGCCACCGTGGGAGGGCAAGCTCTCTTGCACATGTAAAGCAATGCACACACACACATCGCTTCTATTCCACTCATCACACGTAGACTGGAGCTCATCTCTCTCTCAACATGCTTTGTATTCGCCTCGATACAAGCTACTTTGAGCTCGATAGTGCCACACACTCGACTAGGGTGCTCGTAGCCCCGAACCAGAGATAAACCAATCGCGTCATTGTTCTTGAGCTAGGCCATCGCTGTAACACTACTCAGCCGCCGGTTACCGGGACTGCGGTATACGACTCACAAATGGGCGCTAGGGCAGTAGGGCAGCGCTAGTGTGACGTTTTCACCACTTTCGATGGCTCCCTTCACCACCGCTCGGGCGCCCGGGCGCGACCGGATGCGCGCTTCGACCTTGATCTTCACGCCGCACCAAATTGAGGGATCCTCGTCGAGCCACCTTTCTGGGCGGGCAGACGAGATGACACTCGCTCTCATCCGCTGACGCCGCTGACGCCGATGCTGGTCCGTCTCCGCCGGGACTGACTCTCCGCCTGGCTGAGTTCTATACGGGCAGCTGCCGCACTCACTTTTCGCCGCCATTGTGGACCTCAGCTCGCGACATCCTCGACCTCGAGCCAACTCAGAGTTTCTTCCGCGACGCCACCTTCTCCATCGCTAACGCCGCCCCGCAAAGACGCCGGCAGAGCAGCTTCTCCCCGACGAGTTCCCTCGCAGCCTACAACGAGATGTACGCTAGGCGTTCTTACCCGGGCGGCGTGGTACCGAAGCCGGGACGACCGGCTCGGTGACCAAGGCTGGGTAGCTTTAAGCCTCGCAGGGTCGAACTCTACACGCCGAAGTGCTAAGCATGTGCCGTGACGCCGGATGGCGCGTGCGGCGCAAATAGCCATAGCGAGTGGACGAAGTCCTCCCAAAGACACCCCCTCGGCCACGCTGGATCGCTGCTTTCAACGGGCGCCGCTTCAAGCGATCCACGAAGCGCTCGACGTAACTCGGCGAGGCCGAGCGCCGAGATCGCCAAGAGCGCGACGCCTCTCCTCGAGGAGGTGGGAGGACGCCGCTGCGTAAAGCTCGGGCGTAGAGGCGCTGACGCCGCGATCGACGAGCCAACGCACTTCCCCCGCCTTCGGATGAGCAACACGTAACCTCGCAGCTGCCATCGAAGCTCTCTCCACGAGCTCCTCGAGCCCGAGGCGCTGTAGTTCGACGGCTCTACTCAATGCCACTACGCCCTCATCGGAGGGCCGCGAGCAACAAGTGGAGAGCTCGGAGTCGCACCGACGCTCACGGGAGGAGCACGCAGGCTTCCTCCAACCGTGAGGCCTAAACCGGAGAGTCCTCTATCGGCCCACGCCGCCGCTGGTGGGAGAGAACCGCGACGCCGGGATACCTCGACGACGACGCCGCCGCTGAGGCAGAAGGGAAGCGCTTCGTGACGCTGAACCCCGCTGACGCTGCGATGGTGATGGACGTAACGTACCGCTTCGCTAGCATCTCTGACGCCAAGAGGGAGAGGGGGGCCGCTACGACAGATCCGAGGACTCGTGAGCTCGCAGCCCCGACCCCTCGAGGTCGAGGGCGGGCGAAGCGCTTCCTCACTACGTGGAGCTTTCGAGGCTCGAGACGGGCGCTGAGGGCGTAGCTCCACCCCTGACGGAGGGGCCCTCGTGTTCGGCGCTCCGTTCACGTACGCCGCTTTTCCCGTCAAGCTTCCGGAAAGCCCCGACCTCCGCTCGTGGTACAACGGGAGACGTGACTCCCGCCGCTCTAGCGCTCGAGGACTATCGCCGCATGCCGTGCGGTGAGGAGCCGACGATCGAGCTTCTTCATCATCCGCAACTTCCTCTATACTCGCACACCCGCCGCTGCCTCGCTCGAAAGTACTCCGCCTCGCATGTATGATCGATAGCCGGGCGCGGACCTCCGCATGTCTTCGCGGGCAACTTTCGTGGGACCTAGTCGCTGCCGAAAGTAACATCACGTGGGATCTCCGCGTACCGCAGCAGATGAGGAACGAGCTCAGAGCTGATGACATCCGTGGCGCTTCCAAGCTCGCGAACGAGCTCACCGACGCCACTCGATGCGGAAATCATCACCGCCTTCACCTTCGCACGACGCGCAGACGCCATCCGCGGAGCTCGCACTCGCAAAGCTCAAGACAAGAGGCGACCTCTCCTCGACCTCGCCACTTAACCACGCCGGGCGAGGAGGCTATCTCGCTAGCCCTCCACGCACTCACCTGCAAGGGCAAGGAAAAAGGCCGATGACGCATGGCCTCGAGTGCCGAGCAATTCAAGAAGAAGAACAAGAACAGCAGGCCGGCGCTGGCGTAGGATGACTTCGCCGCTGGGTCAAAAAGAGAAGAAGCCAGTGCCAAGGCCGCGAAAAAACCCGGTAGTTCCTAAGCGACTTCTTCGGAGAGAAGCCGACTCGCCCGCCCCAACCACGCAGGGCCCTGGGCCAAGCACAAGGTCAGTGGATCGCGCAGTTCCCGCGAAAGAGTTCAGAGCAGCGCTAGGGAAGGAGAGGGTGCAGCAACGAGCACCACGGGGCGAAGTTCGACGACCAGCGCGTATGCAGGACGCCTTCTTCGAGGACGGCGCCGCTAACGCCGCCTTCGGCGCTGCTCCACCAACAGACGAGTCCAAGCCGCCGTGAAGTTTCCCGCAGCGCACAAGTCCTTCACCGATGCCCGCTGACGCCTCCTACCTCAAGCGGGTCCGAGGCCCCGATCACCTTCGACTAAGAAAGACCATCCCGCGGGATCGCCCCGCGATCCCGAAGGTTCCCCTCGCCGCCGATCCCATAGTCGGCACTTTCAAGCGCCGAAGGTGCCGATGGACGGCTGAAGCGGCCTCAACCTCCCTCTACGCCAACACCATGGAGGCTCTCGCGATCACGCCGCAAGCTCCGACCACCTGCGGGACCCCATCCACTCGGTAGTGCCGAAGCGAAGCGCTTCCGCCGCGCTCGGATCGACCTTCCCGCTACCTTTCGGGCGATCCGCAGCAACTTCCGCAAGGAAGTGCTCACCTTCGAGGTGCTCCCATACAAGAACGCTACCATGCTTTGCCAGCGCCGCCGTACGCGCGGTTCATGGCCGCTCCTAACTACACGCATTCTCAAGCTTCAAGATCCCTCGCCGGCAGGGCGGATCACCGCCAACTCCACCTTCGAAGCGCTCAATCGCTGGCGATGCGGAGGCCGCGGTAAGACGCCGGACGCTCATCGAAGTCGAGAAGCTTCATCCTCGCGATGTCGCATGGTGCGCTGGGCAGAGGACTCGCCGAGCCGAAGAAGGCCATGCGAGCACGCTCTTAGCAAGGCGGCGAGCTCACCTCGCCGAAGCTCGAAAGCGGCGATCCTTCGACGGACGCAGGACGCTTAAGGCGTGAAGGTCGACGAGGAGGGGCGCATCGCTCGATCGCGTGCCGAACTCCTCCTAAATAGGAAAGCGAAGCTCGTCGACTTCCTCCGCATCAACCTCGGACAGTATTCGCGTGGAGACCCTTGGACATGCCCGCGATACCGGGAAGTCAGCCGAGCACTTCCTTAAAAATCAAGCCCCGGCCTCGGCAAGCAGCGGGCCGCTCCGACGCTTCAACGACGGGCAGCGCGTGCAATCGCCGAGGAAATAGATAAGCTCTAGCGGCGGCTTTGTTAAGGAGGTGTATCATCCCGAAAGTGGATAGCCAACCCCTCGTATCAGTTAAGAAGACGCAATGGGAAATGGAGAATGTGTGTTGGATTATACGCAGTCTCAACAACGCGCGCGCCTAAAGGATCCGCTTTCCTTTGCCGCTGCGATCGACCAAATCGCTGACTCCACCTCCTGCGCAGAGACTACTCGCTTTCTCGACGCATACTCCGCTATCATCAAATCGCTGATGAACGATGCTCAATCAGCTCGCCACCTCCTTCATCACTCCCTTTGGCGATTCCCCGCTACTGCGAACCATGCCTTCGTTAAAGAACGCCGGGCGCCACTTTTTTCAAAGGTGCATGCAGTAAAAGTCTTCAAAGAGCTTCGAAGCGCGGGAGGCATTACGCCGGCGACATCGCAGTCAAGACGGCGCGACGGAGCTCATCCTCACCTCAAAGCGAGTCTTCGCAAGCTTCTCGCTGAAGCTCGGGTTAACCTCAACTCGAAAAATGCGCGTTCGGGTCCCGCGTAGGGAAGCTCTGGCTTCATCGCGGTCCGGAAGCGCTGCATCGAGCCAACCCCGGTGAAAATCGCAGGCTATCCGCAACATGGGCCCCATCAAAAACGCCAAGAGCGCTAGCGCTTACTTGGGTAAGCTTGGCACGCCTAGCAGTGTTCATTGCTCGCCAGCGTAACGAGCCTCCGCCATCAAGCTCCCGAGTAGTCGTAACGCTTCGCCTCGACTCAGCCGTGCGCTTCCGGCCAAGGCCGACTCTCCGAAGAGCTCTGACGTAACCCACCCATACTCACTCCCGCTCGCATCGAACCAATGTGCTGTGTACATCGCGCCACCTCGCAGTGGTGAGCACGGCGCCATAGTGGAAAGGGAGGAGGAAGGCCACGCGACCGTGCAACGGCCGGGCTCTACTTCGCGCCAAGTCCTTCCCGGCTATAAAGACGCTGTACTCTCAGCCTCCGGCTCGCTTTCACGCCGCTTCCTAATTACGCGCGAAGTAGCTTCCCGACACTACTTCGATGCTCACCCATCACCGCCGCTTCCAGAGATCATCCGCACTCGAGGCTACGGGCGACGCCAAGTGGGGCATCGAGCTCATGGGATCGGACATCTCATTACACGCCCGAGGACGCCATCAAGTCGCTAGTGCCCTTCCTGACTTCGCGGGTCGGATGGACGAGACGTAAATCGCCGCCAAAACCCGGACGACGCCGAGTAATCGACGCTTACTTTGATCGCTCAAGAAAGAGAGTACGGCGCCGAGCTGGTCCTGGCTTCATATCACCGCCGAACGTGACGCGAGCGAGGTACTCGACCGCTTTCACTTCACCGCCCAACAACGCTAAGTCGAAAGCACTGGCTTTGGTGAATCGGCACGCGAGATCGCCGCCGAAGCTTGGCATCAAGCTCGAGATCGAGGGGACTCCAAACTCGCGGCCGAACTAAGTCATTAGCGCGAGGCTTTAATCAAGGCTACCGAGGATGATTGGCGCATCTCGCAAAGGTGCGCCGAAGCTCAAGAACGCTTTTGACGGGCTAGAGTTCAAGCACATCCGCCGCGCAAGATAACGGGCGACGCCGACGCCCGCCAAGCTCGCCTCGATCGGCTAGCAAGTTCCGCGACGGCTTCGCCAAGCACGCACCGCGACATACCCTCCATCCCGCTCGAGGGAGAGGGCTCAACCCACGCCGAGACCCGCTTCGGGGCCCGCTTGTCCTTCTCCCTCTAAGGCCAGCTGACCTCCCCGAAGTTCGAAGCTCGCCGATGGAGGTCGATACGGAGGTCAACCTCGCCGGATCCAAGGTCCTCGCAACCCCTCGAGCCGTAAGCCCCGAGACCCGGATATGCTCTTCCCCATCCCCGCATGGCTACAGGATCGCAAACTCCCCACCTGAGAAAGAAGAAGCTAGGCGACGCCCGCCGAGCCAAATCCTACGCCATCATCGAAGCGCTGGCTACGTAAGGGCGCCCCTGGTGCTCCAACGCCGCATCACCTTCGAGGAGGGACACGAGCTCATCGTAGAGATCCACGCCGCCAATCGTGGGCATCACGCGGCTCCACGAGCTCGCGGGCAAGGCGCTCGCCAGGGCTTTCTATCGCCGCACCGGCCGCCGATGCCAACTCGCGATCGTACGCCGACGCGTAGGGATGCCGCCGCTAAGCAAACGCACCTCCGTATGAAGCCCCTCCAAATGATCCCCATCCCTTCCCTTCAGGGGCTCGCTCGGTTATATGGTCGACCATTCGAGAGGTCGCCTCGGGGCTTCACCCACCTCACCAAATTAGCCATCGACAAGTTCACCAAGTGGATTGAGGTGATGCCCATCTCACGCAGACGCAGGTCGGCAGGAAACGGTCAAGTTCTTCGACAGAGGTATCATCCACCGTTTTACCAAACTCGACATCATCACCGACAACGCACCAACTTCACCGGGCAGATTTTCCTCATTTGCCGCGACGACTACAACGCCCGCGTGGGCGGGCCTCCGCCGCCCATCCAAGGATCGAACGGCAAGTCGAAGGCCAATGGTTCATCTTACTGCGAGATTGAAGCCGAGAAGTCTTTCAAGAGATTGGAGAAATTCGGGACGATGGCTCGCCGAAGCTCCTCACGGTCATTTGAGCCTCGGGACTACTCAGCTGAGCGGCACGGTCGCACTCTTCTTCCTCGCTTCGCCCGCCGCGTTCCCTACCGACTCGACACTACGCAAGCACCGCGAAAGTACAAGCTGCATAACGACGCCGCAAACCAAACCTCGCTGGAAGATGCGCGCGACTGACCAGGGAGTCCCGGGCGAGGTCGCGTCGCGACACTCACCAAGTACCAAAGACTGATGCATCGCTACCATGATCGCTATGTTCGAGGATCGTAGCTTTTCAAGTCGGGCGATCAAGTCCTCGCTGACGCAGTACAGCAGCACGCAAGGAGAAACACAAGCTCTTCAGCGCTTTGGGAAGGACTCGCTTCACCATCGCCTCGAAAGTCCTCCGCCTCGCTCTATATAAGATCTAGGACTCCCGCGCGTCGCGGAGCTCGCCAACTCTTGGAACATCGAATAGCTACGCGGGCTTCTACCCTTAGATGCATTTTGTAATGTCTTTTGTACGTAACTCAATAATAATGACACACCCTCGATGCAAAATACCAGCAAGCATTCGATCCCTCTTTCACGTCAAGCAAATGGTCGCTTTTACCTCCAAAGAAGGCCCGCCTTGCTCGGTTACAGGGACGGGCGCGACACCCCGCTTTATGAACTTTTTCGCAAAACAACACGGACACTCGTGGAAGAGTTCGATCAGCTCGACCGCCTCGCTACCTATCTTTCCAAAGAAGCGCCGAGTCCGACAGTGCTAAAAGGGTTTCGAAAGCAACATCCTCGGGCGAGGTCCAACGCTGCCAGTTCAACGAGCTTCTAGCGCCAGCTGCCAACGAAAAGGGCTCGCTGCCTTTAATCGACAGGGATGTAAACTCGTAAAACTACGAGCTAACTGGAAGGACACAGAAAGATAAAACGAAAGCCGCTCATAACTTAGATAACTTGTTATTTTTACACTTTGCCCTCGAAAGCTTGTGGACTTTGTTTATAAATAAAGGAGGCAACGCCAACTACCTAACCTCGCGAGTTCACTGCCGCCGACGAATCCGCCTTCCCTCTGCCCGCCAGGGGCTGTAGGCTCAAACACTGAAGCCTCAACGGCGAAATGAAAGAGCTTCCACGCATACGCCTTTCACGAAACGCCTCGCTGTAGCTGGCGATGTCGCCCAACTCAACGCTTCGGGCCGCAAAGCTAACCTTTTTGCCTACTATCTTGGTCGAGGACCGCGATCTCGTGATAGTGGGCGCAGGACCACGCTAACGCCATGTGAACGGGCGCTGGGCGAAGCGCTATCCTCACCACGCCGGGCGCTGGCACCCGCGGCGCCGTCCTTCCACCTTCTTTCGACGCAAGGGCTCTCGCAGACGCCTCGACGCCGAAAGCACGCAGGTTGGTGTGCTTCGGCCCGCTTCTCTCAAGGCCACGGTCTCGCTGCCGCCTCGCCTAAGAGACTCCAGGCCTCGCCTCCCGACCGGAGCTCTCGCCGCTTTCTCAAGACCATTCTCAGACCGCCATGAGGTCACGCTGCTTCGCCGCCGAGGTCCTTCTCCTTCGCCTCCAGCCAAGGAAGCCGGGTATGCGGCCGGCCAGGACTCATGGGCAGCCTGTGGATCGGTCCTTCCCCTCAAGCTTCCCGAGCTAATCCCTGCCGATTTCTTTCTCACCGCAGAGAAACAAACAAATCAAAATCATGAGATTCGTGAGCAGAAGAAGAGAAGCGCCTTTACATGCCAGCCGGATAGAGTTCTTTTCCCGCCTTCCCACAGAGAGATTCTCGGCGATCGCTTCCGGGATCCTCTCGCCTCCGGCACTCAAAATGTAATCGAATTCCGCTTCGGCAACCTCGCGGTCGTGAAACTAAAGTGCCCGCTATCAGCCTAGGACCTCGGCAGATAAAGAAGAAGAAGAACAAAGAACTCGTAAGGGATCACTCACGCTCCAGCTCGCCTCGCGTCCCGAGCGCTTTTCCTTGGCGCCGCTGCGCCTCTCTAACGCCACGCCCTCGACGCTGAAGCGCCGAGTGCTCCAGCTTCCTTGTTCTCCAAGGCCAGCGCAGTCGCCGAAGCCTTCTTCGCATGAGCTCGCGCTGGTTGTAACTCTGAAGCCGCTGAAGCCTCCTCTTCACGCCGCACGCCGCTTCCACTTGGCTTAACCTCCGCCAAATCCCTTCGAGCCTCGCCAGAAGTGGCGCGTTTCCTGACTCACGGATGTGCTCCGCAACGCTGCCGGGCGTTTTTCTCGGAGGCCGCGTGCGCGTGCATACTTGACCGAAGCCCTCGCCAAGGTGGGACTGTGCTACGCTTAGCCTTCCTGTGAGACCTCAATCTCGCTTTCCCTACTTCCACCACGCTGTTGAAGCGTACTCACCGCGATCCTCAGTCCCCGGCAAGAAAATGAGTTAATACCGCTGAAGTTCAAAACCAAGCGTAAAGCAAGCACCGATGAAGTCTCTACCTCGTGAGGTGGTGGAGGCACGCCGCCTCTCTCGCAGTGGAGAGGCGCACTCTCCACCGCAGCTCAAGGCGGGGCGACGTATGTCCTCCGCCAATTACAACGAGAGGACGCGACGGCCGCTCGCAGCCCGCCTCTAACGGTCTTCCGGAGCGCCTCGCCGGACGACGCCCCGGCGCGATCTCACGCTTCGGGCGCTAGCATGGCGGGTGACTCCACGCCTCGAAGCGGCGCACTTCGCCCCTCGCGGCCTGGCGACGGTGGGTTTCGGCTATGCCTCATCGCGGGCGACGAGGTTAGCGCGGCGCAGCTCGAGACCCTCCGACGCCGTAGTTCCCACGGCGAAGCTGGATCGCGACCACGCCGCGCTGCGCTTCGGGTCTCGCCACGCTTCGCGTCTCTCGCGGGCGGGCTCTGCCGGGCGACCTCGCCGCTGCGGCGCTCACATCTTCATCTTTCCCTTTCATGCTCGCGCCTCCTCGCCGCAGTCTCGCTCGGGGACCGCGCTAGGCCCCTCGCTCTCTCGGGCATCTCCTCGCTGCCCCATTTTCACCTGTGGCCGGTGACTCACTCGCCGACGCTCCACGCCGCCGAGGTCCGGGTCCGGGAACATCTCTCTTCCTCTCGTGAGAGTCGAGGTCGATCACCGCCTCTCGCCGCCTCGCAAGACGATGATGTCGGGCTTCGCGCCAGTGTCCTCCAGCTCGCGTGCAGCCGGGCGGATCAGCTGACGCTTTATCGCCTGGGTTACCGGACGCGTATCGACGTTTAAGATGCGGCAAAGACTTCGCGGGACCTGCACGCCTCTCCCCGTGGGCCGGGGACGCACTCACCCCCGAGAGCCTCAACGATGGGAGGAGGAGGGTCACCGCCGAAGCTTGACTCGTAGGTCATCCCCGATGCTTGAGGGGGTTGGGAGCTCCTGTGGGCTTGACTTTTGCCTAGCAAGACAGCTGAAGAAAGCTGTGGTTATCACTAAGAAAGAGAAAGTGCTCGCGCGTGCTAAGCGCAACGATAGGAACGGCGAGTCTCGACATTTACCTAATGGCTACGCGCTCGCCGCTTTTCTCTTCGCCGCGTTTCGCCGTACGCTTCTTCCTTTTGACCGCGACTCGGCGAAGGGGCCGCTTGAGCGCTAGGGCGGGTGATCGATGAGGCCGCTCGGCGCTACCTGTGATGACGACGCCCCTCGCTCTTCCTCGGGGCCGCGTTCCTCCGGCCTCGGAACTCCGCTTTCGCGGTCATTCGCTAACGCCGGCTTTCACTCAAAGACTCTCTGCGGCGGCGCTGTCGACGCTCTTGGGCAGCAGCTCGCAGCGGCGTAGGTGAATCGTTTCTCGCGGAACGCACAAGGAAGGGATCGCCTCGCCCGGGCGTGGGAAGGTGGGGCTCGAGATAGACCTCGCCAATCCGCAGAAGATGAGTATAGTTACTCCTCGCTGGCGAATGTAAAACAGCTCGAAAGAAAGAAGACGCGAGAAAGAACTCACGAGCGCCGCGTAAATTCGCGTCGGCGGCGCTGCCCGGTATAGTTGGGTTCAGCAGGAATCTTGAAAGCCTTCGGTGCCACAGGCAGGGACCACCCTCTCGTCGGCGGGGAGGCGGGTTCGTGATCCGCAGTGTCTTTCAAGGTTTCTTCTCCTCGGTCATCTCCCGGCGGAGGCTCTAAAGCTTCAAAGGAACCCGTGCCCGAGGGCCCATGCGTAGAGGAGGGGCTCGTGAGGTCAGCTTGGTTGAGAAGCTCCACCTTCGGGCGGCGGCCTTGATCTCGTGGAGCAAATGGCTATGGGGGATTCCCTCCCGCTCGTCAGTCGAGGAACCCGCCGGTGAAGCCTTGGAAGAGGATGCTCCTCGTCATTCTTCAGGTAGAACCATTCGTCTCTCCACCGGTGTTCGGCCGGCGAGAGGCGATGGTCGGATACTACTCCTTCGCTCCGTGTCGAGGTAGCGGCCGCGTCACGGCCGATTGGGCCCGGGTTCCTTCAAACGTCGGAGGCGTGCGTCACCTTGGCGTGGAAGTAATGCCTGAAAAGCCCCAATCGGGCTCGATCCCACCACCCCTCGCAGAGGTGGTGAAAATGCGATGTGAGACAGGCCGTTGGGAGTTCGATGCTGAAGCCCCGGCCCCGGTCGACAATAGCCCGCGAAGAAGTCCGGCACGCCGGACGCTAGCCCCCTAACGTGGAAAAGAGGCGAAGGAGACGATGCCAACGTCCGGCGATTGCGGAGTGGCGTGCGCGCGGCGACGCTTGATCCACTCTCGGGCCTCGGTCAGCCGACGGAAGACCGCCGAGCCACATACTCCGCAGCGATGTCGCCGGTCACCTTGGACGGGCGCACTCACGTAACCCATGTCTTCGCTCGCTCTACCGTAGCTTAATTCGCGTAGAGGGCGCCTCGCGCTAAAGGCGAGCGCAGCCTAATTGGGATCTGGAGCTAGAAGATGAAAGGAGGTCGGGCGGCGGAAATAGGAAGCAAGGGAATAACCCTAATCCCCCGCTTCTATTTATAGGGTGAGCTCAAACGGACGCGCTCGAAGAAAAACGGGCCGTGGAGGCCCACCACTTTCCACTCGACTCAATCCGCGCCCGCTGCTGAGCGCCACGCGGGCGAAACGGAAGGCGTAAACGCCGCTGCGATGCGAACGGCCGCCTAACGGTAACTTCCTAATCGGTAACTTTTTCCCAACGGCTCTTTTACTCGCAGGCGTAAAAGGTCCAGACGAAGCTCGTCACTAACGGTCGAATCCCGAAGCCTGCCGGGCCAAGTTCGTCGAGCTCGACATAGCGGCGAGTTCACAACAAAATCGAGCTCTGTTCGCGGTCGGGCTCAGAGCTTCGGCGGCCGCCGAGCCCGAAAGCAAAGAGCTTACCGAGAGAGAGGGTAATCGGCGCTCGGCGCCCAACATCCTTCGGGACTGGGGGGCTCCATCCAAGCCGCGCTTTGAGTCGCCAAATGATCGAACGGCCTCACGTCATCACTCCCCGCAAAGGAGGCACGGCCGCCGAGAATCCTCAAGGGACCTTTGGTGACTATCGAGGGCCGGGTCCGGAATATGAGGTTGCCCCGCGAGCTGGCCCGACGAACGAGTTTCGCCGAACGCGTGAAGCTCGGACCTCACTCGGGCAAATCCGCTTTAAAGCTCACAAGAGTGCTCGACTTCGCCAACGCGGTAAAGTCAGGTTCGAGCTCACCGTCCTTCCTAAGGGGAACGAAATGGCGCCAAACAAAGATAAGCATTTGTCATAACAAGCCTCCGCGCGAGGACGTCCTCCGCAGCCTCAGGGGCTACACCCAGGAGGTGCTGGCTTCGCGCTTGCCTACAAGCGAGGAAATCTGGTCCCCAACCCGCAACGCATGCGACCGCAAACAGCCTTGGCCTTGAGGTTCTCTCCCCCACACGCTCGGGGCTACCGTGGGACACGAATATTCCCGGACAGTCAATCATTCTAACCCGACCACAACAAAGCGTTAAAGGGATGCTCGTCACCCGCGATAAAGGCGAGCCCGGCAGGGGGGCATTCCCGCCTGCGCGAAACTCGTCCCGAGCAGTAAGACCGAGGAAGAGTTCGACCTCGAATCGGGGAAATGTTCCGTCTCGAGCAGGCTCCCGAGGGGCGCGGGGATGCGGCGAGCTCCGTCGGGGCCGGCGAGCTCCTTTCCGTCTCGGACGAGCTCCCGGGTCCCAAACCCCCAATGGCGATCGGGAGGATCCGGGGCGATGATTAGGATCCAGCGCCACAGCTTTGACGCCGGCGCCACAACCTACAATCGGATTTCGCTCAGCCGCGAGATCATCGACGGCACGCTGCGGCGTGGGGTAAGCTGTCGACCACGCCGCGCATCGACGCTAAGCACAAGAGACAACCACTACGACGCATAAGAACGACCTCGACGGACGGTCGAACTCCACGCCGAAGCTCTCTCGCCATACGCTTTTCCTCGCGATCCCAATGCGAGCATTTAAGGCGCGGCGCCCCATGATCTGCCGCGAGCACGGCGCGTGCCCTGCGGGTGAGTACGGCGCAGAAATGCGGCGGCGGCGGGGCGAGCTCATTGTCCCCTTCTACACCGACCGGCGAGCTTCAAGCTGCATTATCATACTACGTGTCGGGATGCGAACCCGCCCTATGCCACTCTATGGCAACCGTAGCGCGTGCGGGAGTAAGGGCGGCGGCAGCAGCAGCCACCGCGTAAACAGCGGCGTGCCCGACATTGCGAGGGGAACTCTTCCTCTTCACCCCAAGCTTATATTCCTTCTATCTCTAGATCCCTCGCTTCGGTGACCCTTGTGAGCTCCCCTTGCGGCTATAAAAGGGAGGGTTCGCCACCGAGGGGGAGGGCAAGCTCTCTTGCACCACGAGAAAGCACACACACATCGCTCGATTCCACTCATCACACGAGAGACACGGGAGCTCATCTCTCTCTCGACAGTTTGTATTCGCCCCCGTGATACAAGCACTTTTGAGCTCGATAGTGCCACACACCTTTGGACTAGGGTGCTCGGTAGCCCCGAACCAGTATAAACCACCATGTCATTGTTCTTGAGCTAGGCCATCGTTGCACACACTAGCCAGTCGGTTCTTGTGACCGTGGTATACGACCCCACCTACACATATATTCCATGTTTGATCAGTACCGCTAGAATTCACCAATAACACCATCTGTCGTTACCATCAATAGTTGAGAGAAGGAACTAATGTCCGCATATTGTTCGTAAAATTCCTTCCTCCGCCGTAGAGATGACTTTTGGGCTGTGGTGGCATCGTAGTCCATCACTTGTATAGTTTTTTTGCTCCTTCAAATAAAAAAGAGAATCAAATACTTAAATATTATTGAAGCCTTTTGCAATGGATACAACTAGAGACAGAGATGTTGTTTCTGATCGGAACAAGAGAATCAAATAGTTACATTTGAAACTTTTTGTATCGAATACAGTTAGAGAGATATGTGTTGTCAGATACCTTTGAACATTTTCCTTTTTTCTTGTCAGACACCTTTATACTGCTTTCTTTGTTTTTAACTCCCTTTTTCGCACACTTGCACTTCTTCTCATACCAAGCTTTTTTGCGCTTTGAAGTTTTTGTTTCCACCTCCTTTTTCTTTAGGCTTGTTGTACTCAACAATTCATTAGCTAGTGTAACACTGGTGGGAGCGATGATGGACCCATAGGGCTTGTAACACCATTTATTTTTTCTCAATTTGCTTGCTGAGCATGTCAAGTGTGTTGTTTACTAACAAGATGCATGCCGGATGGCTTGCAGCTCAATGTGCCAAATTATTGAATTTGCTAGCCATATCTTTGTAGTTCAACAATTCATCTAATTTTGGATTCTCTATTATGTCACGACCTTTGTTGTCCTCCATACTTTTCCACTACGCTTCCCCGCGGCCCATCTCTTCAGTACATAGTGTGTGGAAAGTAATTTGATATTCATCAAATCAAGGACTTTTAAAGCATGACCACATAGTATTCCGACTCTATTGAATTTCCCACAGCTGCATGTACTAGTGTGTTCTAATGGATGACCAATGACTTTGTACTCCTCTAAGGTGGAATTTTCATCTAGACTCCCAATTGCTACAAGATATTCATTTGTTCCTTCTAATGTTGTGGTACATGCTACCATTGATCTCTCATATTCACTCTGAAAAGCTTCAAAAAAACAGGTTGGTGTGTACAACTTGCTAGCTTGGATTAGCATAGTTTTCCTCATTTTGATTCTAGGTAATTTTTTCCCTTGAATCAAATTCAGATTGCAATTCATTCTTTTCTTTTATATTCCACAACCCTTTCAAATTGCTTGAGAAATCTAAGCATATCAAAATCAGATTTGAAATGTCGCTTTAGGTCGCTGTTCAAACTCTCACTGAGTTGTGTACTTCTCATCCCTAATGTGAACACATCCTTCATATAACATTCAGCCTATTTTTTCCTTTCCTTGTATATACTATCCAACCAAGTTTGCTTTCTTGCCTTTGACCTCATGTTGTTAAATGCTTCTTCAAATGTTGCTTCATCTTCATACTCATACATACACGCGACCGAAATCGAGAGAATACTTGGTTCTTTATTGTTGTCTTCTACTTCTTGTTTGGGAAAAGCATCCGATTCTTCGTCGCCTAGTTCAAGTATATGCTTGACGGCATTCTGCATAATGTGAAAAGTGCAATGCGACCATGCCATGATTCTAAAAAGACTGTCTTAATTGCTTTTTCCATTGCATAATCTTGATCAAGATATATTGTTTTTGGGTTGCTTGCCATTATTGGCTCTCAAGAAGGTCTCAAATAGCCACTTGAAGGATTCAAATATTTCATCATACATGAGACAAGCACCAAACACCACCGTTTCTCTAAAATGATTGAACCCAACAAATACGCCAAAAGGCCAACTCTCCCCTATTTGTACCAAAGGTAATATCAAAACGACAACATCACCAAAATATGCATAGTCGGTGAGCATTTTAGCATTAGCCCGTAATATGTTTGCAATGTTTCTTCCCGATCCATCCGCAATGCATACTGAAATGATGGGTTCTCAAAAAATTTTCCCGAAAATACATAAGCATGCTTCCTGCTTGACCATATGCCATCTCCCGTTGTCGCTTGCCCGTAAATAGTTCTTGTGATCTTGAAGAGTATAAACCGAGATTAACGAGCCACCAACTTGGATGCAAGCCAACTCATGAGCAAACTTTGGGCCCAATTCTTGTATCATCGGCCGCCTCAATTTCAAAACCTTGTAATCTGTGAAATTTTCCTCTCCGACACCATTAAGTGTGAGGTTTGTGGCGGATGAAGGATGTGATTGTGTTCCAAAACCACGTCGGTCACTTTATAATTTCCATTATTCTTGTCCATTATAAGCCCCATATGAACTTAGTTTCAGCTCTTGGATACTTTGTTAGATGATCTCTTTTATCCGGCTTTACGTGACATTCATTTGCACAAACATATCTCTGCAGAACTAACCTTCCCATCGACCTTCTTTTGTTTGTGTAACTTTTCCTCACCTCAAAGCCTTTCGACCCCATAGCTAATCCAAAACATCCAAGCCTTATTTATAGTCCCCTGAACTCCATGCCAACTTGAGGTAAAAGACTACGAAACGGATCCTCTCTAAAAGAAAACAAATAAAGATGACATGATATTAGGTGGCGAACTAAACAACTGATGAAATCTACCCCCAAAAAAATATTGTGGTGTTGGACCACAAAAAAATTACGGCATTACACACCTTTTTTTCTTCCATCTTAAATATGAAAATTTCTTTTCAATCAAGCAAGTTCATGTTGCCTTCAAAGCTTCCATGTCAGATCTGCTTCATTCGATCAACCAGTGATGGAGGAAAAAACAAATTAGAACACACTAGTTCAAGTACACACCAAAAAGATGACGTCGGTGTAGAGACTTGTGGTACATGCTTGGCTGCTTATGGCTGGAGAGCAAGCACGACAGCAGCAGAACTCTTCCGATCGCCACTGCAGGCACTTCCAATCTCACGCCAAACATAGTTCTGGCGCCAACAGTGAGCAGTACTCACGCCAAATATATTATCGCTGCTCTGTTATGTTACGCGTGGCTGTGGGCATGTGTTGATGTTGGGCCGAAGCCCACCAAGCTGACAAGGTCAGACCATGTGCTCTGGTCACCGTCAGATAGGATTGGGCGGCCAGATTTGCATCAACCGTAGAGACAAGTTCATTGTACAACCGTAGAGGATCTCGTTCCGGTGTTTCTCGGGGCCGGTGTCGTGGCCACCGGCGCGGCCGTCGGCCTCCCAACGGCGTCCGGCCGGGTTAGCGACGCGGCTCGCGCGGGTGCTGTTGGCGCACTCGGACATCACCTACAGGACGAGGCCTCGTCGTTGCCGCAGCAAAGCAGGAGTACGCGGGCCGCGCGGCGGTTCACAGGGCCGAGGCGCTCGTCGCTAGGCGCATGGCATGCATGCGGCGTCGCCATTTGGTTTAGTGGTGGTTGCTGTCAAATAGGTGTCGTCGCGGCTCTGCGATGACGGCGCGATGGCGTTGGTGCCCAGTACGGCGGGTCTGCGTACCTACCGAGGTAAGTAGCCGGCTGGCCGTAAGAGCAAGTATCAATGAGGGTGAATCAGCAGGCGACCGAGCAATCCTTCCGACATGGAGGAGGGAGAAAGCTAGAGAGAGAGCGGAGTCGACGTCCGGTGAATCGCTAGCTGATAGCGAGGCGAATGCAGCGCATGCAGCTCGGATTGGCTGCGACCTGTCATCGTACCAAGGAATCGCATTAATTGAACATGGGGCCCGCCACTATTGCTGCATGGCCGGGATGAAGTGGCACCCCAGTCGCCGGCGAGCGGGCGACTTTACTAATCTTGCTCTAAGGGCGTCCGCAATGAGCTTTTGCAAATCGCTAGCTCTATAGAAACAAGAAATGATTAAAAGATAAAAAGCACATAGTGGCCCAGTGATGTCAGAGACTGAAATTTTATTGAAGATCGTGCAAGCTAAGCTCTTCCGACGTCGCTAGCGCGGTGAGTTCCTGGTTACTGCTTGGTCCACGCTCCTCCTCGCCAGCTAGTTGCAGAACGGTTGGGGACGCCCATCTCGTCGTCCTCGTTCCTGGAAGTCTCCCATCGGATTAGCACTACTGCACTAGATTCCTTTAGCATATGCGAGCATGTGTGGCTTCACAGTATTTCGATTTTTTTTTTCTAGCGTTGTCCCATCGATCTATGCAATCTCTACTACACATCGATCTTAGAAGCTTCATGGCTATGTTGGCTTCAATCTAAATGCCTTTTTGTTTGCTTTTTCTCCAAAATTTAGAATAATGGTACTGTACCCCTCAATAAAAAAGAATTATTGTTGTCAAAAAAATAAGAAATAAAAAAGAATTATGATACTGTAACCCAGCCTCGAATCTTATTTCTTACTATACAATTCTAGTAATTTTACTTTCTCCTGAATCATGTTCAACAAATTGAACAACAATAGTTAAATTTATTACGCAAAAAAAACAATAGTTAAATTTAAATATTTTCCCATATGGGACCAAGGTTTTATACCGGCCAGGACACTTCAAACCGCCGGTCCGGAAACGGTTTACCGGTCCGGTTACGGTAAACCGCCGAAACGGACGGTTTGAAATTTGAATTCAACTGAATTCAAACGGCGCCGGCGAACGGTAAAAATCCGGTAAACCGGGGCGGTTTGGAATTTATACCGCCCGGTTTGAGCGGGCTATACCGAGCGGTTTGAGCGATTTGAACGGTTTTTCAAAATTCAAAATGTAATTTTTTTATAAAATGCTAAAAAAATTCCTAAAAATACTTCATGATTTGTAGAATCCAATGATGTCAAAATTACTTAAATTTGAGTGTGTTTAGTATGTTTTTCAACCTTCATGATTTAATGGGCCTTAATGGGCCGGCCGTGTATTTTTTCTTTTTCTTTTTTTCAAACTTAGATTTGAAATTTTTATACCAAACCAACTCCAATTTGACAAATTTTTATACCATTGGCTTCTATAAATCACGAACTATTTTACAGAATTTTTTCAATATTTTTTTCAAATTTTAAATTTTGAATTTGACTTCTTTTTATACCGGCCGGTCGGTAACCGGACCGACCGGTATAAACGGTAACCATGATTTACCGCGGTAAACCCGAACGGGAGAAAAAACGCAGTATGGGACAACGCTAAAAACAATAGTTCTTAATTCACAATTGCAGTATTGTAAATACATCACATCATTTACTACATTTTTCCATAGATTTGTTTTTAGGAAATCGGAGTAAAGGAGCAGCCTGCAGCGGTCTTCAAGTATGATTTTGATCTGAATGTGTTAGGAGCTGAAAGCTATAGTGAAGTAACAGCAGACCGCCAAAAATTCATGCATGTTGTGCCTTGTGCATGTAAACCCAAGATTGTATGCGATCAAGAGCATTGTCATACAATTTGCAAGAAAAACTTTTCAATAGTGAATGTGCAAGAAATCATGTTTTGTCACGTAATGTGCAAGAAAGCAATTGAACTTCCTTCACAAATATTGTAGTAAACCGAATATGCCATTATGGTTACTCGATCACCGTAAATGGTAATCATTTTCTTAGCAAATATTATAGTAAACCAACTATGCCGTTATGGTAACTTCGATTATGGTAAATGATAATGTGACTATCGTAAATCTTGTCCAATGCTTATATGGGCCAAATTTATGGGCTATATGGGTCAAGTTCATGAACAATACACTATAGTTCTAGAATATATATACTCATATACTTATATGGGCTAAATTTATAGGCTATATGTTTACTTGGGCTAAAATTGTAGAGACGGGCTATATACACCCGAGTATTTTCTACCCAGTGCGTGGGTATGGATCTTGTGCTTCCATATCCATACCCACTATACCCGATGGGTACAAGATTGTAACTCAATAACGTACCCATGGGTATAAAATGTCTTCCATACCCGCCTCCTTATCGCGTAAAACCCATCGAGCACTCGGATTTCGGGTACCCGTTGCCATTTTGAATTGGGATTTGATCACATCACAAAAAACGTATCAAGCAAACAGCACCTACGGTTCAAATCTTTTGATGTTGCATCTTGCGTTTGCGCGCGAGTGTGGAGTGTGTGCCCGTTTCCCACACACTAGAGCCTAGTAGAGCTTTTCTTTGCTTGTGTAGGGACCACATATGCGTGTGTGAGTGTTGACTGCGTGGGTTGTGTGTGTGCATCCAATTTTATCCGATCAAAAAAGGTACTACACGTTTTGATCCATGGCACAAGGATATCTAAAACTTTTTCGTGAAAATTATGTATTAACAAATAATGATACGTACTTAGTTACATCTATTAGCGTTTTTATTTACTGACGTACAAAGCTACCCTCTCTCGTGATAGTAATTCCACCACGTCTGATCTATCCATGGATACCGACACGGCGATACTCATGTCTCTGCCCTCGGTTTGCATGGAGGCGGAGCACAGACCCGAATGAATATAGTGATAAGATAAATTTTTAAAAATTGTAACTTAAAAATGTAAGATAATCAAATAAATTTCTTAATTTTAACACCCTAAAAGCATACTTTAACATTTTATACACTGATTTTTCAAATGGTTTGTTATAAATTTTGGAATATGATATTCAAAAGTTTTAAATAGTATGCTCAGAAAAAACGGTAATAAAAGCATGAGCATTGATTCTCATTTATCATATCAATTCTAATTAAAATCAATGGTTCAAAAGAATGTCGAAATAAGCTTATGGTTCAAAATAATTTTAAAACATGCGCATGTAGCCCCTCCAAAACCATATCCGATTACGTGAACTGAAAAATGCAGGCAAAGCATTTTTGAAATTGTATTTAAAACATTATTTCGATTTACATATTGCTTTTATAATTGTTTGGCTCATGGCTGGGTTAGTTTGCACCTATCCGATATTCCTTTTAAGTTAGAACCAAGTGCTTTTAAAACATGCTGATAAAAGGATGCTAGCTAAGCTTCCATTTTTGACAAGAGATACAAACTTTTGTTATTTGATGAATGAATAACCTTAGTGCTGAAATAACAGTAATGAGCATTTACTGATATTTATTTATGTATACCTCAACATACTCATGCAAATCCACTGATATTTTTTTTTTAGAAAAGGAGGTTTCCCCTGATTTTGTATTACCAAAATCAACAGTTGTTACAGCATCCAAGTTCAAAACGCACTACGCGCGCATACCAGCATCAAGCTGAGCAACGCTCACATCATTCACGAGGTCTAGATTATTACAAAGCAATGGATGACCCTCATCATCCCTAGGCAATTGTCGTAGCTCATCAAATGGACTCGTTATCACAGGACTTGAGCCATGCCGTACAACCGATTGAGCCAACCTTGATGATTTGATGATGACACCCTCTGACTGGACCACATTAGTTGAACTGGAGAGTATGCTTTTGTTCCAGGAAAGCCGCCATGTCCTGCACCCCTTCCTCCAGGTCCTGTGGTAGTAGAGGCTTCCAGCTTCTCACCATTCCTCTAGGAAATCCACTGATATTAACTGGAGAAGGAAGTGTTACTTAATAGAAGGAAAGTCATATTTATATATATACGCATTTGTGCTAGAATTGTATTCTTTGGACGGAGGGATCATTCATTTTGCAAAGATTGCAAAGATGCAAGAATGCAGTCACATCCTAACTGTAAATCTAGTAACCTATGACAGGAATAGCTCGGTTGGCACGCAGACACATTTCTCATTCTTACGGGGATTGGAATCATGTTGATCTCTGACGTGACCTGGCGATTGAACGCGACCTGTTAGGCTGTTATCACAAAAGCAAAGCTCTGCGACCGCAAGCTAGAACTCGAAAGCGAGGGGCTTGGTTCTGATAACGTCAGGTCACACGTTTCGCAACGGAAGCGAGGGGCAATTCACTCATAAAGACAGAAAGTCAGGCTAGGCTATCCTGCAGCGCAGGCAGGCTACCTTGCCACAGACAAGAAAGGCCACCGGACTCGTCGTCGCGAGCAGTGACACGCGTCAAGTAAAGAAACACACCACAGAACACGCGAACTGGGCCCCAGGAGCCAAGTGTATGGGCATCATCTTAGAACATTCCGTTCAGAAAATGAACATGGCTATTCCTGCTTCTAACATGGTTGAAATGAACAGCAGTGAACTTTGTAAACTCAAAGCAGAATGCAAAAGAATGGCTGTTCCATGGTGCTTCGACGATATACACAGGTTGCACTCTGCTCAGGGAACCAACCGCCAGGCTCTGAACACCTCTGCTGCTCACCGGCCATACCAGCTCCTCTGGGGCTGAGCATCGGTACCATTCATCAGCTTGTCGAGCACCACATTCAGATCCACATTCTGCCCATTCTCAGTCAGCTTGCGGACTGTCGCCCTGACCTGCTCTTTCGAGAACCCCATCGTGGACACCTTCTCAATCACGTCGTCGATGGGCACTCTAGCTCCAGAAGAGCCACTGCTTGGAGTTGGAGTGGACCTGACTGGCGCAGCCTGGGGTAACACCTGAGCTGTGGGCAGCCTGCCATAGCCGCTGCTTCCTCCAGGAGGAGCAAAGGGTGAAGGCGGCTTCATTCCAGCATTTCCATGGTGGGATGGAGATCCAGCGTAACCATATGGTTCGGAGAAACCACCTGCAGCCGGTGGTTTGTATCCAGCATTGTAGGGCAGCGGAGGCCCGAATTAGGCCTGGCAGCAGACGATCAAACATGCCAGGGGGCGGCATCCCGGAATTAGGCCTGGCAGCAGAAGCATCAAACATGCCAGGGTTCGGTCCATAGAATGGAGCGGCTGGTCCACTTGGGGGTGGCATATAAGGGGGTGGTGCGCGGATATTTGGTGGATAGCCCTGAGCAGGTGGGCCATACGGAGCTGGTTCTTCAGGCTGCTGGGGCGCTGGTGGTGGAAGCGCAGCTGTGGGGTTGGCACTTGCAGGCGGTGGAGGTTGAGAAAATTGAGCGTATTGAGGCGGGGTTTGGTAATGCTGCGGTAGTGCTGGCTGTAGCACCTGAGGCTGCTGCGGAGCTGGTGGGGCCTGGTACTGCTGGTGGGTGGCCTCAGTTGGCTGAGCTGATGGGGGGTAATAGGATTCCTGTGGTATGGCTGTCACTGAAGGAGCGGGCAGAGGGGGGTGGCATTGACGGAACCTGGGGATGTGGAACATGGCCAGGGAAGTGTGTTGGAGGTTGGTTTTGAGCTGGAGGTGGGGGTGGCGCAGTCGGAGCAGGAAGGGCAGGCTGTGGTGGTGGTGGCTGGGAAGGCGGAGGGGCCTGGTTTTGAGATTGAATGGTTGGCTGGGATGGAGTGACCTGTTGTCTTGAGTCCACCTGCCCAGCTTCTGACTGAACATCCTCTGCTTTTGGCATTTGGAGCTTTGCAAGTTGGATCTGGGTCTCGACAATTTCCTGCTTATCGCAAGAATCTGCACGCCTGCTTGAACCTGCACGTATAGTGAATAAAGTGTTAAACCATGCAACTGACCCTCACAATGGTTATGGGCATGCCCTGTGAACGTTAATCACGCACATATAATGATAGAATCATCAGGTGAAGCCTATGTGTGACAAAGGGTAAAAAGAAAGATGGAGCAGAGCAGTATGTAAAAGCAATATACATAAAACAATATTGATATCCATACATCTACATGCGGACATGCCTTTGATTGGGGCTCAAATTCTTTTTTGTACTAATACAGAAATACAGATGATTTATGTATTACTGATCCACCTTACAATTGGCCAAATACAGCATGTCACGTTCCTAGAACAAACAAAGTTGGCAATGTAAACAGTGACATGTGTGAACCAGCTGGAACCTATGAACCCCATATAAGTGACATGAGTACAAAACAGAGAACATATCATAAGTAAACAACTAAACACACAGATAAAAACTCATCCATAACACAGATGACAGACATTATGACAGCATGGTCCATTGTACAGTTGTACTGCACCTATAAAATACAAAGATAGAGGAGGGAGGAGTAGTTACATCCACAGAAGCTTACCTCACGTAGTGTGTTCTCAAATTGCCTTAGTTTTCCATCAGTACTTCCATTGTTGTTCCCAATTGTCAACTTCAGCTCACCAACAGAATTCTCGAGATGGTATGTTCTATCCTCCAACTGTGCAAGCCTTGAGCTTACACCTTCGAAAGTGCATGTAGAAGATTATCGGCATATTTCTTCATGGTACGATCAATATCCACTATAGTGACTGCACTGAAGTTGCTCTTCTCTTCTTCATGATTGACTTTCTTTAGCACATGAGACTCCAATCCACCAGCACCCTGAGTTGAGCACAGGGAAAGATGAAAACAGGGAAGTGATAGGAAGTATGATCATGTGAAGTGATAAACAATAATGTATCTTGCGAAGAAGACAATTTAGCTGGGTTGATTATTGTAAATTACAGCTACAGATGGAATGAGTGAGTTGGATTCTGTGTTGTGTCTGTCCGTAATCAAACTGTGGTCAATAAAATTTCATGAACAGAACTAAAGATTATTGCATTAGAGTTGCACAAATACATATAGTGCCTATAATGATAGTATAATGCTGACTTTGCCAGATGACTTTGCAGGATCATGGACACCATATTGGAAGTTACCATTGAAAGTTCAACAATGCTGGAAGTATAGGCATAACTACATAAGAAAGTTGATACACTTTGGATATGGTTTTTCTTGAAGGTATAGCACATAATAAAAGCTAAAAAGAAAGAAGAAAATAAAATGTGCAACCAATCCGAACAAAGTCATATAAAATGGCATCAACATGAACTTCACAGAAAAAACAAAAGGCCCATTAGATAGCTAGTAGAAAGAGTAGCCGTCATGGGCAGCACAAAGCCAGGACAAATTTTGAGTAGTTTTCAAGGACACAAATACATGGAGCATTGTTTTCAAAGTAAGAATATAAATATGTACCTCCAATCACAAATATGAGTGCAATAATAGGGCAACAGTCGTTAACATGACATTTTTCTTAAAGACAAACACAAAGAGTTATAAGATATGAAGATATTATCTTTTACCATACGAAATCAGCACCAAAAAGCGGGCAAAAGAGAGTGGCCACGTCGCTGGCGGTTCCCAGCCGTGCGATCGGGCGAGCAGACGGCGAGATCAGGCCATTCCCCGCCCTTTTAAATTAGTCCTCGTGACTTTGACGAAATCAGACCCGAAGTCCGCGTTTCCTCTCAGTTTTTCCTCTGAAAAGTCCTCCAACTTTAGCGAAATCACGTCGCAATCCAGGCCGCTTCTATGGGCGGGCCTGCCAGCTGTTCCTGGGCCTTCTTGGCCAAATTCAGCCCTATGCGGTGTTCCCTTATCTATTAATCTTTTTATATAAATAAATTCACTACAACTTTGAAATTGCGTTGTAAATCGCTGAAAAATAGGAGTAAAATAAAAAATCAAATTGTTCCGAAATCCTCATGAACAGATCTATACGTTGGATCCAAAGTACAACATGTTTAAATAAAAACTTTTTGTTGTACATTTCAGCCAATATATACACACATATAGCATAACACTTGACTATATATGGTACATGATGTTTATACATTCACACATGCGAATACATCATGTCCCACATATAAATACTTAAAATAAACATACACAAATAGAATAATATACTTGCACTAAAAACGATGTACATATAACTATATAAACACACATACATATATATGGCACAATTATAACAACACATGGTTAATCTCCATACTCATCCATTCACCCTAAACCTAAAACAATCTATGTTGCAAGAAGCCAACACACTGGCCAAACGCGGCAACGCCGCGACCATTTTCTAGTTTATAATGATTTTACTAATGACAATCTTGTATTGTGCCAATCCATATGAAATTTCAAATACCAATAATCAAATGTAACATTTGACTTGGGATGACAAACTTAGGTGGACATATATTTACAGTCATAGGAATTAGTGAATTCTGTGGGTGGGGGAGCAATTTTGTACTGCAAGATTGAAACTACCCTAATAGGAGGTAGAAAAAAAAAAAAGTATATCCAAGTAGTAACATTGCAAATGCTGTCAAGGGCTTAGGGCTTTGTCAACAGAACAAGCAACAACCAATTCCTTACAAGAAATTAAAGTATGCGTCCATACAGTTGACGATAAAGGAAAATACGCATCACATCTAGAGATACTACTGTACTTTTTGGGGTGAGGAATCTGTAGGATTCAACTTTACAAACAGGGGAAGCCAAAAAATGCTACTAGTTATCCTAGCAGCGACTGACCAACACTGCCAAAGTACTCGTTCTACGACAGCAACAACAACCTAGCTCTCGACTCCTAATAATGCTAGGAACAGATCTATCAGCGGAGTAATCAGCGCATGGGAGTCGAACAGGGTAGTACCTGGAGGTTGGGGAGGCAGGTTTAGAGTCGAGCGAACCCCAGGCGCCCGTCGCGGGGGCGAGCCGACGAGGACAGCACTGGCGGTGGCGGTGGCGGCGGCAGAAGGGCGGATTGGCTGGAAGTCGTAGCTGGGCAGCACCTCGTCGACGCCGTTGCCGGTGCCGTTCGCGCCGCTGCCGTGGAGGGTGGAGCGGTGCCCGGGCCCGTGGCTGACCGCCTCCTCCTGCGGGTCGGGGCTCATCAGATCGCCTAGCCCGCTGGATGCCGGCGGCGAGGACGCGGCGGCGGCGGCGGCGGCGGCGGCGGCGGAGGCGGAGGCGGCGAGGCCCTGGATCTGCTTGTCCATGAACTGCGACGCGTTCATCGCGGCGAGTCGGCGGGACGAGCCGACTGAGGGCGGCGGGCGGCGGCGGATGAGCCGATCGGAGCTGTTCGCGTTCGGGTGCGGAATTCCGCGGAAGCTTATTATGCTTGGGGCGGAGGGAGGCAAGCAATTAATTAAATAAAAAGAAATTAAATTGATTTCTTAATGACGACACGCAATCTGTTTTTGTTTTTTCATGAAGGCCGTGCGCCTTGTGTGGCATTTGGCGCCACTCAATTGCATATTCACGATGCAGACTCTTGTAGAGTCCCAAGTCTTACCTTCATATTTATTGTAATTTGTTGATGTGGCGACGTGACAAACAGTATTTATAAAAGAGAGGATAAAACCAAGATTCCAAATCTTATTTAGACTCCAAGTCCACGATATTAAAGACAATAAATAGTTTTAAACTCTACATGATAGAGTCACAAGTATCTGAGTTTTAGCATGTGGTATCTCGGAGCACAGAGAATTGATCTCATTGTCACAAGTTATGAAATAAAATTGACTTTTGATTTCATTCTCACAACTTCGCAGGTCAGACCCTACTGAATAGTAGCTCCAGTCTACTTCTTTACCAAAACCTTCACTTCTATGCAATGATTGTACTTCTAACTGATAAGCTAATGTGGGAATCTAGGTGTTCATTATTCACACATGAGGCCATCTTCTACAATGTATTGCCTAGCTCAAAAATAGAGATTGACACCAGAGTTCACTGCGAGTGTGTGAGCAAGGGTGAAAGTAGTGCATGCGAGTGGACATCGGTGGAAGAGTACAAAGATAACACAACTAATTGATAGTACATTGTTATTGGATGACTAATGGCCAAACAGGATTGATCCATGGTTTTTGGGCATCCATTCTTCATGGAGATCTTTTATGCTTGGTGCATGGTGTATTTGGAAAGGCACCAAGCTTTGCTGCATGAAAATTGGCTTTCAAAGATGAGGTGTCTCGTCACTTTATCAGGATCAAATCTAGTCTTCACCAATCCATTTTTGCATGGCTGAACGCTCTGTAATCTATTTTCTGTTGTTTTAGGTAGATTGTCAGTTCATCTTAGGTAGCTTTTCTTAGTCAGATTTGTTTTTCCTCCTTCCCTTTTTACCTAACTCCTAGTTGTGTCCCCTTGTAAGTTTTGTGTTAACTTTGTATCTTTTTAATATAATTCCTATTGCAGGGGTGTGTGTGTGTGTGTGTGTGTGTGTGGGGTGTTATTGCCCCACTAGGGAAAGTTGATAAGAGTTTGTATTCGTGGTTTATTCATGTAGTACATGTAAGTGAGATCAGATATAGTTTATTTGGTGTTTGTTTTTTGGAAAAATAGAAGCATAATCTGTACAGTAGATCATTCACATTTTCTGTTTGCTCAAATTTGAATTAGCTGTCAAGGGCTCACAAGAAATGGCAAAGACCATTGGTTGGGGGCTCCCACCCGTGGTTCAAATCCCGGGTGTGACACTTTATCCCCGGATTTATTTCGGGATTTTCCCGCTTTGCATTAAGTGGTAGGCGACGTCCCCCGTCGATAGCGGCGGCGCCAAGGTGACTTCGAACTTCAAGATTTGCCGGCTCAGTCCTTCGAAGGTGCTCATAGGGTTAGGTTTGTTTGCGTCGTGTATTCATAGGGGTGAGTGTGCGTGCGTGTTGAGCGTCTGCGTTGTACTGTGTAATCTCAAAAAAAAAAATTTGAATTAGCTGAGCTTACCGTCATTGGTAAGGATTACATTTGGCCTACGTCTCCGAGTCATGGATGAAGCAAAGGATGCTTCGAGATGCGAGGGAAATGTTTGGAAACAAAGTAAGAAAAATAAGAAGAAGTATGTGAAGCAATTAACTTTTGTAAGCTTAACTGGAGAATGTGAGCCAATGTATTAATCAATAATCAATGGATTGTAAGATGGAGATGAGGCACTAAACTTTTTGGAATTCGGGAGGGGGCACCTTCATTGTTATCTGAAGCAGTGGGTAATGAACTTCTGCAACGTCCAATGTTTTTCTATTTGGCGTGTATAGGAACGATACTTCGGGCATCTGCAGGTACATATTCAAAAGAAGGTACAGGTTGAATGGTACACATGCGCATGCATAACATTGGTGAATATGTTCTGTAGATGCCCGCATGCATAACATTCGCCTGCCTTGATATGGATTGTCAAGATGAATGGAGTTGGGGTGTAGACAAATTGATACGTTGGGAATAATCATAGTAGAAGAACTGAACCAACCAACTAACAATTTTGGATCGTGCAGAGAAGTAGGGAGAGGCAGACATGGTAGGTACCAAACGTCTAAAGGTTGAGAGCATGTTTCAGAAAGGTGTGTGTGGAATACATGACTGTTACTTCTTGACTGATCAATCATCTATGAATTGTTGCCGAAAAGAAAACCATCTAGGCCGAATTGCATCAACATCCTCGCCATTGGGGGCATGGGGATGCGGTGGCGGCAGCGGTTTGGATTTGAGAACGCGCGTACAGGAGAGGATTCGCGAGAGAGCGAGAGCGAGGGTGGCGGCGCTGCGTCCCCGTGAAGCCTCTGGAACCCGACAGATGGACGGCCGTGTGAAGCAGGGTGGAGATCTAACGGTGGGAAATCGACACTGTGCAAACTACAGGGATCTGAGTCTTGTGACGGAGATGCCGGCTTCTACGACTTTAGGAGGTATAGGATAGATAAGAGGGAGAGGACACTAATTAGTAATTTTCGTTACCTAATTAAGGGGGTTATATAGTGGGGCATTAGCCCCCCCCCCCCCCACCCACCCACCCACAAGTCCAGGCCCGCCATTATGATTCAGAGGATTATGATGTTTTCTACCCCTTTCTGAATTTATTTAATGGTGAAAAATGTACAAACAGCACCGTCACCATTTTTAAAAAAAAAAAAAAATCGGTGGACTGGGTT
The DNA here is from genome assembly GCA_015847255.1 of Hyparrhenia diplandra. Taxonomy (NCBI): domain Eukaryota; kingdom Viridiplantae; phylum Streptophyta; class Magnoliopsida; order Poales; family Poaceae; genus Hyparrhenia; species Hyparrhenia diplandra. The sequence continues at coordinate 208,644 of JADLZK010004987.1, read as the reverse complement.
GTCTTTTTTTTTCTTAGGGAAGGCTGGATTGGGCTGTCAGGCCTGATCGTTGATACCATCTTTTATTTTTGGAAAAAGTCTACTTTTGGTCCCTCAACTTTTACAAAAGTCTACTTTTGGTCGCTTCAACTTTTACGAAAAGTCTAATTTTTGGTCCCTCAACTTCAAAAAACCGGATAAAAACGAGTCCCTCAACTTTTAAAACCGTGCAGATTTCATCCCTCGGTGAGTTTGGATGGTGGTTTTGGTACAAGAACTCCGGTTTTGCTACAGTAGTTGTGGTTTCGTTTTTTTTTTTTTTTTCTTATTTATTTCGGCTGAATCTTTTTAAAAATTATAGTAAATTATAGAAAATTCAAAAAATAGAAAATATAATTTTGTTGGACTTCACATGAGTAGAGCTACGCAATGAATATATAATATGGTATACTTTAGTTCAAAGTTTTTGCTAGAAGGTTTTACCTTTTTTTTTTTTTATTTATTTCACTCAATCTTTAAAAAAATATAGTAAATTACAAAAAAAAAAAAAAATATAAAATAAAAAATCTAATTTTGTTGGACTCCAAATGAGGCGCGCAATAACGCAGTACATACTACATAGTACTTGTGTTCTTTAGTCAAGGTTAGGTTAGCTAGGTTTGCCGTGTTGATCCGAGTATGTATGTATGTACGCGAGCTATGAGCCCGATCGATAGATCCCGGCCAATAAATTAAATAGTACACCTATATATCTTTATTGTGTAAATATGCTCATGTGGAGTCTAGCAAATTGGTTTTTCAATTTTATGATTTTTACAATTTATTATAATTTTTTAAATATTGAGTCGAAATAAATAAAAATGCAAAACCTTCACAACAAAAGTTTTATATTAAAAAGTATATCATATTATATATTTATTGCGTAGCTCTGCTTATGAGGAGTCCAACAAAATTGATTTCCTATTTTATGAATTTTTGTGATTTAATATGATTTTTCAAAGATTCGACCAAAAAATAAATAAGAAAAGGAAAAAAAAACGAAACCACTATTACTGTAGCAAATCCGAGTTGCTGTAGCAAAACCACCGCCCTAACCCGCTAAGGGATGAAATCTGCACGGTTTGAAAAGTTGAGGGACCCGTTTTTGTCCGGTTTTGGGAGTTGAGGGACTAAAAATCGACTTTCGTAAAGTTGAGGACCTAAAGTAAGTCTAGTTTTTGGTCCCCCAACTTTACGAAAGTCCGATTTTGGTCCCTCAACTCCAAAACCTGACAAAAACGGTCCCTCAACTTTTCAAACCGTGCAGATTTCGCCTTGGCGGGTTTGGGCGGTGGTTTCGCTACAGTAACTCCGGTTTTGCTACAGTGAATGTGGTTTTATTTTTCCCTTTTCTTATTTATTTTGGCTGAATATTTTAAAAATCATAGTAAATCATAGAAAAATCATAAAATAGAAAATCTAATTTTGTGTTGGACTCCACATCAGTAGAGCTACGCAATGAATATATAATATGGTATACTTTAATATAAAATTTTTGCTATGAAGGTTTTGCCTCTTTCTTTTTATTTATTTCAAATCAATATTTAAAAAATCATAATAAATTATAAAAAATCATAAAATTGAAAAAACAATTTTGCTAGACTCCACATGAGCATATTTACACAATAAAGATATATAGGTGTACTATTTAATTTATTGGCCGGGATCCATCGATCGGGTTCATGGCGGCGCGTGACGTGCGTCGCCTTGGTCGACAAAACAAACCCTAGCTAACCTAACCCAACTAAAGAGCCACACAGTAACTCGTGCTATGTTATTGCGCCTCATGTGGAGTCCAACAAAATTGAATTTTTATTTTATATTTTTTCTGTAATTTCCTATGTTTTTTTAAAGATTGAGCTGAAATAAATAAAAAGAAAAGGCAAAACCTTCTAGCAAAAACTTTGTACTAAAGTATACCATATATTAATATTCATTGCGTAGCTCTACTCATGTGGAGTCCAACAAAATTGGATTTTCTATTTTATGAATTTTCTGTGATTTTTGAAAGATTCAACCAAAATAAATAAGAAAATAGAAAAAAAACTAAGCCAGTAACTGTAGCAAAACCGGAGTTACAGAAGCGAAACCACCGTCCAAACCCCGCCGAGGGACGAAATTTGCATGGTTTGAAAAGTTGAGGGGACCATGCCTTATTCGGTTTTTGAAGTTGAGGGGACCAAAATTGAACTTTCGCAAAAATTGACGGACCAAAAGTAGACTTTTTTCTTTTTACCATTGGGCGGGCGCGAAAACTGATGGGCCGGCCTATGGATGGAGCGCTCCAATCGAAAAGGCCGAAGGCCTCTCGACTCAACGCCGTCGCCGACGGGCACGAACGGCGGGCCGCGCCGGCCGCTTCGTCTCCTGGTTCGGCGGCGGCCGGACCATCGCGCGCGTGGCCGTGAATCCAAGCCGGCCGGCCCTTGTGCGGCGCAATTGCGAGGTATGTGACCTCAAGTCCCTCCGTACTCATCATCCCCTTGCGGTTTCTGTGCAGTCGCTTCACCCTGCTATACAAATCCAAGACATCGACTCTGAATTGTACTGTAAGATTTCACTTGGTTATCGACTAATTTTGCTAGTTTCGTTCTAATGAAAAATATATTTATATAAAATACCGCTACTGTTGTTATCTTTGTGTTTTGGAGTGTGCTTTAAGTTTAAGGTGTCTGTCATCATACACACACACTAATTCAGCATACCTAATCTGATCCCTTTTTTGACTGTGCAATGGCAATGGCAGCAAGCATCCTAGGATGACGCGCCTGGCATATATGTATAGATATATAGAGGAGCTGCGTGGATCAGAGGTGCCATTTCAGTAGACTGGCCCCCAATTTCCTAGTGATTTTACACCAACAGTAGTCGGTGACCATGTGCTGCAGCATGTAGTGCAAACTGGAAAATGCATGGTACAGCATGCTTTCATATCAGAGGTTCTTGACGCGTGAGTCATTTGTGTTCTGGTTTTCATTCCTTGAGTCACTGCCTTACTTGTACTACTGCTGTTGATTGTTGGTCATACAGAGTTGCAGTTTTCAGAGTATTGAATGTTTGTCATTTTTGTTTTGGTGTTATGATCATCTCTGCTTCTCGTTTTGTTTCCCTTGTCTAGACTTTTGGTTTAAGTTAGTACGTTGATGAATCGTCAGTTCAATGCTAGTCAAGGAGTAGAGTTCTGCATAATCCTGCAGTGCTCATTTTTTGGGTGACGTGGCTAGCAGAGATTTGAGAGAGAGAGAAAAAGAACTGTTACCCACTATTTAAGGTATATATAGACTTCCCAAGTTCACATTCTGGCAAAAGATATAAAAGTTGTAGTCAAAAAAGAAAAGAGATACAAAACTCAATTTCTCGAAAGATATTTCCAGATTATCTCAGAGGTGGAGGGGACTGAAAGGGTGCAGGAATCTTGGGCACCAGGGTCACAGAACACGACCTTAACAAATTCCATGGGGCCATTAGCTTCAAAAAATTCTGTTGTTTCCCATGATCAACGGCAGTCAAAGGACCCTGATGGATTCCACTAGTTCCACCCTGGATTATCTTGCTATATGATACAAGATCCGTGACCGACATAAATTTGTATTATTTCGTAGACTCATCATATGCAATACATACCTATATTTGGAATCTGTGTGCATTTTCAAATATACATCATTATGAGTAGTAATGATGATATAAGGTAATTTCTAATCAACTCATCATGATATAATACCACATGAAGTTGTTCTAGTTTTCTTGCTAATGCTATGTTATGGCTTATAACTGCATCGTTACACAGTAGTTGTTCACCATTGTGGTGTACCATACACTCGAGTAGGTACTTGTCTCTAATGCGCTTTGTCAAGATTCATGACAGAAGACTCTAAACTGGTGGAGTAAGGGCCATGCTGTGAGCTGGAGGAAACTACTTTCTCATCATGTAGCGTTTAGACAAATAAAAGTTCAACATGACATCAGTTTTTTCTGTCTTTTGGGCCTTGGCATACTACCTGGTTCTATCTTTCTGCTTTGCAAAAAGGTAACTTGACTAAAATTTTGTCTTACTTTTTGGATCATGGCGTCCTGCCATAGTTCTTAGTTTTGACACCGTCCAAGTTAAGTCCACCTGTAGTTTTGAGGCCTTCCTCTTTAGTTGTTACACAATTACAACAATAAGGCAGGTCCCTTGATTTCAGGAAGCACTAAGAGGTGATGTGATACATCCTGCCAACTGTTACATCTCACGCATAATACAGTTTATATATGTCATGTTGCCCTAGTCAGTCTGTACTGCGCAAAGTCCTTGCACAGATTTGCTTCACATGAAGCGTTCAAGTGTAAATATGTAATTGATCATATCAACTCGTTGTACCTTACCCTGTTTTGTTCTTCATTCACCTGTCATTAAGATAAAGTCACTCCACTAACTGTTCCCTTTACTGGTTTTAGACTCTATGCTTGTGTTAGATGTCCTATCAAGCATGCTGAATGCTTTTGTACTTACCTATCCATACTTAGTTTTTGGTTTATTTTATTGTAGATGCAATTCTCTTTCGACATCAATGCAAGGATTCTGACCTCTGTTTTGGATGTGGTATACCTCGCAGATTTTAGTTTCCTGTAGCATGGCATCATTTGACCATGGAACCTAACAATTACTTCAAGAAACTAACAGACAGCCATGTTGAAGACTTGAGCCAACTCAGTATGATGAATGATGATTGATGTTGTCAAAATTGAGAAATACCTGGAAGAAGAACAACAGAACCTTTGATTTTGAATAAGATCAGTGCAAGAGTTTTGGAACCACCACGACGAGACATTCTAATATTCTATATATGTTTCTCCAAACATGCATGTTCCATTTAATCTCGTACCTAATCCAAGCCGTCACCAAATAATCTATTTCCAATGACATAGGCATGAAGTGGAAAGCAAAGCTACTCTCTCTTGGGAGTAGTTAACAATCTCCTAATTTCAGGTGAAGATTGGAGCTGATGGTGAACAAGCAACGAATATACTGCATAATTGCACTTGCACTCATATCAGTGTAAAATCGCACAGCCAACCTCAAAAACAAAAATCAAGTGCATATGATAAAAGCTGATTAGGTCACAAATAAAGTAGAGAAAGATGTTTACAGCTGTATTATATGGACACTTTTGTTTCAATTGCTGCTTAGAGCCGAAAGAGATCAAAGGACTCCATTCCACTACCCACATAACCCGGGCACTGCTCTCGAGATGTTCTCTAAAGAACAATTATCTTGGCTAATTAAATAATGACTAAATATGTATAGCTCGGTGTGAATTGACAACTTCGCTAATTTTATATTTGAGTTTCTAATCATTCCATAGTGTGCACCAAGGAACCAATCGAATTGTATGGTCCAAAATGCTATATCTGTGTTTCTTGACTTAGCAGGTTTTACAATGGAAAGCTTTGAAAGGACAAGGGCAACTATTTCTTGCAAGCTGGTTGATGAAAATATGCTGATTCACAGTACATGGGTACACCACAATGGTGAAAACTCTGTTGCTATCTGTTATATGGTTTGTGCTTCTGAATGATATTTTGTAGTGTTTTTGATAAATTCTTGTGTGCATATCTTAATGAAGCAATGTTGATTGGTGTTCACTCTATTCATAATGAAGATTTGGGATTTTTGTACAGATTAATCATACAAAATTGGGCTTAATCCACCCTTATTGAGATTTGTATTTTTTTGTTTTTTCTGCATACAAGTAGAGTTTCAAGTTCCAAATTTCTGGGGTGATAGAGGACAAGATATTATATGTAAGAAAATTAATTTTAAAAAAACTATCATTTTTCATGCAATTTATATTTCTATTATATTTTAGTGATACATTTATATGAATGTGATGATGAAGTGCATAATATTTTTAATATATAATATGACGTATTTTGTCACCCCACATGATCTGAATTTAAAACAAAGCAAAGAAACAAAAATTCGAATCTTTTTTCAACGAACAAAAATGACAAATATTGTTTGGTAGATTGGAGCAATACAAATAGTTTGGGGAGTAAATCTGGACGACTTTTTTTTCAGGGGTTAAGCGGACAAAGTGGGCTGTTTGCAGTAGTAAAATGGATTTCTTCCTTTGTTAATTAGACATCTGAAGCTAGACATCTGAAGCTCAGCTGCTCTGAAGACTGAAGTTTATTTATTTTCTAGAACTTCTTCTCGTAAAATGAGTAGGTTATAGCTCCTTGAGTTTGCTGTTGAGAATGCTTCTATTGTTTCTAAAACATGTCAAGCCTGCAAATCTGCATAAAAGTTATGTATTAACCTTCTACCTTTATATTGAACGGCAGGTACATATATTTTCTGTGCTCGATTTTATTTATTTGTACTGTATTGCTTTTCAAAGCAACCTCCGAAAAAGGGCAAGGAGTTCCTGCAGTTCACTATAGAAAAGAATTGACCCAGTTTATAAGGAAAAAGGAGGTTGAAAATAGTACAGCAATTCACTATACTGTATTCTTGAAGAACTTGTGTTTGCAGTGGCAGATGGGTTCATCTGTGTTTGACAACATGGTGGACTCCAAAGTTTTTCATTGTGTAACCATTTAGAAATGAGCCAGAAATCAGCCGCTATGTTGGAACTCTGTTTCCTTTCTGTGAAAACCCCAGTAACCAATGGTCCGAATGATGCCAGTTTACCCTGTCTGTATCTCTCTTTGAAATGTAGAAATACTGCCAAGTAGGCAATTTTGTTTGTCTTCCTTGGCCTAGGCATCTCCAATTTGACCTATTTTCTCCTATTATTTTCAGAAAAGAAATTTTTGGAGATTATATGCCGACTCACTCTGTGACTCAGTTCATTGCTCTTCACCGGTTAAGGTACGTAGTGCCTTTACTTGTTTATTGTTAATCCATTTCTACCCTGCCCTTAATTGCTTGGGATTAAACAAATGTCCACCTCCTCCAATGATATATTTTTGTTTATCTGTTTCACCATCACCTTCTCACATGATAACTACCCTTGTCCTAGGGTGTTGTATTCTCCGTGTCTTTAACCTCTCCATGTGTCCTACACTCCTACCCTACCACCTCCCCGCCCGTCATGCCTAGATTCTCTCCTTGTCAATGTCTCATGTACGTCATCTTCATTCTTACTGTTACTTGCAAGCTAGCTTTTGAATATTTCAGTTTTGTATTCATATTCTCTCCTTTTCCCCTTTCAGTTTGAATTTTGTCGACCTTTTGCTTCTCCTTACGTAAAACTTCGCTTTGGCTTTTGGTTTGTGTGGGATTAAGAAAATTTAGCTACTCCCCAAACAAAAGATGGAGCACATGATTACCAATAGCCACACCATGTCTACAAGGGCCTAAAAATGGAATATTGTTGGGTGGATGCAGTCACGCTGCAAGTATCTTCGCTCTCCAGTATAGTCCACTGCCTCACGTGATCGCTTGATCGCTTTTGCTTAACAAAATCAAAGATAAACTGTATGCCATATGGAGATACCTTTCAACGACTGGTCGATTTAATTACCTCTATGCCTAGCATGCACAAGCACCACGCAAAAGAACAGATACATTGACATTTTGCCAACAAACCTGCCAATGCCATATGCATCAAGGAACAAACTGGAGCAGGTGAACAAATTTGGGTCGGTAGATCTGGATCACGATGTGGTGAAAGCCTTGGGAATTGTGCATTGTGCAAATGATTGTACTTTCTAAAATTTAACTCCGCTGTCAGTATTCAGCAAGCATACCTTCCTCACTTCATTCTGCTTCTCACTTGCATGGAAAAATTGTTAGCCTTTTCGTTTGTGCTGCTTTAAGCATCCCTGCTGCTGCACTTTGATGCTGTGACCTCATAATGTTTTCAAAAATAAAAGATGCTGTGATCTCATGGATTGGTTCATGAGAACTATCATGTACTTATGTGTTTTGAGATTTATCAGTAGTAATAATTTCTAGCGTGCTGTACTTTGTTAGGTTCATCCATCAATCGGTGAATGTTGTTCCTCAGCCTAGTCAGTCAGAGTTTGTAAGTAGCAACTCATTGATCTCGTGGATCAGATTGTTCTACACTTCTACTGCGCCTTTAATCTCTGTATGTGTATGTTATCAGAGCTCAGGGCACTTATCTCTGTACATCTGTTCTTTTTTACTGTAAACACTGAGCAGGAGTTTGTACCATAACCTTTTCAGGTAAAACAACCAGCACTGCAACAGAAGTTCTACTTCCAATGTAAATCCCCTGCAAGTTCCATTATCTTCTACATGATGGGGATCAGTAACGCTGCAGTGCTTACTCAGAACAGCTCATTTACCAATGGGAATTTGGAGAGGCAGGAAGGTAGATCTAGATCCGTGTGCCTGCAAAATTTCCTGCCCTTTTGCCAGTATATATATTTGATCTGCTGGATGGCCGCTTCCTCTACATTAACACCAAGTACAAGGGGGCAGTAATTAACAAAGTATTTGACAGTGGAAAGGCAAGATTAGATCTAACCCAGGGCATGTGACAGCAACTCCATTGAGGGGTTTGGATCCAATCCTGCCTGTTTAATCTGCCAAGGAACAGGCTCTGGCATTGGGGTTTATATAATTGTTACTGCATGGAATGAACTGGTTCTTATTCACTTCTGCCATGTGTTACCACTGGGTCACCAGCTGTGATGTCTCCTTTTATTCTTGTTTTAAACTGTCAACTTTGGAGATTCTTACTATCACAGTTGTTCAATTGTCACCCTGCAATGATTGTAATTACAGTGCAGGGCATACTGTTTTTTTTTTTTTTTTTGAAATAAACATACTGGCTGTTTACCCCATGACTTCAAGCAAAAGCCATATTTGATATGAGTAAACATGCATTCAGTTCTGAAATGATCAAGTTTACTCAAGGGACACACGCATTCAAATTTTAAAATTCAATATAAAGTATGTTCTAGCATGATGAAAATCACCTGTATCTGCATCCTTGTTCAGCTGAAACATGTTCCCTACTGTTTCAGCAAACTTTAGTGAGTGTATTCTGAATTATTATAACTTCTAACTAAAGCTTTAGGTTATGCTCAAGGTATGTTGCATGGAATGAATGACAGGACTTCTATGACCCTGATGGATGTATCCTTTTATTTCAAGTTCCAGCTCTTGTGTTCTTCAACTTCAATTGTGACCCTGCAAAGCTCAAAACTACAACCAAGTCCTTGCTTGCTGTCAAAAAATGCTGCTCTAACTGCATGTTAATTTATCTTATCCCCCGTGACACACAGGCTTTCCATGAAGTTACTTAACTGTCTGCCTGATCTGATGCCGCCGGTGTGGTGTGGTGTGGAGGTTGAGGGCACACTATCTTTTCCTCTGAGCATCAAAGCTGTTGCAGCCATTAAAAAACTCCCCCCTGCAAAGCAAATTAGTCGTTGGTATGATCCCACCCTACCCAAGTTTTTTCAAAACCAACCTTCCAATCCTAGCATTAACCTAGCACTTAGCACCAGTAATTACACTGCACTAGAGTCCACAAACATGGACAGAGGTGTATGCACTGACCTTGGATCCTGAGATTCTGCAGGCACAAGCTGCACAGCCTCCATGGCTCCATGACCTCATCAAACTCTTTCACTTCCTCTACTCCTACCCCTCAAACATAGCCTCCCTATTTAGACCCCCCACTCCACTTTCTTGTTCTTACTACTATCTTTGTCCTCCCCTTCCCCTGCAACTACTACGAGGCCGAGGCCAGCATATAAAAAACCTTGCACCATCTCCCATGGCCTCTCTTTCTCTCTCTTCGTCTTCTTCCTCTGTTTGTACTAGTCTTGAGACATAAGCAAGACCAAGATTTGGGGGGCAATCACAAGTAGTACATTACAATTCTGCCGAATTATCGTGTTCTTGGACATATATACTTATAATTCAGTACAAGTGTTGGTATGAGCCTTGGTGTTATGTTGAGTAGGAGAAGCAAATGGCGGGTGGTGGCGGCGGCGGCAGCGCCGGTCATGGTGTGCGCGGTGCTGGTGCTGTGCGTGGGCTGTGCCGTCGCCGTGGACGAGCATGGGGCGGCGTTGCTGGCGTGGAAGGCCACACTGAAGGGCGGTGATGCGCTGGCCGACTGGAAGCCGACCGACGCGTCGCCGTGCCGGTGGACGGGCGTGGCGTGCAACGCAGACGGGGCCGTCACGGAGCTGAGCCTGCAGTACGTCGACCTGTTCGGCGGCGTCCCGGCGAACCTGACCGCCCTGGGCTCCACGCTGACCCGGCTCGTCCTCACCGGCGCGAACCTGACGGGGCCCATCCCGGCGGAGCTCGCCGGCGAGCTGCCGGCGCTGGCACACCTCGATCTCAGCAACAATGCGCTCACGGGGCCAATACCGGCGGAGCTGTGCCGGCCGGGGAGCAAGCTCGAGACGCTGTACCTCAACTCCAACCGCCTGGAGGGCGCCCTGCCGGACGCCATCGGCAACCTCACCTCTCTCCGGGGAGCTCATCATCTACGACAACCAGCTCGCCGGCAAGATACCGGCGGCCATCGGCCGGATGTCCAGCCTTGAGGTGCTCCGTGGCGGCGGGAACAAGAACCTCCAGGGCGCGCTCCCTACAGAGATCGGCAATTGCTCCCACCTCACCATGATCGGCCTCGCCGAGACCAGCATCACCGGGCCGCTGCCGGCGAGCCTCGGCCGGCTCAAGAACCTCACCACGCTGGCCATTTACACGGCGCTGCTCTCCGGCCCGATACCGCCGGAGCTCGGCCAGTGCACCAGCCTGGAGAACATCTACCTCTACGAGAACGCGCTGTCCGGGTCCATCCCGGCGCAGCTCGGCAGGCTCAAGAGGCTCACCAACCTGCTGCTGTGGCAGAACCAGCTCGTCGGCATCATCCCGCCGGAGCTCGGGTCGTGCCCCGGGCTCACCGTCGTCGACCTGTCGCTCAACGGGCTCACCGGCCACATCCCGCCGTCGTTCGGCAACCTGCCGTCGCTGCAGCAGCTGCAGCTTAGCGTCAACAAGCTCTCCGGCACGGTGCCGCCTGAGCTCGCCCGGTGCAGCAACCTCACTGACCTCGAGCTCGACAACAACCAGCTCACCGGCAGCATTCCCGCCGTGCTCGGTGGCCTCCCGTCACTGCGCATGCTCTACCTCTGGGCCAACCAGCTGACAGGCACGATCCGCCGGAGCTCGGCCGGTGCGCGAGCCTCGAGGCGCTGGACCTGTCAACAACGCGCTCACCGGCCCCATCCCGCGGTCCCTCTTTGCGCTGCCACGGCTTTCCAAGCTACTGCTCATCAACAACAACTTGTCCGGCGAGTTGCCGCCGGAGATTGGCAACTGCACGTCCCTTGTCCGGTTCCGAGCGAGCGGCAACCACATCGCCGGCGCGATACCGACCGAGATCGGGAAGCTTGGGAACCTCAGCTTCCTTGACCTCGGTTCGAACCGGCTGTCCGGCTCTCTGCCAGCAGAGATATCTGGGTGCCGGAATCTCACGTTCGTCGACCTCCACGACAACGCTATCTCCGGCGAGCTCCCACCGGGGCTGTTCCAGGACTTGCTCTCTCTCCAGTATCTCGACCTCTCCTACAACGTCATCGGAGGCACTCTCCCGTCGGACATCGGCATGCTCACCTCGCTGACGAAGCTCATCCTCAGCGGCAACCGGCTGTCAGGGTCGGTACCACCGGAGATCGGTTCGTGCTCCCGGCTCCAGCTCCTCGACGTCGGCGGCAACTCACTTTCCGGCAAGATTCCGGGGAGCATCGGAAAGATTCCGGGGCTGGAGATTGCTCTCAACCTCAGCTGCAACAGCTTCACGGGCACGATCCCCGCAGAGTTCGCCGGGCTTGTCAGGCTCGGCGTGCTCGACGTGTCGCACAACCAGCTGTTCGGTGATCTCCAGACGCTGTCGGCGCTCCAGAACCTCGTGGCGCTCAACGTATCCTTCAACGGCTTCACGGGGCGGCTGCCGGAGACGGCGTTCTTCGCGAAGCTGCCGACGAGCGACGTGGAGGGTAACCCGGCGCTGTGCCTTTCCCGGTGCGCGGCAGGCGACGCCGCGGGCGACCGCGAGCGCGACGCGCGCCACGCCGCGCGCGTGGCGATGGCCGTGCTGCTCTCGGCCCTGGTGGCCCTCCTCGTGTCCGCGGCGCTGATCCTCGTCGGGCGGCACCGTCGCGCCGCGCGCTGCGCCGGCGAGGACGGCGAGATGTCGCCGCCGTGGAGCGTGACGCTGTACCAGAAGGTGGAGATCGGCGTGGCGGACGTGGCGCGCAGCCTGACGCCCGCCAACGTGATCGGCCAGGGGTGGTCCGGGTCGGTGTACCGCGCCAGCCTCCCGTCGAGCGGCGTGACCGTCGCCGTGAAGAAGTTCCGGTCGTGCGACGAGGCGTCCGCCGAGGCGTTCGCGTGCGAGGTCAGCGTGCTGCCCCGGGTGCGCCACCGCAACGTCGTCCGGCTGCTGGGGTGGGCGGCCAACCGCCGCACGCGCCTCCTGTTCTACGACTACCTCCCGAACGGCACCCTCGGCGGCCTGCTCCACGGCGGCGGCGGCGGAGGCGTGGTCGAGTGGGAGGTGCGGCTCGCGATCGCCGTCGGCGTCGCGGAGGGCCTCGCGTACCTCCACCACGACTGCGTGCCCGGGATCATCCACCGCGACGTCAAGGCCGAGAACATCCTCCTCGGGGAGCGCTACGAGGCGTGCGTCGCCGACTTCGGCCTCGCCAGGTTCGCCGACGAGGGCGCCAGCTCGTCGCCTCCGCCGTTCGCCGGATCCTACGGCTACATCGCTCCCGGTAATTAATCCGTTGCCTGATCTCAAGTCGTTCGACATTGATGAATCGATTCACTGACGAGCGAATTCGATCGTGTGCAGAGTACGGGTGCATGACGAAGATCACGACGAAGAGCGACGTGTACAGCTTCGGCGTGGTGCTGCTGGAGACGATCACGGGGCGGCGGCCGCTGGACCCGTCGTTCGGGGAGGGGCAGAGCGTGGTGCAGTGGGTGCGGGACCACCTGTGCCGGAAGCGGGAGGCCAAGGGGTGATCGACGCGAGGCTGCAGGGGCGGCCGGACACGCAGGTCCAGGAGATGCTGCAGGCGCTCGGCATCGCGCTGCTCTGCGCCAGCCCGCGGCCCGAGGACCGGCCGATGATGAAGGACGTGGCGGCGCTGCTGCGAGGCATCCGACACGACGACGGCGCCGGCATCGAGGCGCGGAAAGCCGGAGCTGGAGGAGGAGGAGGAGGAGCGGAGGCCGAGGCCAGGAAGTGGGCCGACCCGAAGCAGCCCATTTCCCCGACCAAATTGATGGCCCTCGCGCAACCGGCCCAGGCCCAGGCCCGGGTAAGTTCAGGGTCTCAAAGCCTGCTCAACAACAGGGAGTGAAGACTGGGTGGTGTAGCTTTTGGGGACCCGTAGCAGAGATGGATCATAGGAGTGTGTTATTGTTGGAAACGAGAAAGTAGAGGGGGTTGCGTCGTTTTGCTAGGTGCAACCTTGTGATGTGGGTACAAAATGGGAATCTTTTAGGGAATTTGTTAGTGATGATGATGGTAGGGGGATGGATGGATGGATCCATAGAGGGGTCATGAAAGGCTAATAATGTTTTGTACCATAATTCCAGCATAGTGCAATGGAGGCTAGTGTAAATTGTTGTATGATTGATTGACGATAATAATGCATATGTGGTCGATGAATATGTTTGCAAAAGGGAGCACATGAACCGTCTCGTTTCTTTTGTCCATGCCGGTGGTTCACGCGTCATTTGTACCCTTTATCCATTTTATTAGCTTTTAGAATTAATTGTGTGGATTTGAATTTGAGCAAATTAATGGCTAGTGATCTTTTAGCCTTCAGCATGGGGCGCAACCAATGGTCAACCTACGTAAGTACTTGGGAAAGAAGATGTGGATAGTTATTGTGTATGTCTTCTAAATCCAATTCATCATTTTTGATAAGACATAATACGATCAGAAGAAAACGGAATTTGAATTTCCACCAAATGTTGGAATTTGCATCTTCTTTGTAAATTACTAAGAAACTTAGCTGCTACTAGGGCCAGTTGCCTATCCTTACAACTGCCTCTCACCTTTCTCTCTATTGAAGTACATGGAACTTGAAAGACGACATTTCAGGTTTTTTCATGCATAATTTATGAAATGTACCATTTGAAGTTTTAGTGTAATTCTTCCTTATACTTAAGAAACGGATAAAGGAAAACACTAAACTTTCAAAGACGTACTTGTTTTTTAGAAGAACAAATTAAGAGAAAGAACTTTGCCCCTAGATCATACATTTTAGAAGAACAAAGAGAAAGAACTTTCAAGGAATAAAGGAAAACACTAAACTTTCCTCATACTTGTTTTTTAGGGGATTCTTTGTTTTATTAAAAAAAGTTTTATAATGTTTACACAAGCCAACGAGCCTATTGGTTTTCAGATTTTAAAGCTTGGACCTTATATTTCTAAAAAAAAAAAATAATAATAATAAACTTGCACCTTGAGTGGTTCGCTGAGTGGCAAAACGCACTCAGCAGGGCCCAAAGACAGACGGCGCCAAGGCCCTTTTAATCAATATGCAAAGCCCAAGTTTGCCTTTTAAATTCATTGGCAGAACTAGACCCAACAGAGCATGAATGTCGTATTTTTGTCGAAATTAAGGCATCTATAACCCTATATATAAGGAGGCCACTAGAGTACTTCACATGCGGAGCTGACACCTAAAGCAATCCTTCCGTTCTGGTACCCGTTCCCCCGGCGACCGGCATCACCACCTGCTCGATTCCCGCCGCCTGCCGCGGTTCCCCCTCCTCCCTTTGCCGCCTCCGTTTCCCCAACAGACCTAGCTGCGGCAGTTACCGGCTTGGCCTGGAGGGTGTACGTACGTCAATCGGTTCGACGGGCGATCGCGGCCGTCCGCCCCAGCCTCGCGGGCGGCGTCATCCCCGTGAAATCAAGCGTTTCCACTTCCTTGCCGGCCGTCCGTGTTCTCGTGCAGTAATGGACACTGCATTCAGTTGCATGGCTACTAATTACTTTGTGGAATCTATATATGTGGCATTCCTCGGAGATTTGTTCTCAGTTAATCCCCACCGGAGGCAGAGGTATGAAATCCTTTTCTTCTAAGCGCTGGTGCTGATTGAGCCATTTGTTGCGATTCCTGAATGTTGGACTGATAGTATGATTTTCCCCTGTGCAGGTTATATGATACAGTTCGATGGATTAAGGAATTTTCCCTGGATAATCATTCACGATTGAGATTCTCAAAACAGGTTTGTCTCGAAACCATGTATGTCAACGTCTATGTTTATCTCTGGATTGTTGCCCCTGTTAATGTTATGGGCATTGGGAAGAAAGCTGGCTATCTTTTGATGATTGCTGTTGTCTTATTGTTGGTATTTCTTGAAATCTGTTTATATTCTATCATATGGCCACATGTTATTGGTTATACTTATATTAGTATGAGACATTCAGATTCATTATCTAATTCTTTATTTCTTTATATGTTTAATATGCAATTTTGGCTGCATAATCTTGGTTTGTCAACGTAGGTCAATGATTATATCAACTAAATAACAAAATCTGAGGTATGAGTTTTTCCCCATGACATAGAGATATCTTATTTATACTTAGAGCTGATCTGGACCTGATTAATATTCTACTAATCACCGTCCTAGCTTAGTACAACTCAACCATGCATGTTTAACAGTGCAGTATCTATGCATTTTTAAGTACTTCTGGTCATAGAAAATGACAAGTATCTGCAATCTCGATGCTACAGTACTATACCTTTTACTGTCAGTTCATTATCTTGATCAGGCAATGGCTTTCCTTGTATTGTTGTCATACTTTTTGTGCAATAATGCATATCATCTGAACTTTGTACTTACTTGGTCATCGTATACTTTCAGGTAGGATATATTAGTTCAGTTTTATATTTTTTCCCGTGCTCCTCTGAGTAGGATCTACTTCTATTTCTAGGTAGCGTGATAATAATAGTTCCCTGAGATTGCTCATTAAAAAGAAACTATTTACTTACTGGACTTTGGTTCTAAATAGCTCAATTATTCTGAAAACCTTTGGTGAAAGGAGCAGCTGCAGAGGATGGGAGAACACCCAGCATTTGGGAGACCTTCACCCATTAAGATGCAAGCATACAGATGATTTCTTCAGATAACTACTATCAATATAATACACTTTGAAAAACTGTTGGTTTCTGTTAGGCTTCAAGTCATGCTAACAGCTTGAAGGTTTTGAAATTTGTCTTTGGTGATAGGTTATTCGTACAATGGGTCAACTGCATATGTTTCAGCAGATCAGTATCACCATTACAAAGTCTGTATCCTATAGTGCTTGCAATTTACAGTGGGCAGTAGCAGCTTCAGAGTTCTGATGAACATAAGGGAAGCATCGAAATTATTTTGTTGTCAGGAAGATGTGAAGCTCATGCATGAGATGGGTTTAGATCCTTACATATTCTCCATTGCTTGGCCAAGGCTAATTCGAGCTTACAGATTCTCCATTGCTTGGCTAAGGCTAATTCCAGGTAAGTTTTTCCTTTTTAACAAAAAATGAACACAATTCTGAATCTGAATGTATGTGTATTCATGAAAAATTGTGATGCCATTGTGTAGCTGGGAGATGAAAGATTAACCCAAAAGTCTTGGAATACTACAACAATCTCATAGACGAATTGATACTGCACGGTAAGGCGATGCGACTGTTACTTTTCGTATACTCCAACATTTACTTTATGTCCTCTCAGTTCTTATATTCTTCCTTGGGAATTTTTTTTTTTTTTTTTTCGGGCCGTTCACCCGTTTTTTTTTTTTTCATTAAGAGGAGGAAAACCAAATCCAAATCCTAGTACAATCTAATAGACAAGATGTCGAGAGGACATCGCAAGGACTGGTAAAGCATGAAAGAAAAAAAAAAAAAAAAAATGCTAAGAAAATGAGCCAAAACGAAAGAGAAGGAGTGGCCGTAGGCCTGAAGGAGTTCCCCGGTGCACCGTCCTCCTTCGTACTAAGCCATGAAGGTTTGCTGCGACCAAATCGACCACACCGCAGCAAGGTCCTGAACCCAGCCTGTATCCATAAGTCGGCCTCCTCCACTACACGCTTTGCCAGCAGCAAGATCGACGCCGAAGTCGTTCCGAAAGACCCGTGCGCCCGCCGCTCCTTCCACAAACTCCATGCAATTAAGAGAACAGTGGAGTCGAATGCTGGCCGCAAAGACCTTGTCTAGACGCCGTCGCTGCCCGAGCCACCATGTCGCAATGTTTTCCTCGCCGTCGGGCGCCGGGGCCCTGTAAGCTAGCCGGTTGGAGCAGCATGTACCACAATTGCCTCGCCACCACACATCCCGTCACCCGGTGTTCACAGTCTCTCGGCTCCTCGCCCAGCAGAGAGCACACGCGTCGTCGGCCCCAAGGCCATGCCGAACCTTCGGCCGCCAGTCCACGGCCCGGTGCAAGAGCAAACTAGAAGAAGAACGCACCGAGCCGGCGCCTTGGTCGCCCTCGGCTCCTTGGCACCAAACAAGAGTGTGCCACCGTTGAAGAACGCCCGGTATGCGAAGAGAGACGCCGTGTAATTCCCCGACCGCGACCACTTCCAAACAAAACGATCGGATCGCGTCGGGTCCAACGCGACGCCCGCGGACCGCCTGCCGACGCCGCGCAAGTAATGGGCAGATCACCCGGGTGGTCGGCGCTCCCCGGATGTCGTCGGCCCAACCGTTGTTCTCGGGGCCGCTCTCACAGTCTTCTTCTTCCCGCCCTCGAGATGGCGGCGAGCAGTGCGGCAGATGAAGGTGCTAAGTCGCCCGACCGTAGCCACGAGTCGGTCCACATAAGAGCCGAGGCCCCGTCCCCGACGCCGAAGACATGACATGCTAGCGCTGCCATAGCCTCAACGGCTCGTTCGTGTTGCTGGAAACGAGGCCCAGCAGCCTGTCCGGGCGATCCCCGGCAAGCCATGCCCATCGTAGCCGTGAGCGAGGCCGAAGAAGTGTAGGTCCGAACGCCGAGGCCGCCACGGCACGGCGCGCTGTCGGCAAACGACCGTCAAGCGACCTTACACTTGCCACCCACCGCAAGCAAACACCCCACCCAAAGGAAGGCACGACGCCGTTTGTCGATTTGCTTGATCCCCATCCGGAGAGGCGCGACGAGATCGCGAGGTGGGTTGGGATAGCCGCATGAGAGTTACCTTGGTTAGTCGCGACACGCCGGGCGCCGCTTAGCAACCCGGCTTTCCAAGTAGGTATCCCTGACGGCGACCGCGTCGACTGTGGCCTGTTCATCGGCACGCCGCAGCCGCTTCAAGGCTAAAGGAACCCCAAGATACCGGCAAGGGAACCGGGCCACCGGACGGGGAAGAAGTGGGTCACCATCGCCATGTCTTCGCCGGTCTGCGGTTGATAGGCGAATAAAGGCACTTGGAGAAATTTGTGACCAAGCCCGACGCACCCGCGAAGAGCGCAGAACCCGAGTGATGCACCGGAGGTCATGAGACGATGGCTTAACCAGCGAAGACAAGATCGCCGGCATACACGGAAGCACGGTGTCGAATCGCCGTTCGGTAATCTTTGTGAGGATGCGTGAGACGGTCGGCCTCCACGATGAGGCCGTTAAGCACGTCCCATGGCGATCCGCGAAAAGCATGGGAGAGATGGGGTCTCCCCCGCCGAAGGCCCCCGGCGTGCGCGATCGCGTCGACCGACCTGTCCGTTCACCGCATCCGCGTGCTCGCCGTGGAAAGGAAGATGGAAACCCGGTTGGTCCACCGCTGGGAAGCCGATGAACGTGAGGACCTCCAAGAGGAACGGCCGGGCAACCGAAGTCGAATGCCTTCGTGATATCCACCTTGAGAAGGACAGCCGAGTGTCCTCTTTTGTGTAGCCACCGCAAGCTAGCCGAACCGACCTAAGTTATCATGTATCGAGCGGCCCTTGATGAATGCGCTTTGGTTCGGCGCGCTACCATGTCAGCTAGCTTTGGCGCGAGGCGCCTCGCTAGGCATTTAGCAAAGAGTTTGCTTTGAAGCTATGCATTAAGCTAATGGGCCTATAATCTTTTAGCATGGAGGGGTTGTCACACTTTCTCCAGCGGCACCGAAGCGCGTCATTCAAGAGGTTGAAGCTTCTCGCCGGCGACCGAGCGCGTGGAGCGCTGCCATGACGTCGTGCTTGATGTGCCGCCAAGCGATCTTGTAGAAAAGGCCATTGAAGCCATCCGGTCCCGGCGCCGCGGTCGGACGGGATGTCCTTGACCGCCCGCCCGCACCTCCTCCTCGGTGAAGCAGCGTCAATGCCGTGGAGGTCTAGGCGGCACGAGACCGCCGAGGGACCACAGTGTGCTCGCGCCGAACGGCTTACCAAGGATTGAGTTGAAGTAGTCATAGATGGCGTCTTGCTTGGCCGCCTCGTCGGAGAGCCGAACACCATCGTGTTGCCGATTCAATGAAGCTCTTCCTATTGCGATGACACGCTTGGAGGTGAAAGAACTTGGTGTTGGCGTCCCCCTCGCCGGGTACCGTACCAAATGGAGCGCGTCCCTGCGATCGTCCCAGAGAGAGCGATGCAAGGCCGAGGCGGCGGATCTTGAGCCCGGCGCATGGTCCGTTCATCATCCGTGGCGCCTGCTTTCTTGAATGACGCCGAGGTGCGCCACCAACTCGCGTGCGGTGCAAAGAACAACTGCAGCGTATCTTTGCCGGGCGCGCATGCTCCAGCTCTTAAGGGCAACGGCCGTGCGCTGAGCTTGATGTCGAGGCGCCGACACGCGTCGACATCGGGTACGTCGGCGTTCCTAAGCCTCTGAATGGCGTCGAGGCAGCCAGCAACCCGGAGCGAAGGCCTCGAACTTGAACCTCGCGAACGTGCGCGACGGTGGACCGCGAGTGAGCGAGCAAGGCGCATGGTCGCCGCATTCCGTTGCCCGGCGCTTTGAGCCGATGGTCGGGAAGTCATGCGGCCAAACCTCGGAGGCAAAAGCCCTATCGATGCGCTCCGCAGTGGGCGTCCTCCTCTCATTGCTCCAAGTGAAGCGGCGACCGTGCGAGATAAAGCTCGTCAAGGGCCATGGCGTCAAGAGCCCGACGGAGGCGGCATGGAGGCCAAGGTTAAGGCGGTCGTTTGCTCTTGTCCTCGGCCCGATAGATGAGGTTAAAGTCGCCGCAAATGAGGACGGACCCGGTGTGGATGTGCGCACATCTCGTAGCTCGGACAGAAGTCCGGCTTGAGCGCGTCATCGGCCGGACCGGATCAGACAACGCGACAAATACCATGGCGTAGCCATCCGCATACCGGCCGCAAGTCGACGATTCGAGAATGAGCGGCACGAGTGGTTCACGACCGACCACGATGCCCGACCGGGCAACAACAATGATGCCACGGATGCACCTAACGACGGCAACAACACATAATCAAACGCCATTCCCATTAAATCCGCGACCATGCATCGAGTACATCAACCTTTGGTTTCTACCACATCAACCTTGCCCGGGCGTGACATGCTCACCCGCAACACAAACTTCGCGCCGGCGTCCTGCGGCGCCAGCGAGTTGAGGCCACGGACGTTCCACAGAAAAAGGTTCTGTCTAACATGATACAAGGTAGTTGTGGCGACCGCCGGAATCACGCCCTGGCGACACCGGCGACTTGGCGCTTCGCCACGCGCGGAGAAAACCGCCATGGCTTCCTTGTTAGCCTCGGCCATCGGACCGGTGAGAGCAGCGGCGTGCGGTTCGTGAAGGAGACGGAGTCCCTTCCGCCTCGGCGTGCACCCGATTTTCTTCAAGAGGCACCATCTCGGCCTGCCTCCGGCATGAGGTGCCGAGAGCCGCTCTTGGCGACCCTCCGGCTGGCAGCTTGGGCATGACCTCGGAGGTAGACCGGCGGGGCTTGGTCTTCCTCGGCGTCGGCGTAGATAGGATCGCGGCTCAAGTTCCTTCACGAAGGTGGCGACGAACTCATCGATCGGCTGGGACGGTGAAACGACTGGCCGGGTAACATGTCGTCGGTTCACTTGGTGGAGGCGTCTTCGTCGGGCCCGGTGGCGCAAGACCCGGGGCGGGCACGCCGAAGGCGGCGGCGCTAGCTCGACCACCGGTCGTCGCGGCCGCCCATCGGCATTGGCGTGACGACCGATCGGACGCGCCTCCTTGGAAGCTTGATATGCCAACTCGCGCCCGTGAGCGCAACCCCACCGATCGTTCTCGGGCCGCAGCGAAGGCCTGCGTGCATGCTCCAGCCGAAGGAGATGTGGCGCGACCATGATGAAGCGGCCAATGAAGCCACGACGTGCGCTCCCCGAGTCCCTCGTGGATCGGTCACCGTAGTGTGAGAGAAGGCAACGAACCGGGCGTATGGATGGTCGGGCCGTTGGAGCGGTGCGGCGTGTCAGCGGTGGCGGTCACGACCCATGACGCCCGGAAAGTGTCGGCGACCCGCCGCTGACGACCGGCTTTCCTCGACGAGACGATTCGCGAGGAGATCTTTGGCGTCTTGCTGGGCGGAGTGGAGCACCGGTCGACCCGTTGCCTCGGTTGGCGGTTGTGCGACTTCCTCGCCGCGATGTCCCGACAAGCATGGAGCTGCCGCGGCTCTCGTAGCGTCGGGGAGAGGCGGTGTGGCGCGTGCCCGTGGACCGACCGTGCGTCAGCCCCGTCGCCTTGTTGCCGGGCACCCGTGGTGGACCCGGGCCGACAGGCGCACCCACGAAGGCAATGGGCATGCAATCTCTCCAACCCGGCGACGGGGCGCCGGAAAAGCACGCCGGCGGCCATCCCCTGGATGATACGGGTGGTGTCGGTGGGTCGGAGTCGGGTGGAGCTGCCGCTACCGGCTCGGCCATGCCGGCCGATTACCATCCTCCGGGTCGCGGCAAGTTGCCTGCTCCACCGGCGTCCCCACCGCCGGCATTGTTGCCCCCGTCACCATTGCCGCCGTTGTTGCCATGGTCGCCGTTCCCCCGCCGGCGCCGTGGTCGAGAACCCGGCGGAGTGGACCGGTCCCAACAAAGAACCACCCCGCACGAACCAGTAAATCAAGAGCGTGTGCCGATAGCCGACCGCGCCGATCACACCGTTCGAATATGGATGAGCTGCCCGGTGGGATGAAACTCGGTGTAAACACCATGCCGTGATGAACATCTCCCGCGCCGCCCTCGGCGGGGTGTCACGGAGATCGGTGAATCGCACATTGGAGCAAAGAGCTGCTAAGGTACGCTCGGGCGTCCATAGGTCCCTTTGCATGCAGCGGCAGGCGGCTAAGGGCGACGACGACCCTAAACTTGAACGCACGCGCACGTAAAGAGACGGCGCCGCCATGGCCGCCGATGAACCGCACACGCCGGACTGGAGTGCGCGCACCCGCCACGGTCGACGAAGCGGGCGAAGCGACGACGGTCCTGCGGGTAGTGCGCACGGACGCCGACGCCGTTCGCGGAGATGTCGGGCGGCCTATGCGGTAGGTGTACACCGTGGAGACGCACGCGTGGGGCCGCTGCGTGCGGCCGATGGTGCGAACCCGGGGCATGCTCGGCGCCTCCTCGGCCGCCGCATATCCCGGTGCGCGCTGACGACGATCAGCGGCGTCGCCACCAGCGGCGGGCGTACTCAACCACCGTGTGAGGCGGTCGACCCGGTGACGCACGCCGGGCGATGGCGGCGGCGGCGGTGGTGGCGGTGGAGGGTGGGAGGCGGAGTAGGCTGGCGGGCTACGCGGGGTAGGCGACTTCGCGGCGAAGGCGGGCGCCGGCGAACGACCTGCCGGTGGAGTCCGGCCCGCGGAAGCCGTGGTCGGAGGATTCGCGGCCGCGGCCCAAGATCTCGTGCGGTAGCCGGCCCGCGGCGCTCCCAGAGTCGTGGCGCCTCCGCTTGGCCCCTGTCCGGGAAGGGCAATCGCAAAGACGGTGATCCTCAGGCCGGCCGCGCAGGCACCTCGTCGGCGGCGATGCACTTGAGCTCTGTGGCCGGACGGGAGGCGGTTGAAGCACATACCGACGAGGTCCTTAGGAACTGGCGGCGGGGCGGTGGCGGAGAACGCTGTGCCGGCCCTCCCGCTGTGTACCGGAAGTAGCCGTCGGCGCGAGGCGGGCCGCCAGCGACGGGTGGGCGGTGGTGGAGAGCGCCCGGCGAGCCCAAGCGTGGTGGGAGGCGCCGCCGGCGAGCCATGAAGCCGAGCGCACCAGGGCGTGCTCGGTGGCGTCCGGGACTCGGCGGCGCTTTGCAGGGCTCAGCGACACCTTTGCCCATGGCGCCAGGGCTCCGCGAAGCTCCTTGCCCTTGCCGGCGGGAGGCGGTGGCGGCAGCCTCGTCGGAGAGGCCGTCATCGGTCGGAGAAGGAGAGTCGCCCGTCGGCGTCGAAGGGCGAGCCAGGCCCAAAGGCCTCCTCGACCTCGTCCGCCCAGGACCGGGCGAGGGAAGAGCCTCCCGCCATGCGGGGGGAAGCTAGCAGCGGCTGCGCAGTGGTGGTCGGCGACGTGGGCAGCGCCGCCCGGCCGGGGCGGTGGACGCCGGGGCCGGGGTGGCCACCCGGCGGGTTAGGGCAGGCTCGCGGCTAGGGCAGGGAGTCGCTCAGTCAGCCACTCGATGTTTTGTACTCTCCTATCCTATGTAGGAGTACTCCGTACTTGAAGAGTCCAAAGGTGGTGCCAGAGCATTGGAAACCTTGGGAAAAAAAAAAAAAAAAATCAGCATGCTGTCCTCTCATCCCTGGATCCCTGAACAAAAAAGCTCCATTCTCCTATTATGTCTGTAGGGATTCTGCCTCATGCCACCACCTACCATTTCGATCTCCCTCAGGTCCTTCAGGATGAATACGGTGTACTTCTCAGCCCCGGATTCATGTAAGTGCCAAGCGAGAAGCCTGCTTCAGCCGACACACATTAAAAAAGTGGACATATTTTGAGCTGAACGTAGCTTCTACCATGCGTTGCAGAGAAGATTACCGATATCTCAAGTAGTGCAAAGGGAGGGTACCAAGTTCACGAGTTTTGTCTAGAAATTTCACTACCTCCTGTGATAGCCTGTAATGAGCGTGCAATCAGGTAATCATCTCTAGCTAACAATATATGCGGCAGTTATCCTCTTGCTCCAATTTTGAATCAGTTACTCATGGAGATAGCATTCAGATTACATATTTAGTTTGATCATAGCACTGGACCATATTTAGTTTTATAAGCTATCAATGGATGATTAAATATAAATCAATTTCTTTTCTGTTGTTCAGATTGACATGGGGGAGGTGGATGTGTACCACATAAATGTTTGCATAACACGTGATTTTTACCCAAACAGATTGTATATGAAACAAAAATATCTCAATGAGAATTGGTTGAAGGACAAAATGTTTCCACAGTAAATAATTTCAGTGAAGGAAGCCTTGCGACTTTTGATAGCACCATCACCCAAGAAACTAAAGGTAAGTGTTTTCTTGACTGCATTTTCTTTGAATTTCTGGTGATACAATATTTTCTAAAATTAAAGCTCATACAACTATTCAGTTTTTCAGAAGTGCCAACTTGGGCCTAAGCGGGATCCGGAGCAACACCTCCAACCTGCCGGCACGGCCCTAAGGAACTGAACTGGACCCTCCCTGAAGAGCAAAGACAAGCCTTTTCATTTTGGATTATCTACAGTCAAGGGACAACATTAACCAAAGCAGCCAGCTGTGTACTACATTGTACAGTAGCATCTAGGAAAATTCAACATGATACCTACAGTTGCAGTGAACATGACATAGTATATGTATGTATGCACGGATTAGTTCTCCGTTTTTGGCCATTGCGATATCATTTTTGGAATATTTGTAATCTCTCTATTAGGCTTCAAGCCTTAACTTCATATAACACTCAATTAGGCTCATGCCCTCATCGTGTATACTCAATGCAATGATATTTGTAATCTCTCTATTAGGCTCATATATCCCTATTGAGAAGAGATGATAAGATGAAACTCTTTCTCATGATCATTGCATTCTTTCTTGATTCCCACGAACGCCAGCTGGGAATCCCCTAGTTCTTGAAGGGCGCGGACAGATTAAACAATCGTAAAGTTTCAGCGAAATTCTGAAACTTTGCACCAAATTAACTCATCGTCCCCAATTAAGCCACAAACCGGACAAATTCTTAGATCTCACATGTCACGGCGGCATCATATTCACATAGAGGGATCGACATTTCAGTTTTTCAGGGCATAATTTACGAAATGTTCATATCAAGGTTTAATGTAACTCTTCCTTATACTTAAGAAAGGGGTAAAGGAAAACACTAAACTTTCAAAAGATTTGCTTGTTTTTAGAAGAACAAATTAAGAGAAAGAACTTTGCCCCCTAGATCATATATTTAATATTTTAGAAGAACAAAGAGAAAGAACTTTCAAGGAATAAAGGAAAACACTAAACTTTCCTCATACTTGTTTTTTAGGGGATTCTTTGTTTTATTTTAAAAAAGTTTTAAAATGTTTACACAAGCCCACGGGCCTATGGGATTTCAGGTTTTAAAGCTTGGACCTTTGGTTAGCAGGGCCTAGCACAGACGGCGCTAAGGCCCTTTTAATCCAATCTGCAAAGCCCAAGTTTGCCTTTTAAATTTATTGGCAAAACTAGGCCCAGCAGAGCATGAATGTCGTATTTTTGTTGAAATTAAGGCATTATTTTTTTTTTTGCGAGGAATTAAGGCATTTACTTAAGGGCACAGACATAATGTTACTCAAAAAAAGGGGCACAGACATAATAAACGATTGTAAATTAACTCATCGTCCCCAATTAAGCCACAAACCAGACAAATTGTTAGATCTCACAAGTCACAACGGCATCATATTCACATGGAGAGATTAAAAAAAACCAAAAAATAAACGAAAGCTTTCATTTTTCTACTAATATATAGCAAAAATCAGCCTCGGCTAATATGTGTGCTTGAGAGAGTGAGCACGTACAAAACACACGTACCGCACCCATTCCGTTCCGTTCCTAAAGTAGCTAGGCCACGCTACGGCGCTACGGGCACCGCGCGTTCCTGCCGGGCCCACCGTAATAGAAGTAGGTACCCCAGGCGCCGCCGCTGCCGCCGGCGATGTCATAGCACCCAGGTCGGTCAGCGAGCATCCGGAGCCCCGCCGCCGGTACGAGGCTATTATCCCAGTCAACGACCTGAACGTTCCGAAAATACGCGGCGCGCGCGTACCCTTCCGCCGGGAACCTGCCGGACCCCATCTGCGTGGGCGTGTGCGGCGCGCCGGAGGGCCGCGCGTTGACCACCTCGCCGCCGAACTGCACCATGTCGGCGCGGGTGCCCAGGTGCGTGAACAGCGCCGAGGGCCAGTACCCGACGAGCGAGCTGCGGCGGATGTTGGGTCCTGATGATGATCCGTCGCCGAGCTGCAGCCACCAGTGGCCACGGCGAGGGTCTTTCCAGATGAGCAGCGTGATGTCGAACTGGCGGCCGGCGTAGGTGGAGATGGGCGAGATGGCGGCGCCGATCGCCACGCGGGTGCTTGTCTGTACGAAACCCGAACAGTGGAGGTTGTAGCAACCCGTCTCACGGTACGCGTCGTCCTGCATTGCAGTTTGGTCGGTGTGTGGATGATGGATCATCGATCGGAGTTGGAGAAGATGGCCGGGATGGATGGATGGGGCTTACTGTCCAGTAGGTGAAGAACCTGGGGCTGTTGTCGCCGTAGAGCTGAGGGCTGACCTGCCAGCCGGCCTCGATGGTGTTGAGGTCGTTGTTGGCGAAGGCGCCGGAGATGACCCAGATCTGGGACAGGCTGAACTCCGCCGGCGACGCCACCTGCGCCGGCCACACGTTCAGGCTCGCCTTGGCGCCGTACAACTCACCGCCGGTCACGTACCCCACCGCGTGCTGCAAACACAGTGACGTATCGTATGCACTGTTACCGATGATGCAGTCGTGTCGACAACATGTGCTGGTGCCGGGTGACGTATGCACCTGTGCCGCTGCCGGCTGGATCGATCAGTCGGGCTAGCTCTCGAGTACACAACAATAATCTCGATCTCAAGCAATTATTGGTGTGCTAATTACTTTCTTGCACGGCTAGCTGGTAATGGTAAATTATTGGGTGTGGTGGCCGGCCGGCCGGCGGCGACCGTACGTACGTCACCGCGGCGGTGACAGTGACTGACCTCGTGGCCGCCGCCGGTGGAGTCGCGCCGCGCGAACCCGACGCCGGCGCCACGGTCCTTCATCCCGAAGCGGCCGGTGGCGGATGAAGAGGTGGTGGTGGCCCTGAGCACGTCGTCCTCCGTGGTCCGCCGCACCGGCACCGTCCCCTCCGGGCAGGACTCGCCGGAGCTCCTCCACACCTGCGGCAACGGGTCGTCGTCGCCGCCGCCTCGATCATCAGCGGCGTCGGGGAAACGGACAGTGCTGCTCCTCGGCCTCTCGTCAGGCTCGCTCTGCACGTATGTAGCAGAGTCATCGCACATTTCAGACACGTTCGTCGTCATCGCTAATGCATGCGTCGCCGGCCTTACCTACCTCTGGCTTGTGGCCCCTCAGCTTGGGGTGGTCGAACGCCGGCTGCAGGTGCGCCGGCACGCAGTCGATGACGTCGCCGTCGGGACTCTGCAAAAAGCACAAGACCAGATCGGTTGTCACGCAGTCAGTCTATGATCAGAGCATTTGGAGTCGCCGGGACAAGGAACGAATGCGTGCCTGGATGGTCTTGACGGACGCGTCCCTGAGCGTGGCAAGTTTGGCCATAATGCTCCGGAACACGCGTTGTTCCTCCTCCGAGGTGAACGCCACCCGCGTCGTCCGCGTGGCATTGCCGCCGCTGATGCCTAGCTTCGTCGTCGTCGTCGCGGAAGAAGATGGCGAGGCGAGGAAGGAGACGACGAGGAGGAGGAGGAAGAAGGGAAGAGAGCAGGAGGCAATGATTGGGCGGCGGAAGCAGAAGCAGAAGCAAGAAGCCATCCGGGGTGGTGGTGGTGGATGGATCTCTCTTTTGGAAGCGCCTGCTGCGTCGACCTGGCCTGGATTTTGTATTAGGGAGGATCAGAGAAGATCAGAGGTAGTAGGAGTGGCGGCTTGTGATCCTGCGGCGGCGGCTTGTGGGTTGCGGCTCTTCTGGTGACTGCGCACACCACACCGCCGTGCTTGTCTGGTTGCTCTGCAGCTCCCTCCCTTGTTTGTTGTTTCTTCTACCTGAAGAAGCTAACTAAAGTTACTAAACCAAGGTTAAATACACACTGTGAGTGTGGATGCGCTACTGCCAAAGCCATCGATCGAGTAAGTTAAATTTACACTTAGGTGCGTATCTTGCACGTCTTCTGATTTGGCGGATATGCGCGTGCGATCCGGTCTTGCAAGACACTTACCGAGGCGGTGTGCGTTGAGAAGTGTCTTTGCGACGAATCGCACCGCTGCGTATCCTCGTGGTCCACAAAGCCAGTAGGCGTATGTGCATCGATCGGCAAGAATCTGAGAGAAGAAGCAGAAGCCTGCCTCACTCGGCTTCTGTGTTGGGCCTGTTTGTGTGTGTGGTGGTTGGTGAAGCTACGCTGAGGTAATAGGCAGGCAGGGTCTCGTGTCGTCGAAATGCGCACCCCGCGCGCAAATTAAACCAATTCCGGCCATGCTTGCTTCATTTCAGTGTACTCCTATAATCTACTAGTATCTCGTAGCCAAAGCCTACGTGCTGCCTGTTGCCTCTCTCCTCTCTATTCCCAACAAATCCTGCTGCAAGCACGCATCCTAGGCCTGGTTTAGATTGCTAAAATTTCTAATCTTTTTCTCACTTTCTCTTCATCACATCACATTAAATACACCAAAAAGAAATATGTTTGGAGTATTAAATGTGGGTACAAAAATAACTAATTATACAGTTTAGATGTACATTCGGAGGCGATTCTTTTGAATCTAGTTCTTCCATGGTAGGATAATATGTACCACTAACAAACGAAACGTCTTCTGATATGCGATGTGACGTGCGCGTTATAAATTTTAGCCATCTAAACAAGGCCCTAATCCGCTTGCGTTGTGCCTTTTGGATTCGTGAGCGTCATTCATCAGTGGAGCACCGGGCAGCGCCTTTTGGATTGTGTGTGCAGCCTTTCGATTTCAGAGTCGCACTGCGCTGCATGCCCTCCACGTTCACTGCAGTTTTGACCCAAAAACCAGAGCGCTGCCTGCCTGCTTCGTGCACAACAATCTCAGGGGCTTTTACCTGACATGTCGTTCACGGTGCCTGTGCATCCTTTGTATAGTTTCTGCTTGTTCGTTTCCTGACGATCGAGCAGTCAGGCCGGCGAGACGAATCTTTTGTTTTTTTCACCGCCAGCTTTTGCTGATCGGAACCAAACACGCGATGGCCAGCAGCGTCCTACTCCTGCAAAAATGTTGACAACACCCGGGGCTTCAACTTGTTTCGGCAGGCTTATCGACCTCAGCAGCGTTCGCGAATGATTTCTGTTAGTTTAACATCAGCAGGGTGGAAAGAAAGAATATAATGCTACTCTACTCTACTAATTGCTACTTGGGTTTGGGTAACCACTAGTACTACCAGTGCTACCGCTGTCCCTTTTGACAGTGAGTCACGTATCTTTTTTTTACTCTACATGCAGCCTTTATCTTTATTTAACAGTGAGTCACGTATCTTTTTTTTTTTTTTTTTTTTTTTTTTTGCTTCTTCTTTCTTTTTGATACTATGTTCCACTTTTCAAGCAATATGATCTTCATTACCATAAACATGCTGCCTCACATATTGTTAGTTGACTCGGTGCATGCAAGAGACAGTACGTGCAGAATGTTCAAGGCCACAATCGTCAGAGCCTTGATAGCAAGTTGTAAGTGAAGGCTTATCATGAGCCTGATTGGACAACTTCACCGGCTGCAAAAGGGCGACGGGGAGGATCGGAGGACCATTGCAATCAGCCAAGCAAGATCCCGCGGCCGGGGTTCTCCAGTCTTCTATCAGTCTTGACCGTCACTCATCAAGCAAAGCAATGCCAACCATTGCCACTGCTGGCTGCAGTGCATCCAAATCCTGCTCTTTTGGCTACATGCTCTACACTGATGCTCATGGCCACAGACAGGCCCACGGCTGCCATGGCAGTGCTGTTGCATATGCAGTGCTGGTCTGGTCTACCTTTTTGGTTTTCAAAGGGGTGACTTGTTTAACACCCAAAATTCATTCCCAAATTCTACTATGCAAAAAAAAGATTCCCTATCACATCAAAATACCGGCACATGTATCAAGTACTAAATTTAGGTAAAAAAATAAAATAATTACACGGTTTAGATGTACATTGCGAGACGATTCTTTTAAGCCTAGTTACGTCATGGTAGGATAATATTTACCACTAACAAACGAAACGTCTTCACAAATAACAATGTGACATGAATGTCGTCCAAAATTTTGGGTGCTAAACATCAATTCTTGGTGTGGTCAATGCTGTGGGGGTAGGATATGTGAGTCTAGGCTAGGGCCTACAGTTCAGACAAGATTCTGTATAGGATTAGGATGGGGTGGATCGATTTGCGTACTACTACAGTACGTTTTACAATTCTAGCCTACTACATTATCCACTACCACATGCTGCTACGTACACATCCAATTCATTCTTTCCTAGTTTCCTTGGTCCTTTGAGAAAGACTACTACGGGCAGGCACTTCGTTTCATGATCCAATCGGCTGCCTTGCCGGCATGGCGTGCTGTACCTTCAATTGATCTCGGTGTATTCCTGTCTATTAACACAACAACAGCTACGAGCTCTACCCATGTCAAAACTCAAAGAACATGGAATGCTTAGCCACTACCTAATGTTGTGTTGCCCAGAAACAATGAAACATGGGGCAGTACATAGAACTTGGAGCTGGTAAGGCTCCATCAGTTGAGTTGATGCTTGCAAATCATGCAGCCAAGAAACTGGGACAGATTCCCCACCCCCAGGTTCTTTCATTTCCAAGTCAGAAATACCACTAGAAAAAGTTGGAAAAGGCTTTTCTGCACTTTATGCATCGCCACATTTCACAAAAGGACAACTACCTACCACCGTCACCGATACAGTACTAGTTCTCCTTACGTTACTACATTGCATGCAGCTTTGACGGCCTGCTCGTGCTCCTAAAGTTCTGCACAATTCCCAATGTCAGATCATTGCAAAGTTCAGAACAAAAGCTTACGAATGCGAAATGATTAAATGAACAGGCAGCCACAAAACCATTAGTATTAAAGGTTAAAATAATTTGAGGAGTGAAATTGGATGAACAGGTAGCCACAAACCATTAGTATTTCGATCTCAAGGTTGATATTTAAAGAGTAAATTTGCTTGTGGAGAGAACGCGCAGCCACAGCGTCCACGCCATCAAATTTTACCGTGGCCGCGATCTGGGCCATCGGCGGCTCGCGATGGTTGACTTCGCGCCCGTCTGCAGAAATCGTCGCGAGGCCCCACCGCGTCTTCCGGCGGCTGGGCGTCGTCGTCGCCGCTTTGGCTGGATGGGCTGGATGCAATGGCGTTGTCGGCCTCTGTTGGTTGGTGCCTCTAGACCACTTTGTCGGTCGAAGAGGCGTAGGTGGGTTCGGTTGTAGAGCGGCGTCGTCCGTCGATTGGTTGTGGAGGCCCGGTCCCATCTGTCGGTTGCCGTAGGAGATAAGCGTCACGGGCCCTACGCCGTCATGCGGCGCTTCGTACCCGCCGTGTGGCCGCGGTATGGTCGTCGTTGTCTTGCTATGCGGCCCCGTCGATCGCTTCGTTAGTTGGCGAGCGTTTAAATGCGGGCCCGTTCCATCCGTGGCCGCGAGCGGCCAGATGCCTCGGCAAATAAGAGGCTGGGCGGGTTCCTCTCTTGTGCCTCCACCGCTCTCCTTCCCTCTCTCTCGCCTGCGGTGCGGGCGGCGGCGCGGTGGCGCGCGACCTCGCGTGGCCTCGGGGCGGGCCACGACAAGGAGGCCCGGCGGTCCTCGACACGGCGCTATCTGCTCCGATCCGCACGGCGGCCTGGCCAAGGATGAGCGCAGCGGGCGGGTTTGGCGGCAGCCAAGCCAAAGGGCGCGGGGCCACGAGAAGGCGTCGCGTCTCGACGGAGGGCCCGCCCGAGAGCACGACGACGGATCGAGGCGGCGCCCGCCCGGACGCGGGGCGGCGGCGGCCAAGCCCCCTCCCCGATGGCGGCGGGCGCTGCCCCCCCCGATGGCGGCGGCCAGATCCAGCCTGTCTGCGGCTGGGCACAGCACCGGCCGACGGCGGCGCGAGGCGCCACGGGACCCGCCGTAGGGCGCTGCGCCGATGGTAGGGCGCGGCCGAGGATTGCTGTGGTGGTGCGCCGGGGCGACGGCCACGAGGTGCGACAAGGCCCGATCCTAGCGCTGTGGCGGCGGCGGGGGTGGCTAGTGGCAGCTACCGCAACGCCGCGTCGTGCCGCCGATGCTGCTAGCTAGGAGGAGCCGACGCCCATCGCGCCGCCGCGCACAGGCCATGGTCCGGCCCTGCCCAGCGCGCAGAGCCTTCGCTCCGGAGCATCGCCCCTGCCTGCGCTCCTCCGTCCTCAAGCTACACTGCGCTGCTCCCAGTGCCCGCGTTGCGCCGCTGCCGCTGCTGCACGCCACTTGCGGCGGTGCCCGTGCATCTGTTGCAGCTGCCGGGTGAACGCTAGCGGTGCCTTCATGCCGTGAGTAGCCCCGTAGCTCGGCATTCTGGTCGACTACTAGCTCGACACAACCGACCACCTGCTTGGCTGCTTCGTCGAGCCACGACCTTCGAACAGAGGTGGTGCAGCTCGATTGCTCCAGTGCTCTTGTCCGGCCACGTGAGGTAGCCGCATATGCAATCTGAGCTCTATTTGTGTTGTTCTTTGGTGTGTAGTTTATTAGCTTCTATGCAGATTTGTTAACTGCTGAGAATGCCGTTGTTGCAGATTTGGATGGTGATTATATTATAATAGATCTGCAGGTTAGTGCATTATCCGTTCTAAACAACCTGACCTTGCATTCTCAATATGTCACGCTAAATGGCGAGAGTGAACAAACATAGAATTTTTTGTTTGCCCCTGTGTGAACTATCTGATTTGCAGCCCTCTTAGTGTGAATTACAGGACCCAGGCTCATTTGTGAAAGCATTTAAGGCTAGAATTTGAGCTATTGCGCTTCTAATATTTTGGTTCTTATACCTATTGGTATTGTAGCAGTGGGGATGTTGGTTTCCACAGGGTACGTGTACGTTGGGTAAGCTGGTCCCATTTGTTGCTCTTGTATTCTACTGAATGTAAGCCTGTCCCATTTGTTGCCCTTGTATTCTACTGAATCGAACATAATAGATAAAGATGTGAGCCAAATCATGCACAGAAATTGTAAGATTGAGGACCCCATAGCTGTTTAGTGTTCACTATCTGTAATTGAGATGTATTTAGTGTTGCTGTTGTACCATGTGCCGGCTCACTATTTAAATTAACAATGTTTCTTCTTGGCCATAAAACTTAGAAATAGCATATGTATGGACTCAGCTTGGCTCTTTAATCATTGATGTATATATGTTTTTTTGGGTTTGATCTCCTGACATCTTTGTTTTATAACCTTTGTTTCAGAAATGCTGGCTTACACTACGACTACTCTAACTTGCCCTGGACTGTGGTATATTCAAAAATAACATCTACTATGTTGACCTCAGCATGCTTCCGGCAAACTTGATGCTTGTGAATCTGATAATGCTATCTTTGGTGTATGCATTCCGCGGCCCGGTTCAAGTTTACAACAAACTAAACAAAATCCCTAAATATGCGGGGGTAAGCCACCATGCTTTACCTTAGTGCTCTGCACATTCCGTTTCCATAACGGTATTGATCATAATGTGCGAGATGAAAGGGAACGCAATGCTATGGAGGCGGCGCACTCGACACGGTAGCAGTTTGGGATTACGAGGGCAACCAAACGGCATCGCGATCATGGTTAAGTGCCAACCATTGTTCGGTTTCAAACCATCAGGCCTAGCTGCACCAACAATATCTAATTTCTTTACCGATTTGCGGACTCGACTTGACCTTGGGTCCACCGAAGCGGCCATTGGATTTAACAAGATCTACTTCTTCTGCACGAAAGCTTGACCGTTCAAAGCATCCCCTTGTTTACTGCATCGTTAAGCCCTTAAGGCTTTTGTCGGTTATCTCTCGTGGTGATCCACCGGCATCATTTACGTAATATATGTATGCGGGGAACTAATTTAGCTCCGACCTGCACTTCCAGGTTCCCAACTGTCATGTATGCACGTTTAATTCGGCATGGTTTATTTCTGTTTGAACATGTTGTGGTATTATGTCTTTGAATGAAATTCAGTGCCTCCGGTTTTTCCGAGGAGCCTTTTTCTCTATTCTCTCCTACAAATTCTATGAGTGATCTACTATATTTAGAGCATCCAGACATGGTGATAGGTCTCATGAATACACGTTTTCTCCTTTGTTTTTTTTATTTCGATCATCGACAAGCCAAGCCAAGCCAAAGCCCCCGCATGGGCGGGCGCGTAACCAAACACTAGTAGGGGGCCTGTTTGGTGCTGCTCAGCTTCATAGATGAAGTTATTTTTTTGCAAAATAGCTTCATTAGCAGCTTTTAGGTAAAGCTGAGTTGTTTTCAAATGATTGTTTGGGGAAACGGCTTCAAACACCACATCAAAACAGCTTCGCCTGGTTTTTTTTTTCCTGGCCTTCTTCCAACGCACGCATCGGAGGTTCACAACCTCGCTCCCGCAAGCAACCATGGCGGCGCCCCTCCCGATGGCCCGTGCTCCAGCGGCGGCGTCTCTCCGGCGACCCTCCCGGCAGCTCCGCGCTCGCCCCGTTCCCCGGAAGTCGCGGTAGGTCGTGCCACGAATCCACCGTGCCTCGGCGGCGGAGCCTGCAGCGGCCTGAGCGCGCCTCTCCCGGCTGAGCCTACAGCACCAGCCGGCAGTGCATCGCGTCCCCGTCGGCGACCACGGAGTTCGACTTCAACGCGTACATGGGTGAGCGCGCGGTCGTGGTGAACCGGGCGCTGGACGCGGCCATCCCCGCCGGGGGACCCTCCGCGGCGCTGCACGACGCGATGCGGTACGCGCTACTGGCGGGCGAGAAGCGTGTGCGCCCCGCGCTGTGCCTGGCCACGTGCGCCGTGGTAGGCGGGCCGGATCCTCGCAGCGTCCCCGGTCGAATCCTCGCAGGCGGCCCTGATCCGACCGATCCGGCGGGAATGGCAGCAGCACGAGGAGGGATCATGCGGCGGCGGTGCGCGGCCCTGGAAGCGGCGACGGCGGTCGGCCCTGGAAGCGGCGGCGGCGCTGGGAGCGCTGCGCGGAGAGGGGTGCGGGAGGGTCACGAGGCTATTCGATGGCAATCCATGTAATTTCTGTGGTTCCTCGTGGGCAATATCAATTTGGTGACCGAGAGAGCGGGAGGGAGCTGCGGAATCGCGCTTCACACAGCGTAGGAGCTTCTCTCAGCGCAATTTCAGGAGAGCTGACGAGGGAGCTGATGAGAGAGCATGTTGTTTGACTAGTGAAGCTAGGAAGCCGCTCGTGAAGCGGCTCGCAAAGTGGTACCAAACGGGCCCATAATTTGAGTGAAATTGGTTTCAGCATTGATGCTGCTGTAGCTTAGACATCCTGATGGCCAGCAATGTGTTGCAACTGAAAGTGACTAAGCAATGCAAAGCTTGAAAGAGACTAGGCTAACAGCGTTCTCGTTCACCATCATTCTTTTTTCTCTGGTACGTACCACAGGATTCACAAATCTCGTGAGAGATCCATTCAGAAAAGCCGAACTGAATGAAGAAAAAATGCTTCAAGACGCGATGTGCTGGGACCAGGGATCACACATATGGCTATGAGAGAAGCAAAATAGCATGCAGACCGCAGATGGAATCGGTGCAGACGTGCAGTGCAGGAACACTGGGGACTTAACAGCAAGCTCGTGTGTATCAGGGATTTGATGATCTCTTCAAGTTCGGAAAAAGCGTCAGGTGCCATATGTAAGCAACTCTCTTGATGATGATGCTTATCGCTCACCTGGCACTGGCACCGACACACAAAAACTGCATAGCAAAGAGCCAAAGACTGAAGAGCAAAGACCCCATTTTTTTTTTAGAAGCCATATCTTCTAGATTAACTGCTACTGATTAATTGCAAGGCTGATGGTACAATCACAACAACCATCTCTGCTGGATCCTAAGGTCAATTGTACTACGTAGCAGTACTACGTACCAATCAAACTGGCACCATGATGAGCTCTGACAAAGCATTAAATTGGCTAGAAGACCTCTTCTAATCCAGACAAAACAATCACTATAGACTGGGAGTATTGAGATCATCAAAGTAAAAAAAAAAAAAGGTGCCCACCATCTTCCTAATGGAACAGAAAATGGGGCCATATACAAGTTGGTCAAAATCTTTTACATGAGGTCTTCCCAATAGTTGGCAAAAATCATCCACTCCCTCCGTCCCTAAAATAAGAGTCGTTTTAGGTTTTACGTATCACAAACTTGACCCGATAACAAAATACGTGCAATATTTAAATTTTTTAAATAAATTTGTCAAAAAAATATATTCATATTCTATCTAATGATATTAATTTTATTATATAAGTATTAATATTTTTATAAATATATATATTCAAATTTATTTATCGAGAATCTGATTAGGATTAGGACGAGATTTACCGCACCCGCGGCGTACTCGGACTCAACCTTTGATGATAAAGTAAAGCTACAGCGTGGTCGACGTGGATAATAAATTTCAATCTGATGAAAATCCAAAGTCCTCGAGCCCAACCCAAAAGGAGCGCGCACAGCAGGCCGATTCGGCCCATTCGATTCCACCACCAAACAAGTCCGCCCGCCGCCGCCGCCGCCGCCGCCGCGGTCGCAGGCGCCTTTCCTCCCCGCAGCCCTTGAAGCGATCGAGAAGAACGCTTGCAGCCAGCCGAGCCCCGATGAGCTCCTCCTCCCTGCGCTTAAAGCGACCTAGAACACTCGACGATGCGCCGCCAGGCCTGGGCGCATTCGAATCCGATTTGTGCAGCTGCAGGGACTGGGCGAATCTGGGGTATGGTCCGGCGGGGCTCATCGCCGAGCTCGTCCTCGCCAGAAATGTAGCCGACTACATCCGCTTCCGAGCCGTGTGCGTTCCCTGGAGGCGGTGCTCCACTGACCCGCGTGCGCACGGCGTCCTGGACCGCCGGTTCCACCCTCGGGGATGGATCATGCTCCGGGACAAGCATCGGCCTGCCAACCCACAGCGATTCCTCAATGTCGGCACGGGCCAGTGCATCCATGTGCTCCTTCCGGATCTCGCCGACCACCGCCTGCTCGTGTCCACCACCGAGTGCCTCCTCGTCCTGCTCTGCAGGGCTACCAACGCCATCCGCTTGCTCAACCCGCTTACACGGCAGGTCGCCGAGCTCCCGCCGATCGCCACAAAACTAGCTTCCGAGTTCAGAGGAGACGCACCCGACAACGCGGGCCTTGCCGACGACGAGCACACGGTGGTGCTCTACTTCAGCAGGATGGAGACACTGGCCTTCGCCAAGCCGGGCGACGAGCACTGGGTGCTGGTCAGGTTCAAGAAACTGCTCATGCCCACCTTGTCATTCCAAGGCCGATTCTATGGCGTCACCACCAACTCCGTCATGGTGGTGGATACTAATGGAGAAACTCCACGGATGGTGGTTGCCGCCAAGCTGGCCAAGCCATTTGGCAGGATGGTGGACACGGTGCACCTAGTGGAGGTAGGTGGGGAGCTCATGCTGGTGCACCGTAAGATACGTAGAATCCGTGATGAAGATGATGATGCAGAGGAGGAGGAGGAGCGTTTCAAGAGGAAATATAAGGTGTACCGGGTGGATTTGGATGCAGGGAAGACGACCCCTGTCCATGGTGGCGGCCTCGGTGAGCATGCTGTTTTCATTGGCCTTTACCGTACACTCTCTGTGTCCCCTCAGGTGTTCCCCAACGTTACAGCCAACACGGTCTACCCAGGCCTCGACTTGGATGAGAGAACTGGCGATGAGCAAATAGGAGCCTATTGTCTCAGAGATGGAAGCATCGAACCCTCCAACTACGATAGGCGGAGCGGGTTGACACATCCCTTGAATGCTGCTGAGTTTCTAGCTGATTGTGTAAGGCTAGTTTGATGATCCATTTCATCAAATTATAAGTCGTTTTGGCATTTCTAGATTCGTAGCTTTTGCTATGCACCTAGACCTAGATGCATAACAGAATCTGGGAACCTAGAAAAAACAAAACGATCTACAATTTGGAACTGGCAGCATGTTTTGTGCCTACGCCGAGGAAGAGTGTGGTAGGCGAGGAAGAGTGTGGTAGGCTGTTGCTAGTGGCAGCCTAAAGGTTTCTATTTTTTAGTGTGGTGTTTGGTTCACCATAATGTAACGCAATCGTATTACGAATGCTAATGAATCATGTTACATATGATCGTTTTCACCTGTCCGTAATCAATTAACGCTCCAATCAAATCCCAGAGCTATAAATGACTATTACCACCCCCCTTCTTCAGTATAAACTGCAAGCCGTGCTGCCTCTTCAGGAAAAGAAAAAACAAGAGAACAAAACTCTCCCAATTATGAACACGCTAGTAGTAGCAGAACAACAGCGGTTCGTCGGCGCACTGGCAGACGGCCTCTTACAGAACAACATCCGATTGTATTAATTTGTTGGGATCGGGATCGATTTGGGTTCTGAAGACGAATGGCCCCGGAAGCTCCGGAAGGGGCATGACCGATTCGCTTGCAGCACACTGTTGGTGTCCGTGTGCAGATGGCGATCGCTGATGGATGGCAGGCGCTGACAGTATTGTTGCTTGGCGTTGTGTTGATGGTTCTTTCATTTCGCCGGCTCCATCACTTGTGTTGATGGTTGCAAATCATGCTGCCAAGAAACTGGGACAGATTCCCCACCAAGGTTCTTTCATTTCCGTGTCAGAAATACCACTAGAAAAAAGTTGGAAAAGGCTTTTCTGCACTTTATGCATCGCCACATTTCACAAACGGACAACTACCATCAGATGTAGTACACAGTTTGACGGCCTGCTCGTGCTCGTAAAGTTCTGCAATTCCCAAGGTCAGGTCAGATCATTGCAAAGTTCAGAACAAAAGCTTACGAATGCGAAATGATTAAATGAACAGGTAAACCATTAGTATTTCGATCTCAAGGTTGAAATAATTTGAGGAGTGAAATTGGTTTCAGCATTGACGCTCCTGTAGCTTAGACATCCTGATGGCCAGCAATGCAACTGAAAGTGACCAAGCAATGCAAAGCCTGAAAGTAGGATAACAGCATTCTCGTTCGTCATCATTCTTTTTCCTCTGGTACCACAGGATCCACAAATCAGTGAGAGATCCATTCAGAAAAGCCGAACCGAAAGAGGAAAAAAAATGCTCCACGACGTGATGTGGTGGGACTAGGGATCGGTGCAGGAACACCGGGTGAATATGGCTGGACTATGGACATGTAAGTAACAGAGCCCTGTTTTTTGCAAGATGTAACCGAACCGGGCACTTACCACTTTACCAGCAAGCTCATGTATAAAGGATTTGATGATCTCTTCAGGTTCGGAAAAGCATCAGGTTCCATGTAAGCAACTCTCTTTGACGATGTTTCCATGTTGGATTGCTTACCTGGCACTGGCACCGACACGCAAAAAATCTGCATAGCAAAGACTGAAGAGCAAAGACCCTGTTTTTGTAAGAAGCCATATCTTCACTGAGTATAAGGCTACTGGTACAATCACAGACAGCACTATATTTAAAGAGTAAATTTGCTGTGGAGAGAATGCGCGGCCACAGCGTCCACGTCGTCCCGAAATCTGTGATTGGTCCGTTGTTTTTGCAAAAGAGTCCCTCTGTTTGTACAAAATTATGTTCCAGCCCGCTCAGGCCCCTCCTCTGCAGTAACTATGCTTGGATTTCTTTCATACAGACCCCTGTACTATGTGCGTTTTGTAGAAACACCCCCGCCGGCCCTACCAAATATATACCCTCTCTCCCCTCTCTTCTCTAAAAAAACAGGACCTCTTCGCCTCTTCCGTCGCCTCTCTCTCTGCGGCGACGGCAGGCGACGGCGGATATGCTGGCGCCCCGAAGCGCGCTGCCCGGCGGCGCGGCGCCAAGCGAGCGAAGCGGCGCCTGGGCGGCCGCAGCGGCCGGCGCGGGCGTGTATGCCCTACGGCCGGCGCGGCATGAAGACGCGGGCCGCCCGGCTACGAAGCGGCGGAGGGCGCCCAGCGGGCGCTGCCAGCAGCTGGCGCGCGGCGG
The DNA here is from genome assembly GCA_015847255.1 of Hyparrhenia diplandra. Taxonomy (NCBI): domain Eukaryota; kingdom Viridiplantae; phylum Streptophyta; class Magnoliopsida; order Poales; family Poaceae; genus Hyparrhenia; species Hyparrhenia diplandra. The sequence goes on along the minus strand of JADLZK010004987.1, from coordinate 168,396 downwards.
CGCGGCGTAGCGGTGATCCCCTCCCTCTCGAGTAACTCCCAAACCCTAACCTAACCCTAGACCTCCGCATCGCTCCCGCCTTCCTCACTCCCATTCGGTCTCGCGGGCGGCGCGGGTCCATCGGCGACCACGGCGTGGTTAGCCGGTGGCTCGGTGCCCGGCGTGCGGCGACCTCGGGCGTGGCGGCGACCACAACCGCGAGCCGCCCGGCGGCGGGCGCGGCGGCTTTCTCCCATTCCCTCTCCCCGCCGTGGCGGGCGGGCGGCGACGCTGCAATCCGGCGTGGAGGCTTGGCCCCTAGGGCAAACGATCGTGGCGGCGTGAGCGAGATGCGTGCGGTCGTCCGGCGTGGGCGGCGTTACCGCACGGGCGAATCGGGCGGAGGTCGAGCAGCCCCGGCGTGCGGGCGGCCCGGCCGGCTGCCACAGCACGGCGGCGGTGAATCTACCATGACGGGCGAGGTAGACAACCATCTCTCCTCTGTCTCTCTCTCTCGCTCTGTTTCTTTTAAGCTCAAGTGAAGCTCGGATCTCCGTCTTCTCTTAGGTTCGTGCATCCCTAACCTCCGCCTCGCAGTCCGTGTGTGTCCGATTGAGGAGGAAGTCGTAAGAACGAGCGTGGTGGTGGGTCTCCGGGCGCAGCCGACCTAGGGGCTTAGCAAATCCGGAGAGCACGCCACGGCGCCCTGGCGAGGAGCCGGCAGAGAGCGGGAAGGCGGCGAGATGATCGAGGGCATGGCTCGTGCGGGAGTGACCCCTTTCCCACGAACAACACCGGGTGACCCCCTTCCCCACGAACAACACACGGGTTCGGAGGGTCGTTGGTCCACATTTTTCTTTGTTGATGCATCACGTGTCTGCGTGCTCTCATTTGTGCTTTGTGTGCTTTCCATTTATTTCTCTTCATTTCGATTTCTGCCTTTGCTATGGTTGGAGAGTGGACCGGCCATGCCCGATCCAAAAGGCAAGAGATAGATGGGACATGTTTTCTCTGTGCTTTTTTTAGCTTCTTGTTCATTTGGATTTTGGGCTTTTCTGTTTCCTTTCCTGATTATTGATGCTTATTCATCCCTGTACTGTGATGCAAGGTGGTCAAGAGAAAGGGTTCTTTCCAGAAATCGATTCAACAGTCCAGTAGACTCAAAGGTGAGCTGGGTACATCCTTTACTTTGAATTGTTTCATATGTCTTGTGCGTTTAGATATGACATGTGATGCCTGCTAATGTGTGTTTAATGAGGTCCCTCTTTTTGTACCAAAAGTAGTACCTTTGTCATATTGGTCGATCAAGAAAATATTTGTGCTTGCCTTAAAAAAGACTTATTCTTAGATGGAGTTAAGACAACAATGCGTTCGAAACGTGCAATTGATAGTATAGTTGTTTATCTCACGTGTCCGACACAACAAAGAGTTAGCGAGTTCTCGACATGTATTTTCTTCAGAAAAGATTTTTTTATGTGTCCAAAAATATGCAGAGCTAATAGTTGTGCTAAGGCTAGGGATATAATTTAGAGTTGTCCAAGAAATATGGTTTTGGCTTGTCCTTGCTCTATATCTGTCTAACCGATTACTCTTCTTAGCATGTGGTTCTAGCGTAATCGATGAATCATGTGATGACACCGGAGATCTATGGCTGTTGAAAGCGTAGTGATGATTGTGTTAGCATTGCTATCTTATACTTTCTTGGTACAGTCATACAATCAAGCTTAGGTGATATCATGAGCCGCATAGGTGTAAATCTCTATGCTTTGTTTTTCCGTGTATATATTTGTATGGATTTAAAATATGCAACCCGGTGGCCTCGATGAATTCAATGTTTCTTTTTATTATGCAAGTCCACAAGTTAAGATTAGCAAATTTTCTTCTCGGAGATAGAAATTTCAAATGCTGAATGTATAAACTCGTTTGGCTCTTTTACCATAGAAATATGTGTGTTGCGGTTTAGAATCTACCAATGTTTTTGTTTGGAGCGAATTGAGCATATGAGTCGGCTCTTTTATTTTACTTGCCCGGTGGTCACCTAGATGTGTCACATTTCAGTTTGGATAGTGATTATACGATATTAGATGTGCAAGGCGGTGCCATATCCATTCTAAAAAAATCCTAACCTTGCATTCTCAATGTTTCGTGCTAAATGGCAAGATTGATTTATAGCCTTTTTTCTAGGCATGAATTGACTCATATATATGTGCTTTCGGACTATACATATGCTAACTATTGAGGGCTACAAGAACACCCCCATGTATATGTCTATTGGTAGGTTGTCCTCTTCGTTTGCTTTCTAGCTCGGTTTAAATTGGAGAGCCTTGATGTATTTCTTTATTTCCTCTTACATGTTCTTTTCTAAAGCCCGGTGGAATCATGCTATTATAGAGTTGCTTATGTTTCCTTGTCCCTTGTAGATTTTCCTCATTTTGATCTGAAGCTTTCTTACGGATCTTAGGACTCCAAAACCGTGTTAAATGACTCCGTCGGTGCTCACTTTGCTTTCTTAGGGATCTAATTTACGTCATTATTATCAAACCGCTAGATTAGCGTCCATTTTTTGTTGCTATCTACAGATGCATTGTTGTGTCATGCACATATGTTTATCGCTGGTTTAGCAAATATAAATAATGCCCTGGCTGACCTCCGTCCTATTTTGAGTATGAAATGAAATGGTTCAATCCAAAGATATTTTTGCACACGTCATAGGATTTTAATGTGATAGAGCCCTTCAAGATTGTAATTTAATGTTTCGGGACATGTGAAAGTAGCTTCAGGGTTGGTTGATCTTATTCAGGTTGAAACAGCTCAAATATTTATGTATATGATATTATTTTAAATCCACCCAACAATGGATTGTTTTACTACTATTTGAATATTTGTAATGGATCGTGTAGCCATATATTTGTTACCCGAAAGTGGCCTCACAACGTTATTCCATTTAAAAAGGTTTGTCTTGACATGAAAATTTCCAAATTGTAGATGACTCTAACCATGAAAATGGTGTTGCCTTTAGGTCAAGGCAAGTGGTAGGTGTCGATTCAAAGCACCATGGGCAAGGCGACCAGCAATAGGGCGGCGGCGCGCCTCCACACGATCTGCGGTGTAGGCGGATGGCCTTGCTAGCAAGGTAATTTATTACTTGGTGACCAATATTAGTGCCTTTCGATTTTTCTTTAGATTTCTGAACTATAGTTATGGATTAGCATCCTTTGATTACTATCCTATAGTTGTTACAAAGTGAGTACAAATGTACAATTTTGCTATCTGAAATATGATTTTTCTTTTAGACAATAATCATGTCTCTATAAATGAATAGATGAGATGTTGATCTCACCTATGTTGCTTGTACCAAAATTTGGTAGTAACTGCAATGTTTTTTTTTTTTCCTTTTGTTTGGTAGTAACATCTTCTGAATTTTATCTTTGGGAACCGCATTTCATCATATTCTTCGGTGGTGTTAATGCAAGATTTTAAGCGCATAACACAATTTTCATGCAGGCTAATCTACGCTTCATGAACCTCCAAAGGTAAAAATCCCTCTTTGGCCCATTTTTCTTCAGACTCAATTCCAAAGGTGTCATGCTAGAAGCCATTGCTCGAATGACCTCCCGAATATATGATAAGCCTTTTTTGGTACTACAGGATCAAACCAAGGTGTTTTCTCAACATGATTTCTCTTGACGAAAAAAAACTTCCTTATTATTTGAGAGTCTTCACCGTATCGACACTACCAATTACACTAGCTAGCACACAACCTCTAGAACCCCAAATTTATTATGCTTATTGATTCGATTCATGGAGCGAGAGAAATCCACAATAAGAAGATCGAGAAAACGAAATCATCTCGCTATGCTTTTATTGATTCAAATTAATTGGTTAAAACTGCTTATGATACTTGCTTGAAATCAGACACAAAACGAAAATTAAAAACCCACTCATGATGCACCTACTTGATTATATAGCAAGCTTAAAAGATAGAGTGTGCCCTTTCACTTTTACCGCCATTGGGCTCGGTAAGTTCTGTTGGAAATAAAAAAATTACATAGCGATCAATGACAATAGCGCATTTCCCCACTTTGGATACGCCCGCGTCGAGAGTATAGTTCAAAAGTCAAGAGTATTAGATATATCTTGACTTTGGTTCTTGCACCAGCCTTTAGTGATTTATGATGACGATATTTGGTGATTCTTTGGGCTTAGAAGAGGAGATGGTTGTGGTATTTCTGATTTGGATATATGGATTTAGTGTGTGGAGTAGGACATGATGATTTCGATTGTTTAAATCTGGATTTGTGATGACAGATTTTGTTTAAAATTACGGCTCGATGAGTTATGAGGACGATTGCAAGATGTGTGCTTCTTAGATGCTTCTTAGCTACTACAATTTGGAAGCTCGTAGCTCTACTTTATATGGTATGATTACATTTCTTCTACCAATACTCCGGTCATTTTTCTCTTGATTCGCATTGTATATGGTTGTGGTCCAAATCATTTTTCTCTTGATTACATTTCTCTTGATTTTCACGGTGGGTGGCGAGGTATTGCCGGCCAAGGAGCGGCGGCGGTGTGGTGATGTGCCTGGTAATGACTTGGTTCAAATTAGGTTCCCATGTTCCTTCCCTGTTTGACTCATTAAAAAAATATTTACATTTCCACTGCGTGCACAGGTCAGTTTGATCCATTGGTTCACATGAGTGCTACTTTGCAAAGCATAGTTCGGGTTTTGTTCCTACGGCACAAGATTTGCATATGTATCTCTTCCAGGGCGTTAAGACACTAGACAAAGCTACTTGATGATGCATTCTCTTTCTATTCCCCGTGGCATGGCATTGAATTGGATCGAACTGACTTGCGTTTGTTATGGTGTTTTTAGGTAGTCTCAAGTCACGGTGAGACATGCTTACCAAGGTGCTCCATATTACCACCATGAAGCAATGGAGCTCAAGATCAAGCCTCCCGGGTTGATGGGTATTTTCACACACTAAGCTTGTTCTTGAAGTTTTTTTTTTTTTTTTCGTTCGATTATTTGATTTTGTATTCAATAGTGTCTTCGGTCAAGTTTTTGCTAAGCATTTGAGATTGACAAATGCAATTCCCATATATTTACGACAATGAGAGCCATGTTCAAGAGTAAACATTAGCTAAAGTTGCATTTGATTTCGATGTGTCGATTAAAAATGCAGTACTTGGCTCAATGGAAATTTATATTCAGTTTTAGACAATGGACATGCGTTTTATAAATCGGTAAAAAATCATATATGCTTCGGTATGCTAAAGCTTTCGTTTGTACATATTGTTTCCATGATTCTCGCACATCCCCAATGGTACTATCATTTCCCTTGGGGTCTTTTTCAAAAAAATCAATGTAATATTTGGAAACATATATGATTGTTTTACTTATTTTAAAAAATCATTGTCTCGGTTGATGCTCATAAAAGCAATGACATGAGTACCCTTGGAAATAGCACAACAAAAAATGAATCTAGGCTTTGCTTGTTGGGTTGGCTTATATTTAAATGACATTTTATCTCCTTTCTCAAATTAGTACATGGTTTAGAGATCCATCGATGATATCATACCTGCATAATGACATTTTATCCGCCTTCCTCCCCGCCCCACGCACTTCCTCCCGCCTCAAAAGCGCCCTTATTCTTGCCGTGGTGGCGTCTCACCCAGCGCCACTATCGTACCAGCCTAGCTTTGTGCAATGGAACAAGAACAACGTTCAAAGGAGTCGATGTCCACCAACAAATTCAGAAGTACATGTACAGGGAGGCCCATCGTTTATCGAGCAAATTTTCACCGCTTTTTTTAGACTTTCAATCAATAGTTTCTTATGTACTTACAATAGGATTATTGTTTGTTTGCAGAGATAGCTAGAATTTTCCATTTGGGAGTGCACGACTGCACATATAGAGAGGGAGACTGATATCCGCATATGCCTGATATGCTTTTGATTAATATCGTTAGTTCCATCCATTCTTTGCTAGGAGTGCACGACTCGCACATATATAGAGAGGGAGATCGATATCCGCATGCCCGATATGCTTTTGATTAATATCGCTTAGTTCCATCCATTCTTTGTCGCTTCATGTCTCTTATCATTTATCCGCTCACGAGCAAGCGAGAGATGCTTAAAATAGAGCACCCCCCCATTTGTCTCCAACAAATGCGCTTGTAGCCACCCTTGTGTATATATGATCGATTGTGTCTTGGTCATTACTTGGTGTTTGCCGTAGCTGAATTAACATACTACTCTTTTCATCGACTATGTGTCTTGGTAGAAAGAGATGAAATCTAGGATGCACATACTTCTCCATCTGCAACTGCCTAACAAGAACAAGAGAGGCATGTACTAAACTGAGAATTGATATTGTTGCTCATCTACCATTGCAAAAAGCTATTAATCCGATCCTTCAAGAATCCCAAAGCTAATCGGCAAGGATGCTCCCTCTTTTCCGACCGCTTTGAGGAGGAACCGCATTGACTCAATATTGTTCATTGGAGACTTCATAGGGACCTAGAGGCCTAGAGGGCCTAGACTGGGAGATGCTGTGAGAACTGTCTTCTGATTCAGTTGTCTGATCAAGATTTTCTATGATGTTTATCAGTTTTTAGAATTTCATGTATTCCTATGGATGTGTATTGTTTTGAACCATCATAGTGAGCGGTATTAATGTGATGTGCCATCTAATTCTTGTACTATGTTGTTGCTAATTAATGGATCATTTAACATTAATGGAAACAAAGTTATTATACTGATTTTGTTGTTTGCAAATTCAAAGACCATCATAATGTTGTTGACAATTTATTTGTGCCATTTAGTTAATCATCTCAGATTCTCAGCCTGTTTAGTTAATTTCAGTTCTCAAACCTGGGACTATCGTATCTAAACCTGAGCCTATTGTACAACCCTGAGACTATGATCCTTAACTGAACTTTGCAAAGACATGTTCTCGCTCTCTCGCTCATTTCGATCCTTATCCGAAACTTTGCAAAGGACATGTGAATGTGTATGATGCTGCTCGCTTTTTCTTATAATTTTACTCAGTCACATAGTTGACATGGCATAGAACATGTCATATTTATTCTTTATCGGTATTATTCTATTTCCCACATAGAACTGTGGACCACTACCTGCGCGCATGGGCGCCAAGACCAATCACTGGTCTGCTACTAGATCCTGAGGTCAATTGTACTAGTACGTAGCAGCGTACCAATCAAACTGGCACCATGATGAGCTCTGCCAAATCATTAAATTGGCTAAAAGACCTCTTCTAATCCAGGCAAAACAATCACTATAGACTGGGAGTATTGAGATCATCAAAGTCAAAAAAAGTTGCCGACCATCTTTCTGATGGAACAGAAAATGGTGTTGTGATTGTACTATTATTAGAACAGCATTCTGACATGCAGCTATGAATCGTACATTCGCAGCTGTGTTACCAGAACACACTGCAATGTGTACAGTAAAATGAATATGAACAGTAGTACTATGAGAGAAACATTTCTTCATGATTTCGCCAACAAATTTTCTCAAGACTCCACAACCAACCAGTGGACTGTTGTTACTATGCTGAGCCATGTATTAATCGACCTGCTATCCTAGGCAATAACTAAAAGAAACGAAGATATTTCTTTACAACATATATCGTGCCTTTCTATGAAGCAACAAAATAATATGATACCACACGCTAATCCAAAAAAAAAAAAGGTCAATGTTATCTTCTGTCTTCCCCATGGTCCCGTACCTTCCTTTTATATATGTGTGAACTGAAATGTTCTCGTAAGGGTGAAACAACTAAAAGGCAGTTGCCCCTGCCACTATATTCATCACTTTGAAGCTATCAGTGACTGCACAACAACAAAATTGAAATTACTGTAAGCAAAGAAGTTTTTTTATTTATTTCATACTAAGTCAACACACCATGTATCAAGCAAGAACTGAAAAATAAATGACATGGACTTACTGAATCAAGAAGCTTCAGACCAGCTCCACGTGTAAACTTCCTAGCAAAAGGAAGCAGGGTGCTGGCTTTCCATTACTTGTACACCACTCCCTCCTATTTTCAGTCTCATAATATATATTATCGATATCCTAAAAATGAGAAGAATAGATCCTCAGCAAACAGTAGGGAATTATCATGCACACACTTCTTAATGGCAGCTTATTTTGGTACAAATTGCCACATCAACAATCAAAGCTGACAACCAGTTACAAAAGCATCAGCCTTCGAAACAGACATTTGTTTAAGACAATGGTTCTTCAATTGATGAAGTATTTACCACCACAGTCCACAGGTGTTACAGGTTTAAGACATTCACATCCATTTCCTATAAAAGGTGCTTGCTGCTTTATTCATTATAGCAAATGATATGACTGCATTACTTGTAAAATTAAGGCAAACCAAAACTAAATTCAAATGGTGATGGACCCTTTGGTTTCCCCTTTAATTAAGCATAAAGCAAGCCTACCCCAACTTCCTTGCTCCAAAAAGTGTTGTCATTGATGATGTTGTTTTTAGCAAATACTCTGTATACATGAAGAAGTCCTAAAGGAAAGAAACGTGTCTACATTTTAAGAAACTATATACCTTTATAGATTTTATAAGTCCAGGAGTAGCATCAGAGACTTTATATGTTACAGGATGCCACCCACGCCTTTCACGATCTTTAGAAGCTGAAAGATCCCATGCACTATGTGTTACTGATCGCCGTGTAAGTTCTTCTTCTAGACCACTTTTTTGCATTGCAGAAGAGCTGAATGATCAGGGAACTTCGTGCAGAAAAAAATATGCAAAGAATATTGTTATGATCAAGATCATTGACTTACTGCAAGCAATGTCTGAACATAGTGTTCATCTGGTACGCAGTTATGGGCTTTCCAAGCCTGTGCAGGCTGCAGAAAACCAAAAGGATAAATGGTATTTAAAAAATTTTAAACAAATATAATTGTCAACTGAGCTTCCCTTCTAAAACACTAAAATGTAAACACAACACAAACAGATACAAATATAGAGTTTTGAAAGTATTCTGATGCACAAGAATAATAATATATCTTTATTTTATTTTGGAACTTCAAAAAAATAAATTATATAATTCTTAGGAATTTTAAGTCAGCACTCATACCCAGAAAAAAGTAACCATATAAAAATCTAAACAAAAATCAATCCAATCATTTGGAATTCTTCATATTTTGGCACTCATACAATGGTTTCCTGCACTTTCCTTTTGTGGCAGGTCTGTGTCCTCTTGTGCAGGAGATTAAGCGCAGTTTGTGGCAGTGGTTGTTGGTTCCACCCAAGTTGGGTTGGTGTTTCTGTCTTTGCTCTTAGAACTATCTTCTCCTTTTCTTACTTCTGAAACAACCTTAAGATGCTTTGTATTTCCGTTTGTCTGAATGGGAATGGGGAGACCCCAAGTTTTTTTTAAAAAAATGAACCTACAATGTCCCTTCTACTTTCCTATCTCAGATAACAATTTGAATTGTCCTCTAAAAACGATTTAATAGTTTTGCTTGACTTTATTTTGCCAGAACCCCATTTACTCTGTCTATGTTGTTGCAACATAGCCAATCCAAGTTGCTGGTGATTTAGTTCTTAACATAATCAGCGAGCATGCCCCCTCAAGTAGATCACAATGTGAGTCTCCGAGCCAATTCTGGGGAGACCTAGATGACATGGTTAGAAGTGTACCTACCAGGGACACACTTTTCATAGAAAATCTCTGGGATTTGAAGTGGCATATTGGGGTTTTGGGTATGTCTGCAGGAATCAAGAGGGACAGGATATCTTAGATAGAACATAGAAGCATGCAGGAAGTACCTGAACCATAAACCAGTGTTAAGATTCCCTACTCCCTAGTATTACTATTACTGTCATTAATGCCTTTTGTATTTTTATTTATGTTTGATCAAGATGTTTTTTTTCCATGTTGGTGCTCATGTTAGGTTCCATCCGAAGCCCACTAAAAATGTTTGGAACTAACAGGCCGTCAGGCTCTGTTGTTGATGATGATGGATTTTACAAGTAAAAACAGCTAAAATGGCAATCCATAAGTCACGCCATGAACAAGAAAGAAGGGATTGTTCAGTAATATACTGAAATGTTTTCACTTACAATTGGACGATCCCAATCCCGCCAGAACTCTGGCAAGGGTCTCCTCTGCAGTATACAGAGATATATGATAGGTCAATATTAGAAATTGAAGATGTAAGGGCTTAATTTAAATAAGATGAGGATTCATAATTTGAGAACTGATGCTATAACAAGATTGGATTGATTGTCACCATAAAAGCAGAGCTACAAATAATTTTAATAATAAAAGTTATTACATGCTGATGGTGCCACATACAGCAGTTGCCACACTAACTTTACTAGTTCTTTTGAGACTGTTGGCAATTTATTAGAAGCTCAACCCCTGTGAACTATGCATGTTTACATAACATGTAAAACCCTACCAACAATATAGAAAGTTTTGAACTAATATCTGCTCTCTTGATTAGCAAATTAAGAGGTATTAGTAAACAATGTAACCTTGCTACTGTTCTCAAACTTATCTGCATACAAATATTAAGATATATACCCTGCAATGCTTCTGGAATTCTGGTAACAACACTTCATCATCAACGACAACCTCAGCATGCTTTTTAATTAGCACAGCCCACTGGAAACAATGTAATATTCAGAAATTAATTATCAATGCAATGCTCAGTACTTCAGTCTTTATTTATAATGGTGGAAGGACCACCTGTGAGCCTTTTCTCCAATTCTCCACTGGGATAATTGGGTCCATTCTTGGGTTGTATCTCCCTGCCTTTGTATCAGCAAAACTGCAACCAGCATAATACAGGGAAAAATAAATAGACAAAAAAGAATTGACCCTTCAGCTGCAAGCCTTGCTGTGCAATTCATCTACAGGATCAAGATAAAACAAAGCAAAGACATATCATACATATCGTAATTCATAAAGGGGAAGAGCTAAAATGAATTTCCAATGACATCATAAAAGACGCGTATACCAAGACCAGTAAATGTGTATTTGGATTTTTATACCTGTCTACAAAGCTTGTTGATGATGACATTATGTAGTCGTAAGTGTAGCTGAAATTGTACAGTGGTACACAGCTGCCACAGAGAGAAGATCCTAGTAAGCATGAATCAAAATTAAGATCCAAATTTTGCCATCCATGAATGAAGAAAAGAAAGTCAAAATAGGATTGGGAAAAGGTGGAACTGTTGACAGCAGCATACATAGGAATTGGCAAATGGATATTCATATAGATGAAACATTTCTCTACTTTCTGCAGATTTAATACAAAGTGGTAGTACTCACTAAGTAGTACAATAATAACAATGCAACTGATATCAATGATCAAACAATCAGTCATAGAGGGTGTAGCTTATTCCACATAACCTTGGTGATTGTAAGATAGTATTTCAAGATAACGCATAAATAACTCTGATATTAGAAGTGCAAAGCTAATTACCACGAACCTTCCATAGTATTTTCAACAGTAATTTGTACTTACAAAGCGCCACTAGTTTATCAATAATATTATCGCTTCTCCCTTGTACAGTAAGATATATCGCTCCTAGAAACTATATTCAATATCAATATGATCATGAGAAAACTTGATATTTGCCAGTTGACATTTAGTTCCTTACTTGTAAATGCTTAAAAGTTTGTGAACCTGAAAACAAATCAAATGCTCAACCACCACTGGAGCAAACAGATATCTGGGAGGAAATGTCAATATTGTATCCAGGTCCATTGGTGTTTTATCTTACAAAACTCGGTAATAGATAAAAGGTGGGCTGTCAGGCAACAATAAAAGGTCTGTTCCCATTGCTCCCTAATTTTCATCCATCAGTGTCAGTATCAAAACTAAATATCTTCCAAGGACCAAGATGGTTCAAACTGATTTATCAACTTTATTGCTTTTTGTGTAACTGGAAATTGAATACGAGCTTGACACTGATTCAATGAGCGCATGTGCATACTGAACATGAGCAAGATAAAAAAAAATTAGACCTTGCTTTAAATTAGATTTTTGACTGTACACCCGACCCTAACAGATCTTGATCTACTTTTATAAGAAGATGGAGTCATTTTACTACAATAACGTTGTTTTCATCCCCATTTTCATCACCATAGCATACAACAAATCAGAAGATAAAAAGAAAAGGGTTTGTCTAAAGGACTTAATTACTTCCTACAACGAAATCAAGAACCCAAGATTACACATGCTTGATAATAGATGCAAAAGAACATTACAGCTCCAGATAATAATTCTCTACACAAATCCTAGGACACAACACAATCCGGACACGTCATTCTCAAGAATGTGTTTGAGAGTGTACCTGTCGGAGACGAAAAACAAAGCGGTCATTGAGCGGATCCTTGAGAGCATGGGTGAGCAGAATGCGCCCGCCGTGATCATGCTCGCTTCCCCAATCCACCTGCAGCAAAAAGCCACCTGAGAAAGAGCACACGCGCGTACTGACAACAACACCAATTCATCGTATTGTTATGGTGCAAGCAAATGTGGCAACCTGGATACTATCGTTGACCTGACGGTTGTAGAAGAACCGGGAGCGGGTGGTGGCTCGGGTGAGCAGGAAGCCCGGGCGCGAGTGCACGAGGATGGAGAACCTCCCTCCTTGTCACCCCTGATCATCAGCACAATATGGATTATGGATACGGTACGAATACGATACATCAGTCATCGGCAGTTAGGATCCGCACAGGCATTCCATTCAGCGGCATTGTGCCAATGGAGGAACAATGGCGATAGATAGGAACAGGATGGGGATTCGGATCCGTACGCGGAAGAAGGCATCCCAGACGAGTTCGAGCGGGAGGCGGTTGCGCGCGATGAAGAGGAAGGCGACCTTAGAGTTCCCCGGCGGCAGCGGCGCCTCCTCCACCTCCGCCTGCGCCTCCGCCACTCTCTCTCCCGCCGCCTCCGCCGCGGCGGGCTCGGGAGGAGCTATGGAGAAGCAGGAGGAACAGGCTGCTGAGGCACAGGCACAGCAGCAGCAGGAGCAGCGCCGCCGCCGAGCGTCTGCCCCGGCCGTAGCCGTAGCCGTAGCCGAACTTCCGCGGCTTCATCCCGACGACCGAGGAGGCTGGGCCGGACCGCGGACTCTACCTAAGCAGCGGCATGAGCAGAACGGACGGAGCAAAGCAAGCTCAGGTGGTGAGCGCAGTGCGGCGGGTCTCTGGGCTCCCGTGAATGAATCTCGCGAGTGGCGTTGTCTCTCGTGATCCCGGCCGGGAGGCGGGAGGTGAGGTGGGTGAGCAGCGGAGTCGCCGTGAGAGTGAGTGTGGTGTGGTGGCGGGCGATGGAGAAGGAGATGGAATCGAATCTTGGGCTTGCGTGCCGAGGGGACGAAGGTAGGCGCAGAGGCGAGCACTGGGATGTCGCAGTGTGGTGAGGCTTGCCGACGCGCCAACTAACCACCGGTCCACGGGCACGAGCATCCCATCTGGATCTGCTGCAGACAGCCCTGTCTACGAAGCATTTGGATGATTATGGGTCAAAAAAAAAAAAAATGACGCCACCAATGACCCAAGATGCAAAGAACTCGAGCAACTAGTATAATGTCCGTAATAACATCACAACTTCTTTTCAAAGACGCATCTGAAACAAGCAAATGTGCTAGTCTATATGTAGGAGATATGCCTATATGAGTTGGTGCATGTTTAGGACAACTTAGTTTAGCTACACTTCAATTTGAAGCTGCTTTACTAGGTAACCTGGATTTGTTGACGCACAAGCGTCCCCCGCTGTTAGGGAGCGAGAGTGGGGAGGGGATTTGTTGACGCACAAGCGTCCCCCGCTGTTAGGGAGCGAGAGTGGGGAGGGGATTTGTTGACGCACAAGCGTCCGCCACCGCTAGGGAGCGAGAGCGAGGAGGAGCTTGATGGCATGGAGGATAGTGTCAGCGCCAAGGACCTCAGTGGTGCAAAGGAGGAGCTTGGGGAGGCGAGCAAAGGTGACGATGCTAGAGGAGGAGAGCATGGACGAGGAATGCTAGAGGAGGAGAGCATGGACGAGGAACTTGATGCACGGAGGGAGCCAGAGGCGGCACAAAGGAGTGCCGGAAGGATTGAGGAGTGGTGACTTGGAGGAGTGTCGAGCGGAGAAGAAGCAAAGGAGCAACGAGGAAAGCTGAAGTCGTGCCATGATGGAAAAAAAAAACTCTGTTGTTGTTTTATTCGAGAATCACCTTTGACCCGTACACTACAGAAAACTGGTCGTCGCCGACCCGCACTGCGTTTAATGACCACCTGAAAATCTGGCGGTCGGGCGGCGGGTATTTCGCCGACCGCCCGGCAAAAAGTACCACGGTCGGCGAAGAAGTCTTAGGCCGATGCTTAGCGGTCGGTGAAGAACAACGCTTGCAAAGCGACCTCTTTTGCCGACCGCCGGCCGTCGGCGAAGAAAAAACCGTCGTCGCCCGACGCCACCCGTAACGGTTTTTGTCGCTACGCGCTTCGCCCGACCTTCACCGTCCGTGGTCGGTGGTCGGCGAATCGATACCTTAGCCGGCAAACGCACACCGGTGGCTCGAGAGGTTTTTTTAAAAATTTATAAAACCGCTGCCCTCACCGCCACGCGGCACGCAAAAAAATCGAAGCGTTGACACTCGGCCGACCGCCTCGCACACCGGGTGGTCGGCGGTTTTTTTAAAAAAAAAAAAAAACGCTGCCATCGCCAGCCACGTGGCAACCCAAAAAACGCCGAGGGTTGCCTCTTCGCCGACGCCCGTCGGCGTCTGGTCGGCGACAAAATCTTTGCCGATCGCTGAACACGTGGGGTCGGCGAAGACGCCTTCCGCCGAGCACCTTTTTCGCTCTTCGGCCCGGCGAAATTTTTTTTGAATTTGCTATCACAACTTTTTCTGTGCCTTTGCTATAGTACATTGAGTTCATTCTTCAAGTTTGGTATTTTTTTTAAAACTTTTTACTATATTTTATGAGTTTTCTTGTTATATTTGAATTTCTTTCAAAACTAAAATTTGAACCGCAAGTGATTCGAATAATGGGTCTAAATGATTCAAAAAATGATAAACATGATTGTGAGTCCATATTGAGTCCTCATCCATGGCCAGGCACGAAAATTCAAATATCTTGTCTTGCGCAAACACGCCGACTCACTTAAGGGTCGATCGTTTTAAAATTCTATAAAATTCAAACGGAGTTGAAAAATCATGAAACTTGACGAGTTGTCCTTATATCACATGTGTACACTATGAAAAAAAAAGTTTGAGTCGATTTTAGTGGACGTTTGCATCTCGGGTGGCGATTCTGAGGAGACATCTCTAGCATGTGATAACGTAAACTCTAGTTGAGATGTCTAGGTTTCAAAGAAATCCGATGCAAACTTGCATGAAACCTTTTCAAATTTTTTTCCACAGCTTAAACATGCAATATAACGATGCCTCGTCAAATTTCATGAATTTCCGACTTCGTTTTTTTAGAATTTTAAAATGAATCGCTACAAGACGGTAATCGGATGTCTCGCATACAAGATATTTTGATTTTCTCACGTGTCCATAGATGAGGGCTCAAAATATACTAACAAACAAGAATATCATTTTTCCAATCATATAATTCTATTTTTCTAAGGACATGCAGTTCAAATTTTAGGTGGGAAAAAATATTCCAAAGAAAAGAAGAAAACTATTAAAAATAGTAAAACGTGCGAAAAATGTCCCAATTTTTGACATGTTCTTGTAAACACTCTAACTAAGGTACAGAAAAATTTTGAAGTGAAAATTCAAAAAAAAAAAAAAAAAATTTGCCGAGAGCCATACTTTGCCCTCGGCGGCCACTTCGCCGACCGCCCTCTGAGAGGGCGGTCGGCGAAGGTGTTTAAAAAAAAGAAAACAAACACTTCGCCGACCGCCGGTGTCGAGGCGGTCGGGCGAAGCTTCCCCCCGGACCGCCCGCGTCTTTGCAAAACGAGTTCACGCCGATCCGGATCCGGGGATGTCGGCCCGAAAGGTCGCCGCCCGACCCGAGATCCGGGCGGTCGGCGAAATGTAAAAAAAAAAAAAAGACATTATCCACTCATCACTCAGCTCACCCTCACCACACTCACACACACACTCACACACACGAGGCACCGGCCACGCCGCGCCGCCGCCAATCCGAACTCCGGCGGCCGGCCACCTGCCCGCGGCCCCCGCCTCCTCCCCAAGATGCCCCCCCACCGGCGCCGCCCGCCCGTCCCGCTCCCCCGGCGCCGCCTCCCCGCCGCGCGCGCCGCCGCCCCGTCCCGCCGAAGCGCCGCCCGCCGGGGCGCCCGCGCCCGCCCGCAAGGCCGCCCGCCTCCCTCAAGACGGCCGCCCGCCTCCGCTGGCCGCCCGGCCCCGCCCCGTCCCCCGCCGGGCCGGCCGCCCCGACGCCGCCCCCCCTCCCCGACGCCCTCCCCTGGGCGCGCCCCCCACACCATCCGCCGCCCCCAAGGCCACGGCCTGAAGAGAAGAAGAGGAAGGGGAGGGGAGGAGGAGGAGAGAAGGGGGCCTGGTGCTGGGAAGAAGAGGGGAGGAGAAGAAGAAGGGGAAGGAGGAGGAGGAGGAGGAGGGAAGAGGAAGAGGAGGAAAAGAAGGAGGAGGGAAGAGGAGGAAGAGGAGAAGGAGGAAGTTCGACGCCGTCCCTCGCCGCCCGGTGTGTCCGTGCTCGTGGGTTCGTCGTAGAGGAGGAGGAGGTCATCATTGTCGACCGTGTTCGGCCGTTCGTCCCTTCCGCGCCATCCCGCCGCGCCACGTGCTCCTCGAAGGTATGGCATGGCATGAAGCAATTAGTAGCTAGTGCATATGGATATGTGGATGTTGGCCATATGGATATGTGGATGGTCGCCATATGAATATGTGGTTGTTGGTCACATGGATATGTGGATGTTGGCCATCGTGCCATGTTTTTTTCGGTATCGAAAAGCCGCCCGTGTAGGGAGGTTCTGTCAAAATTTCTAATTTTTCTCATGTTTTTCCTTTCGCAGAAAAGAGCCCGCCGAAGTACCTCGGCGTCCCCCGATCTTCTTCCTCTGCGTTGTGGGTGTGATTTGATCGCCGCCTCACCCCCGCCACCCTAGGTATGAATATCCCCCGCCCGCGCATGGTCGTATGTCGCGTAACCTAGTTCACGGAGGAGTGGCAAAAGGTGCACGACGATGCCCTGAAAAACGTTTGGTGATGCAAGGTCCATCACACCACCAAGGCGTCCGGAGCGTTGCGCAGTACAAAGAATTATGGGTAAGCGCTTTTCTTTTGTTAAGCTCAATCTTATTTGTTTCTCTTCCTTTGTTTCTCACACTCACTAATCCTCTTCCTTTGTTTCTCACGGTGAAGACACATCCGGCAAGACCTGCACCGATTGCGTGCCTTCGCATGGCGCACAAGAAGAGGGGGTCGCCTCGATGTTTCCTATGACGCCAACGACCCTACAGAGGCGTCACAAAGAACTCCGTGTGGGCCAACGGATCGTTGAGTACACGCCGGCGACTTCGGCAGAAATATGGGGAGGACTACGATCCGGCGCCCATGACATTGATAATGACATCGTCATGGCCACTTTTTGAGGCAAGAAGCACGGAGGTTGGGCGTCGCCGACGGCATCATCGGCAGCTTCCGCGATGAGACTCTCCGACGCCCGAAAGCACGGAGGGCGGACACGACCCGCCCGATACGGCCCGAGAGTAAAGCGTGGCACGGGGCCGTTTGGTGCCCTTTGAGGTGGAGGCCCAGCAGCTAGCCCAAAGGCTAGCCCGAGAGGAAAGGAGGCGCCGGGAGGAGGTGGAGGCCCAAAGAAGGCGACAATGGCGGCCAAGTTCGAGGAACTTACTAGGTTCCTTGCCACGGCAATGTGGATTGAGTCGCCACCGGGCTCCTAGGTCCGGTCGTTCCACAACCTGTAGACTCGGGCCGTTCTGGGTACTCCCGTGAGTATGATAGCAAAGAGTTTTGATTTTCGTTTCAAATAATCATGTCTAACACCCGCAACATTGTCTTCTTTTGCGCAAGGCTTCCACTCCGTGGATCGGCGGGGGTCGAATCAGCCCTTTGCGTGTGCTCGGTGTTGAGCAAGGCTTCCGTCCCGAACCATCAAGTTCCATCTTTCCCACCCTTCCCGCCAAATGAATGAACTTGTGAGACTCCCCGCCACTTCTTCTCTCGGATCATTTGTGGACTTGTTTCTCTTGTAAACTTGATGTTGGACTTGTGGACATGATGTTCGACTTGTGAGACTCGATGTAGACTTGTGCAACTTATTTATGTGATATATCGTTGTGTTTCATGTGCCGGAGGTGTGCAATGCGATATATATATGTTCTGTGATTGAATGGATGTGAGATATATTATATATGTGTTTGTTTGTCAAGGGGGAAAGCGAAAACAAAAAATAAATTTTTTGGGGCCGCCGACCGCTTTTAAAACGGTCGGCGAAGGAGCCGCCGACCGCTTTTGCCCCTCGCTGTCGGCGAAAGCTGGGAGGGGAAATGGCCCGGTTCGCCCCCTTTCGGCCTTCCCGACGTTTATCAAAAGCGATCGGCGACGTTTTTAAAAAAATTTGTCCTTCGGCCGAGCAAAGACTACGCTGGGTCCGGGCGAAGAAATTGTAAAAAAATGTAAAACACCTTTGCCGACCGCCCATCTAGGAGCACGGGTCGGCGAAGGAATTGTGAAAAAAATATAAAACACCTTTTCCGACGGTCCCCGACATGGCGGTCGGCGAAGAGGAGAATGAAAAATCTTCGCCGACCGCCGTGTCCGAGGGCGGTCGGGCGGTCGGGCATAATGGCCGTTTATTTCGTGGCCTCCGTTAACGGCAACTTTTCTTCGCCGACCGTCGTTTTTGGTGGTCGGGCGAAGCCTTCGCCGACGGGTGGTAGTTTGGGCGGTCGGCGACCGCCTACGCCGACCAAAAATTGGGCGATCGGCTGCGTCGCCGACCACTACGGGTCGGCGGCCTTCGCCGACCGTTTTTTCACCGCCGACGGCGGTCGGCGGCGAAGTCCCAGTTTCCTGTAGTGGTACCATTGAGAACGGGAAGGCTCAAAATTATAAGGTCTCACTCTTTTTTAGACACTACAAGTGCACGCAAAAGTTGCCTAAAAATAGAGGCCTTCAGCCTTAGCAGAGGAGCAAATAGCATGAAGGCGAGAAAAAGGACGGCAACATAAGTATTGAGGTAATTTATAGACCTAATAAAATACATAAATCCATACACAGTAAAATAAACTTCAATTAATTGGACAATAATAAAAAAACAGACGATTTATATGAGATACATTATTGGACACAAGAAGATACTAATATAATAGTACTATAAACGTGAGCCATGATAATAGAACTATTTTTTTTTATGCAAAAAAGAAAAAGAAACATTAATTAAGTTCTTAATGTATCTATCCGACGAAAGTATTGCTAGGTAGCTACTGGTAGAGCCTGGATTTGCTGTGTAAAATACGCTGTTGGCCATGCACGATCAACCGGTAGAGCCTGGATTTGCTTGCGGGTCATGATGATAGACGCTTCCCTTCTGGCACGTAACCGGGCCTCCTCCGATCTTGGCCTGGCTGCAGACGAGCACCGTGTCGCTGCCCATGTAATACTCCGCCGGCGTCGTCATCTTGACGTCGACGGCCGCCTCCCCGCGGCGAGCTCGCCGGCGAGCTGGTCCCGCAGGAACTGCGGCAGGTCCACGCCCTTCCCTCACGCCCTGGCGCCGCGCTCCCGCACCTTCCCCACATTGGCGCAGAACTGCGGCACGGAGCCGCGGCCGCCGAGGACCGCGTCCCCGTACGACACGGATACGGTCGAGAGCCTCCCGATACACGCCGACTCAAACCAGTTGCCGGCGTTGTCGATGCGGACGGTGAGGTTGAACACCGGCGACAACGAGGGGTTCGCCGCCGCCAGCGCCAGGTCGTCCAGGCCGGCGACGCCGGTGACGGTGACCGAGTACACGGGGTCATTGCTGTACGTGCCGAGGAGAACACAGAGGGTAACAAATCCGGCGAAGATGATGACACAGCAGCCTATGATTGCCTCCCTGACGCTAACTAATTCTTCTTCTTCTTCTTGCTCTTGTTGAGCCGTCATGGTGATGAGAAAAAAAGGAATACTACGACAGATCGAGACTTTGTGTCTTCTTTGGCTCCTGATGAAACCTCCACGGTCCCTGCTGGCTTCTATATAAGAAGGTCGCGTAGTTCGACTCCGACAGAGACTTTGTGTGGTACGTTTGATGAGGACTCAGAATTCTAGACGGACTTAGACGATGACTTGGTGATGAGACAAACGAATACTTCCGTACTTATGCCATGCTGGTCGCTTTTACTTATCAGACCGGCTCCACGTAACAATATTTTTCTCTCACAACAAAACAATACCAGCCGTAAAACGATTAGCTAAATAATCTGTTGTGTAGGGGGAAAAATAAAACATATAAACGCTGGTAAAATATGAAAAAATCCTAAAAAAAGAGGTGTGAACACCAAGTCCCACTGGACCGTACGTCCTACCACTGGACTAAGCCAATTCACATAAAAGTAGGAGTAATAAGTAAGATAAAACGGAGGAAACATAACTTTTCTGTGTTTTTATAGAAAGGAAACATAATAACGTAATGAGGCACGACCTCAAGAGTGGGCAGGCCTGCGCATATTGGGCCCGTTGTAAGAACACATCTCCAAATCACTCTTCATATCGCAATTAGAATCGGTAATGCTCTCCTTCGAGCGTCCCACCGATCGGACGCGTTGCTGGGCCGCGTGAAGGTCTGGCCCATCTAAAGTGCGCAGTCGCCGTCAGTTTTAGTGCGTAGGCTTATCCCACTCGCCCGCATCCACATCGTGGCTGCTCGTCATCCACACGCGCTCGCGCCTACTCGCGGCAATTCTGCTCGCGCCGCCTTCGCTCGAGCTGCTCACCGACGCCGGCCCCGCGCCAGGCTGCTCACTGGCGCTGCCCTCGCCCAACCGCTCGCCGTCGTCGCGCCGCTGCCCTCGCCCAGCCGCTCGCCCTCGCCCAAGCCGCTCACCGGCGCCAACCTCGCCCGGGCCTCTCGTTGGTGCCCATACTAGCGCCGCCCGTCATGGCTGCGCTCCATCATCCCATTGCGGCCACTGCTGAGGTCCGCGGCGCCGACGAGCTCCACATCGACGACCTCGTACCTCATCCCGCTCAACAAGTCCGGACACTTGGGCTGCGCCTACGCAGCACGACCCAACAGCAACAGCCTGCTCACCTCTCTACCCGACAGAAATCACCCACTCGCTTCGCATCGCATCACGGCCTCTCCGCGTCATCCTCGCCGTCGCCGTGCATCAAGCGGCGCCCATCTCCCGTTGCGCCCCATTCCCCACCAAAAGGCCGCGGCCGCTGTCGACGCCGGTGCCACTGCGACGCTCGACCTCGGCTCGCGATATCATGAGATCCGGAATGCCCAGACCCGGAGCAGGCTTCTCCTGCTGCACTCGCGCTCCCTTCCACCCTCGACGACGGTCTCCAGGGATGCGCTCGAGATTGGACAGGGACGTCTTGCTCATCAAGTACAACTCGCCCAGCAGCAACGACGATGATGCGGATGCTGGGCGGGTCTGTGCTCATGGGCCTCTGGCAGCGAGGAAGTTCGCCAACAACAAGTCACGTGGGCATCTGGCAGCAAGGAAGGTCGCCATCTTCTAGCATATGACGGATCAGTGAAGAAATCTACACTGAAGTAGGCCCCTAAGCAAGGAGGTATGGT
Organism: Hyparrhenia diplandra; assembly: GCA_015847255.1. Classification (NCBI taxonomy): domain Eukaryota; kingdom Viridiplantae; phylum Streptophyta; class Magnoliopsida; order Poales; family Poaceae; genus Hyparrhenia; species Hyparrhenia diplandra. The sequence continues at coordinate 146,649 of JADLZK010004987.1, read as the reverse complement.
GTCAACGAGTAGCTACAAAACTTTGGTACTTTAAGCATCTCATATGCTAAGAACACTTTCAGAATTGCTAAATGCAATGTGCACGATAATAAAATTAGTGTGTTCTCTTCTACTGAATTATTAGGCTTCTTAGCGCTTACGAAGAACTCGAAAATTGTTGATTCTGAAATAGGTACTGACACACATATATCAGTGCAATGGAGATTTAACAAGCTAATATCGTGGTCATGTACAGGAGCTAATAACCAGTACTAGATTCCATCCGCAGACGACAACCTGTTACCACACTAATTCTAGCTAGCTATCCTTGTTGAATCTAGGCTGTAAGAAATTGTTGAAACAAAGCTGATGAAACTATCAAAAGTAGGCTTTAAGAACATGTTTCATTATGCTATATTGTGCTGTTTCACCATGATATATCAAGTGTTTCATGCCTTCTTAATATTTTTTTTTTGCAACAATCAACTATAGATTGTGTCTGCAAGTACGTCGTTATCTCTAAAGGTGCTTAACATGGCCACTACCGTGCTTTACATGTCCATCACCTTGGTCATGCCCCAATTTTGGTGATACATTTCAGTACCCCTTCTATGTTGCCATTACCCGAAAGGACGCTTGCGATGCATTGCATTTCCTACCGGGTAGGCTATGGCTGCTCCTGATTCGTTTCATCGATATTGCATATGTTGCAATATCTATACACGATTTAATTTGCAACGTATATCACAAATGTTGCGGGTGCTTCAAATGCATGTTTCGGTGTTTCAAAAACGCATGTTTCACGGATGTTGTAGAAGTATATCTCGATGTTTCAAAACATGCATGTTGCAAGTGTATGTTTTCAAGTGTTTCATACTTATGCTACAAGTGTTGTAGAAGTATATCTCGATGTTTCAAAACTAGGGAACTGTTCAAGTCTTTCGGAGACTCCATCTTCTTTGATATAACCTTTTGTAGTCTTATTTATTGATCATAATGAGGTCACAAAGTACACTAGGTCATTTGAAAAAGTTAATCAGTAGCATTTTACATTAATATTATTCGATGATATTACAAAAGAAATTATATATATGCTCTATAATTATAGTTTTGTAGCCGTGTATTCGGTAACCATTGTTTTACTCATTCAAATAATTATAGATGTTCGAATGCCACCTTCCGAGAATCGAATGAATATGTGAAATCACAAAGGATCAATGTAATTTAATTTAATTATGTTGCAAGTACCTTTATTTTATGTTGCAATTACTTGAACCAAATTGTTACATCTCAAAATGTGCTTATGAAACATGAAGATTTCCCCAACCGTTGCATCTGTAAATGCTCTAATGAAACTACCGAGTGTAACTATTGTTGCAAGTATATGAATTGTATGTTGCTAGTAGCTGAATTAGTTGTTACATCTCAAAATGTGGTCATGTAACATGAACATTTCCCCACTGTTACATCCGGAAGTGATAACTACTTACAAGAAAACCTCTTCTTTGGAATTAGTTAACACACGTAAACTATATTACTTGCAACCGGCGACTAAGACTACTTAAACATGTCATAAGAAGCATTGAAACATCCTATGGGAGTAGTTGCAACAGTCCAAATAATACAAGTTCAACACGGTCCAAAGACGCCTTTGTCGAAAAAAGATGAGTTTTAAGCATAAAGCATAGAGACATATAGATGGAGTGAAAATATGAGTGTATTACGCTCAATTTTGTTATTTCCCATTGTTGCACTCTTTAAATTTGACATCATTTGCTTTTCTATAGTCACAAAGAAACATTTTTGGATTGCTACATGATTACGGCATTTTTGTGTTTTTGTGTTTGATTTTAGGTAATCATGATGGAGACGCCGAGAAGTTTAAAAGCAGATTTTCAGCTCATAGGATCCATCAACTTCTTCCATTTGATATAGATCGAGAGAAATGGATCAAGGCATCTAGTCATGGCTCTCGCTTTCTTTGCCCGACATCTATGTGCCGTCGGGGTTTACCAAGTGGATAATGAAGCATATTGATTCTGGGTTACATGAGTTTAGGCTAGGTAGCAAGGTGATTGTGTTTTATCACGCTCTGGTTTGCAAGATATTGGGCTTTGAGAACGGCACCAAACCTTTGGATCTATGTGTTGATGTTGAGAAGGTTGAGTTCTTGAAAATCCATGATGAGTTTAGGGAGGGTAGTAGAGCCAAGCTAAGAAGGTGCAAAGAGGTTCTCCTGGCTAGCAAGGATGAGGTTTTCTTCATGAGGGCTTTTAAGCTTCTAGCATTGGGGTCACTTTATTGTCCAGGTTCAACAAATGCTGTGAGTTTAAAGTATCTCCGTAGCCTACATGATGTATCCAAAATCAAATAAATTGATTGGGCTGGCCACATCCTAGATGTGTTGATGGAAGAGGTGGATAGTTACCAGAAATTATCTTCTGAACAACTAAAGCATGACCATAATATTCTAGGTTGTCTTCCAATTTTCACGGTATGTCGACTTGCCTTCTTTTACGTGTCTTTAATTGCGATCCATGTATTGTACCTTTATTCGCACGGTTGTATCGGTTCGTTTTAATGTTGCCTCGATTTTACCTATGTCCGTTTATTGTGTACATGGATCACCCTGATATCCCAACAAATCGCAACACGCGTCAAATTTGTTATGATCTGCCTCGTCTTTGCAATGTATACACAAAGGACTTTGAGTTTGCTATGGAGGTGGACCAGTAGTGGCTACAATTGGATACATTCGGGAGGCTACCGGTTTGTACATTTATCCTCTATTTTTGTACATTTTGCCATTCTGGAATGCATTGCATTTCATAATGTAACTCCCTCACCAATCCTAAATGTTAGTTCACACACACACCATACTCGACTCCTCCAAATGAAACCGAGGATCCTATTGTTTTACGAAGCCCGTGTTGTTAGCTCCCAAGCATCTCTCGGAAGATTGGCTGCACCCACCAGGCCCTAGCAATCTAAGTTCACATCTGGTAAGAGCATCTCTAGGTATTTTTTATGTTTTTGTTGCAATAGATACCTTTCCATGTTGCACTACTTTCCTATCCATGTTTCATAAACTTATCTCTTAGTGCTATTCTGCCCTTATTTCATCTTGTTTTATTTCTTCCATCCTAACATGTGCCTCCTCAATACCAGCCCATTATGATAGAGATAAATTCTCAAATCGAGCGTGACATTGATGATCTTGTTGAGGCTATGCCCGCGGATTTTCAAGGGAAATGCGGGGGGTATAATCAAGAATCGCTTAGCTGAGATGACATCTAAGATCATCATCCGCATCGCTACGGCTTCAAGCGTAACTTGCAATGCACCTTCCAAGGCCTCTACTAGTGGTGGTATGCCCGCTGAATTTTGTCATTCAATGTTGCATCTTTGTTTGCCGATATGTTTCAAATGACCATATGAAATGTTGAAGTTAGATGTCTAGTCCACATTACCTTATGCATCTCTCCTTGCATGTAGATCTTTTTCCCAATAGTTGAGGAACATCTTTGGTTGCTTATATGCTAACATGTTCACAAACTAGCTTTGTTCAATTCCATCAACGGTTCAATGGACACTCCCTCGCTTTGAAAAGCCAAGAACATGGTAATTGTGTGCTCCTTTGCTTGCTTCGGTCTTGGAATGATTTACATCAAGTTGAAGCTCTAATAATGATGTGCATTGTAGGTCGAAAACTTTGGACTTGCCGCTATGGAAGCAAAGTGTTCTCAAGAAGGATGTATCCAAATTCACATGGACCTTCCTAAAAATTACCCACAACAGAAAAACTTGTCTGTGTTCGCTGCACACTTCTTGTTTCCAATTTGTATCCAAATTCAAGAGGTTCTACCCTACCGATTATCTCAAACCTATTTTGCTTTCCTTTTTTTTCTTTTAAGGTTTGACTGTGGGCTCTATGTGATGCTTTATATGGAGTCATGGGATGGGCAATGTGATGGCTATGGAGTTTGACCCGGTTCGTGTTTTCCATTGCCCATATGGTTAAATTTTTTTCCATTTCAGTCATTTGCATTTGGCATCGTTTTAATTTTGGCCTCTTTTTTTTCATGTCAACATGGCTGACTACAGGAAGCATGTGGCTGGCTCACTACTCCTATCACCATTGAACAAGGTCTCTGCTGCGGACTTCGTGAAGGAGCACTACATTAATTAGCTAAATGACATGCCATTAGTCTAGTTAGTCTAGTCAAACAAAGAGCACACTGTATTTGGGTTTTCAACCTCTATGCAACCTGTGGTTTTGCTACTAGACATCTTATGGGAAAAGGATATTTCTAGGTGTCCTGTTCGCCATGTCGTTTGTAATCACCATGTTGTATTGGTAATAGCGGTCTGTTGCAATTACCCGAACCACAATCGTTGTTGTTGAGAATCCAACGTTACAAGTTGCTTCTATCTTGTTATGCTATTTCTTTTTGTAATCAGCCATGTTGCATTGGTAATGGCATTCTCGTTGAAATTACCCGAACCGCATCAAGTTGCGGTGTTGAGAATTCAATGTTACAAGTTGCTTCGTCACTCTTTGTTTCTTTTTGTTGCCGGGTTCAAAGTAGTCTGTGGTATTTCTATGGGCTGCGCTTTCATTGGTTCGAAATATTTGCACTCCATCTTATATGTCTCTATGCTTTATGCGAAAAACTCATCTTTTTTCGACGCTTCGTCTTCCGGACCGTGTTGAACTTGTATTATTTGAATTTGTTGCAACTACTCCCATAGGATGTTTCAATGCTTCTTATGACATGTTTAACTAGTCTTAGTCGCCGGTTGCAAGTAATATAGTTTACGTGTGTTAACTAATTCCAAAGAAGAGGTTTTCTTGTAAGTAGTTATCACTTCCGGATGTAAACAATGGGGGAAATGTTCATGTTACATGACCACATTTTGAGATGTAACAACTAATTCAGCTACTAGCAACATACAATTCATATACTTGCAACAATAGTTACACTCGGCGGTTTCATTAGAGCATTTACGATGCAAATAGTGGGGAAATCTTCATGTTTCATAAGCACATTTTGAGATGTAACAGGCTGGTTCAAGTAATTGCAACATAAAATAAAGGTACTTGCAACATAATTAAATTAAATTACATTGATCCTTTGTGATTTCACATATTCATTCGATTCTCGAAGGTGGCATTCAGAACATCTATAATTATTTGAATGAGTAAAACAATGGTTACCGAATACACAGCTACAAAACTATAATTATAGAGCATATATATAATTTCTTTTGTAATATCATCGAATAATATTAATGTAAAATGCTACAGATTAACTTTTTCAAATGACCTAGTGTACTGTGACCTCATTATGATCAATAAATAAGACTACAAAAGGTTATATCAAAGAAGATGGAGTCTCCGAAAGACTTGAACAGTTCCCTAGTCCTTTCATCTACCCAAAATAGCCCCGTGACAGCATTGTCACTGTCAATCTTCACCGCATAATAGAACGATAGACTCTCTGGTGCTTCGAAATACTCTAATGTTGTGTAACAACTAATTTAGCTACTATACAATTCATATACTTGCAAGAATAGTTACAAGTACAAAAATAATTTAACTGTTTGAATGAGTAAAACAATGGTTATCCACTACACAAGTATAAAAATATAATTATAGAACATATACAATTGGAAATACTCCAATGTTGCGTCCATCCCTTCCTCAGGAATCACCATCTGACACCGCTGCGCCCAAACGCATGACTGGTTCAAGCACGCATTGAAGATAGTAATACCATGCCATATTTTCTTTACTGCAGCACAACCCCACATCAAAAGAAACACAGTGAACTGCTGTCCATTGTTCTTTGGATTCCACTTCAACTTGATAGCAGGTATAACTGAAAGACGGCCAAGGTGTTGGTCGTATCTTGATACATGTATCAGCAACTTCCTCTTCTAGTAATAGTAGCCATTGCTTCACTATGAACCATGGTGGAACATGATCAGGTACTTCACAAGCAAGTGCCTCGGCATTATGAGCTGTAGCTGGAACTTCACTGCATAATAACCATGGAGGCTTTGGGGCTAAACTTCCTGCTGTAGGCCAAGGGATTTTCAACAGCATACAAACACGAAACTCCTTGTGCCAGGGTGAGGACTCAAGCAGAAACCCATCACTCAAAAGTGTCTTCTCAGACCATGACCTAGCCAAATCAATAAATTGTACCCATGGAGGCTTTGGTTGTAGGCCACCACACTCAACAACCAACTGATTTCCACACAGAGAAAACAGATCACCCATGAACTGAGATGGGAAGGCTCACACCGGCAGTGGGTGATCTGTTCTTCAAGTACCCTCTCCATTAGCCAGTAGGTAATCTTTTGCAACAATTGGAGGTGGGCGACGGAATAGGAATAATTCCAAGCTGAAGAAGAGGGTGAGACATTGGGATCCGAGATCGAGCGGAAGCCGAGGTCGAGCGGCGCTGGCGCGTAGGAGCTGCTGGTGCGGTGCTGCTGCCGAGCGATGCGTCTGCTGGCGCGGAGCTGGTCGACCCGACGAGCGCGGTGCTAGCGAGGAGCTGGTGGTTGGCGAGACGGGGGCAGCACGCCGATGCGCCGACGGGGCCGACGAGACGAGAGCCAGCGGCCACGGGAAGAACGTGCCGCCGCGCGCGATGGGGAATAGTTGGCTTGCGATGGGGAAACAAATCGATGCTGTGCTTTGATTTGGGCCGTCGCGTTGAGGCTGTCTTGCGACGGCGTCCGATAGATGCCGATTTGCATAGGACGTCCGGCGCTAGTCGTTCCCAATTAGAATATGTTTGGGACAAGGTTTGGATTAAACATTAACAATATAAATCATAAATAACTTTTAAATTATTGAGTTTGGAAATTTGAAAATCATATTAATTGATTTATCTTAAAATTACTTTCATAAAGATATACAAACATAGCTTTACAATAAATACTTTTATATAAAAAAAAAAAGAAATCAAATTGTGATTTGGAGACTGTGTCACTTTTCTAAACGTCTTTTAATTGTGATATGGAGGGAGTGCTTCCCGACGGCTGACGGGACCATTTTTTCCTGTCTTGTAATAAAGACATTTTCTCATGGAAGGAGAATAAAAATAGAAATAATTTTGGTAAAACAATATCTTATCCCCTGAAGGATCTAAACTCAATGTATTGCCGGTCTCCTGGCAGAGCAGCTGTAGAAAATCGTTCAACCGTCAAAGAATTTTGGTTTTCATGTCAAAAAAAAAAAAAAAAAAAAGAATTTTGGTTAAAGTCAGTACTCGGCAAAACTTGATACAAATTTTGCTTGAAGTTGCAGCTCTACGTTGCATCGTTAAACACATGCATGACACCAAAGGTCAGGTATCGGCATTCTGAGACGCCAAAGTAGAGCGTCAACTTTACAAGCTGCTAAGACCTGTTGCAGGTTTAGAGCTTCATTCCCGAAGACAATTCCATCGCTTTGCTTCCATAGCTGCCAGCAAAATAAGGTTGCATAGATATGTTGTTCGGTCTAGTGGCTCGGTATAGTTCGCCAATTGATTGCTCAGAGGGCCATGATATAACCCAATCGCTTCCTAAAAGGCCACTGCGAAGCCATACCGAACTTCACAAACCAAGAACGTGGTTCAAGCTCATATTTCTACAACTGTTGTCCGATGAAGTTTTTCCAGCCTTGTGCTGGTAATAAACTTTGCTCAAGAGCCCAGAGCAGCCTCGGCGTCGCCAACCCGCTCGGGCGACTCGGGTGGCAAGACAACCCTAGCAGCCCCTCGCCCGGCAACCGACGCTTCCCCCCTCGCCGCCGCTAGAGGAGAAGCTGGGAGCCCCGTGCGACCCCAAGGGCGTTGGCGGCGAGGCTCTCGCCCGAGGGGCCACGAGCACCGAGGCGGGACGGAGCTCGAGGCGTTGGCGGCTCATCGGGCGCCAACAATAGGACCCGGCCTGGCGCCCGGTCCCGGGCCTCCTACGGCCAGATCCGCCCCCAATGCATTGGATCTACGTGTGCGGGTGGATGACAAGCCGGTGGGTCCAAAGTGGCATCACCGGGCGGCAAGTGGAGGACAGGGCCGGCGGGCGGCTTTGGAGTGCGCCGGCGGCGAGGGTGGAGGACCAGGTGGAGTGGGGGTGTGGTGGTGGTGGAGGTCACGGTGCCTGGTGGTGGTGGTGGACGTGGCGCGGAAGTGGACCGGGGCTGGTTCGGCCAGCGTTGGCACACATCATGGTGATATGGGCGACTACGCTGGCTAGCGTCTTTGGCGTCGTAGTGGCGTCGGCAGCCGGTGACTGCGCTCGTTTTTGTGCCTGTCGTGCCATGGTGGTGTGGCAAGCCTCCCGAGCAGGCCACTCTTGGCTCAAGCGATTTGGTGACATCGAGGACAGCTTGATGGCGTGGGAGTGGGCAACATGGGCCGGGAAAGGTTGGCGGTGGTGCTCGTGGGTCGTGGCGTGGCCGTGGTAGAACCCGACTCGGCAGGGGTCGGGGGCGTCTAGGGGGGTTGGGTGACTTGGGCTTCTCCCGATCCTGACCCTCTTCTCCCCTCTGTACTCCTCCACCCATCCCCTCGGTTGGTTTCGGTGGTGAGGCTGGCGGATTCGCTTGGTAATGCGGCCGCCTTCCCGGTTTTGGCCGGTGCGGTCGTTACGTTGGCTTCTGTGACACTTCTCCTAGACGATGTCTCTAGGGCGGCGGCTAGTCGGGGTTGTTGCCAATCCATCGCCTGACCTTCGTGATGACAGTTTTGGAGGTTAGTTGAGATGGGGGTGAAAGCTTGATGACAACGTCTGGCGCCAGCTTCCCTTCTTGAAGGCTTCCTTTCCTATCTATCCTCCTTCATCTTGAATTTGCGGTGGAAATCTTCCCATGGGGGCTAGTGCTTTGAGCGTCGTTTCCTCCATGGAGGCATGGCTAGGCATTCCAGTTCAGCATGTGTCCTTTGGTTGTCGATGATGCTGCCCTAGGTTGTGCGGTTACGGTGTCGCCCCGGCAAGCGGTGGAGTTTGTGTGGTTGTTAGTTGGGTCGTGTTGACCAAGTTGCAGTTTGGTGGCTCATGTCGACGTCCCAATCCGACCGCCCGTTGTGGATGGAGGCTAGTGCTGATGACCCAATCCAATCGAGCGGAGCGTCATGCTTATTTTCTCTCATCCGATTTGTTGTTAGTTGTGTTCAAGTTGAGTGGTTAGGTGGCGTTGACATTTCGACCAAGTTGAGTCGCTAGTTGTGGTGGAGTTGTATCAAAGTTGTTCAGGATGAATGGGGCCCTCCTCAGTTGTATGGTTTTGGACTATTTTCCATTCAAAAAAAAGTGGGCAGGGCGCTTACTTTTTTTCATCTAATAAAAATTGCAGCAAAGTTTTTGTTGTCCCTTCGAAAAAATAAATTCTACCCATATTTCAGCCTCGTGAGCAACTCCAAGAGAGGTGTTATCCTTGTTAGGTAGGCTAATATGACTTTTGTAGAGAAAAATTTGAACTCCAAGAGACATGCTATATGGTTTTGCAAAATAGCAAACTTACTATCCCCGGAATCTCGGTGGCCATATATACCTAGTCATAGCCATTTGCTATATTGTTTTGTAAAATAGCAAATCTATTAGGATCTCTTTTTTTTTTTGATAAGTTTTCTATTTTACAAAATGGCTATTCTATTTAGCCAATTGTTGGAGTTGCTTTAGGAGAGGAGCAAAAGCATGAAGATGACAAGTAAAAAACCCTTCACTCTCGGGCTTAGCAGAGGATCAAAAGTATGAAGACGACAAAAGAAGGGCAGCAACAGAAGTATTGAATTGATTTGTACACCTAATAAAATACGTACATAAATTCTGCTACAGTAAAATAAAAATAAATTTCAAGTGACTCGACAATAATAAAATAAAATAGAATTCAGCAAAAAGAAACATTAAGTTCTTAATGTATCCGAAAGTAATAACTTAAGCCCATGATCAACAACGCCGTCCGTGGTAAATCCTGCGCCGTAACGAACAATGCTCAACCACATCGTTTTTTCTCGACCGGGTCTTCACCCGTTTTCATTAAGAGGAGGTTAAAAAAAAACCAAACCAAACCAAAATACAACGATGTCGAAAGCAGACATCAAGAACGGCAGGAAACAGAAAACCTACAAGGAGAAACCGAACAAAGGAAAACAAAGCTAGTACCTAAACCCCGGGGGAAGAAGAAGAAACCAAAGTAAACTAGCACCACAGAGTTTGCTTATTACATCCCGAAGTTTTGCTGCGACCAGATAACCAATGCCGGCGCCAATTCCCCGAAACCTGCCAAAACCCAATCCCCTGCGCCTCGAAGCCAGCGTGCGCGCCCAACGCACCAATGGAGGCAGACGTGTTCCTGAAAAAACCCGCGTTGCGCTCCTTCCAAACGATCCAACAGGCCAGTAGGATGAACGCGTCAAACACCTTCTTTCCTTCCTTGTCGACTCGACGTCGCTGCCGCAACCACCAGTCCGCTACGTTGGCATTGCCCGTAGGAACGAGTCTGAGGCCCGCCGGCGGCGAAAGAACGCGCACCACGCCTGTCGGGTTACAACGCACCCGAGGAACAGGTGCTCGCCGCCTCGATTCCTGCCCGCACAAAGCACAAACATCATCGCCCCGCAATCCGTGCCTATGCCGCCGATTAGCTGTCCACAACCTGCGATGCAACAACAGCCAGAAGAAGAAGCGCACCCTGGACGGTGCTCTGCTGCGCCAAAGCTCCTTGGCACCCGGCAAGGAGGAAGCACCTAGGAAGAACGCGCGATAAGCCGAGGAAGCCGAGTAAACACCATTCGCCGACCACTTCCATACGAACCTATCGGCTTGCAAAGGATCGAGCACGACCTCGTCGACCGGTTGCCATACCCTCGTGTATTGGCATAGCACCCTCGCACCGCTGGCGCACCCACAATGTCATGAACCCAAGCATCTTTGGTGCGGCGCATCTCTTACCGTTCTCCTCTTGCCGACCCGGCGACAGGCGCTGAAACAAGTCCGGGCGTGACGCGCCAGGCGACCATGTGGCGACCAAGAATCAGTCCACATCAAAGCGGACCTGCCATCACCCAACCTTGCCGAGATGCTCGCTTGAGCCATGGCATCGACCAGGTTTGTCCGGTGTCCCGCGGAAGCGCGTTGCGGCGCACTCGGGTTGGTTTTGGCAAACCGCACCCACCTTAGTCTCAGCGCCAAGCCGAAGACACGCAGGTCCGGCACACCGAGACCCCCGAGATCAGTGGGTCTACAGACGACCGGCCAAGCCAGCTTGCACTTTCCCCCCACAGCTTTTGCGGCGCCGGACCAGATGAAACCACGACGATAGCCATCTATCTGGCCAACTACCCACACGGAGAGACAACAACAAATGGCCATATGCGTGGTGACGGATGATAGCGTTACCTTGGTGAGGAGCACCCGGCCTGCCTGAGTCAAGAGGTCCGCTTTCCAGGTTGGTATACGGGCGGCCACGGCGTCGACAACAAATTGCTCTTCGACACGCCCGAGACGCTGACGGATACGGCACACCGAGGTAGCGACACGGGAACGGGCGGCGGTCCCGTGAAAGACTGCAGCACGATCGCCATGTCCTCATCGGTGCACCTGATGGGCGAGACCGCGCATTTCTCGAAATTGGTTATCAGCCCGGAAGCCCCTGCGAACAAGTTTAGTATTGCACTAACACAGTTTAGATCACCCTCCAGAGGCTTGACGAAGAGTACCAAGTCATCGGCGTAAAGAGACGTTCTATGCGGATGACATGTCCGGGAAGCGGGGTGAGCACGGACTGCGTGTCGACCGCCCGAATAGTGCATTAAGAACCTCCATGGCAATGACAAAGAGCATGGGTGAGATCGGATCGCCTCGGGCGCAACCCCCCAGCGTCGCGAGATCCGCCCGACCGACCCGCCCATTAATCATGACCCCGGTGCTCGCCGACGGCGGCATCATCGCCAACCAATTAGTCCATCTTCGGAAAACCGATGAACGTCATCACCTCAAGAAGAAACGGCCATGAAACCGAAGTCGAATGCTTTTGAGATGTCGATTTTCAGTAGGACCGTCGCGTGTCCCTTGGCATGCAGCCAACGACATGCCAGTACCACAGCATGGAAATTGTCATGGATCGACCTCCCTTGATGAACGCACTCGGTTCCAAATTACGATATCCGCCAGCCTTGGCGCCAATCTTTTTGCCGGGCACTTTGTAAAAATCTTACTAAAGCTGTGCATCAGGCTTATTGGCCGGTAATCCTTCAGAGATTTCGGTTCTGGCATTTCCTTAGCAGCACCATTACCGCATCGTTAACCAGGTACAGGCTCCTAGCGTCCAACGACCATAGAGCATGAAAAAGCAGCTACAACATCTGGTTTAACAATCTCCCAAGCGACCTTATAAAACAGGCCCGTGAAGCCGTCCAGCCCGAGAGCCCGATTCGACGGCAGCTCCTTAACAGTGTCTGCCGGACCTCGTCCTCGGTAAAACACGAGTCGATGCCGGAGAGGTTTAGTGTCGGCAATAGGTCATCGAGAACGATCGAGTGTGATCTCGTGAAAGGCTTGCCGAGGATGTTGTTGTAGTACTCATAAGCCAGCTCTAATTTTGCCCCCTCATCCGAGCATGCGACCCCATCCTGTTCGACCGTCGCGATATAATTTTTGCGACTTCTGTGACAAGCCTGTAGATGGAAAAATCTCGTGTTCGCGTCACCCTCTCCCAGGTACCGAACCCTAGAACGACTCCTCGCAATTGTCCTAGACAACGATGCAAGCCCCAGAGATCTTGCCTTTAGATCAGACCGTAGGGCGCGCTCAGAGTCGGAGAGCGTCCTGGACTCTTGTGCCGCGTCCAACTGGGCAATGATCTCCCGTGCGCCAAATAGCTGCAGCCCGTGCGCCAAATGCTCAACCGCACGTAGCCGGGCCTCCTCCGACGATCTTGACCTGGTTGCAGAGGAGCACCGTGTCGCCGAACAAGTTACTCCCCGAGGGCGTTGTCACCTTGACGTCGACGGATGCCTCCCTGGCGGCGAGCTCGCCGGCGAGCTGGTCCAGCAGGAACGGCGGCAGCGCCACATTCTGCCCCCACGCCCTGGCGCCGCGCTCCCGCACCTTCCTCTCCTTGGCGCAGAACTCCGGCACGGGGCCGCGGGCGAGGACCACGCCCTCGTACGACACGGACACGGTCGAGAGCCTCCCGATGCACGTCTCTGAGTATGAGCTCATGTGTCCGCGGGCGTTATCGATGCGCACCGTGAGGTTGAACACCGGTGACAACGACGACGAGAGGTTCGCCGCCGCCGCCGGGGACGGGACTAGGTCGTCCAGGCCGGTGACACCGGTGATGGCAACCGAGTACACGGGCTCCTTGGATATGCTGGCGATAACGATGAGGCTAATCATCGCGGCGATCCCGCCTGGGATGAGGACACAGAAGAACAGGCATGAGAGCAGGCATGCGAGGAGCTGATGGCCGCAGGTTTGCTCTTGTTCAGCCATGCGACTACTACCAGTCAAACCCTAGATGATTTGCCTTGTTGGCGGCGTTGCCGATGCCGACGTATCGGATCTCCTCTCTTCTTTTCGGGATTTTTTTTTGTCACACACAAAAGCCCTGAAACCGAAGGGCATCGACTGCTATATAAGGGGTCGCGAGATCAAGAGTAGGCCAGCCTGCGCATATTGGGCCCATTGGGCGAGCACACATCTCCAAATTACTGCTTCCCGAGGGCTTATTTCTTAGGTTTTCTTTTCTGATTTCTTGTAAAGACAGTTATTCTTTTAGGAATGTGAAGATAGTTTCTCATGGGAAGAGTGGTTAAGAAATACTTATATATTATGCCTATACCGAATCTAAAATATAGAGCAGCTATGAAAATCATTCAACCGTCAAACAATTTTGGGTAAAAGTCAGCACTTCGGTAAAACTAAACTAATAAATTTTGTTTCACACGAAAACATTTTCTTTTAGCAAACACAAAACACGTTTTCTCCATAAAATCATTTTAATGTTCAAATAATTTCAAAATCATCCTTCCAACGACATTTAAGAATGGGTTTGCCTAGAAGTTGACTGCTCCTACAGTCTTCGCTAGCCCTCATTTCTCGCCCTCGCCGTCCCTGCAGCTTAACTCCCCTTCTCCTTCTTCCTCTTTGGTGCATCTACTAGTGGTAAAAAGAAGAGAGGTCTCATTTCTCTCTTACATAATTTTAGATCTAGTTTGCTCAGACTTTAACCTAAATAAATCTATCGACGAAATTTAGATGATTTTTGGTTGGGATCTTGTTACTTGCGATGACTTAATTTGATCATTGCAACAATGAGATCCCATTGCATGTGTCGATTTCCATCGGTAGGTAGCCAATTTTTGAATCCTAACAAGGACACTTACTTCGTAATGTCGATCTCATTACTGATGACTGCGGAGAAGAAATCGAGGATTCAAGGGTGATAAATCTACATCCTATACTCTGTTCAACAATGCAACTCACGATATTCTTTCATCCATTCGGATGCATTTTGGAAAGGTTCTAGAATGTTTGATAAAGCCACGAGGAAAGAAGAAAACGGAAGAATCTAGATATAGAATATTTATCCTTTTTTAGATTTTTCATGTGTATTTTAGAAATGTAATGTGTTGAGTTTTAATATAGTTCTCCATTCCCTTAGCTAAAAAAAAAACAGCATTTATGCTTACTTTTTTTCTTGTCGACTTAAAATGATATTCAATCTCTTTCCCTTAGCATTTGCCATTGTTTCTCTATAATGTTCCTTTATTGATCTAAAACGGTGGGCCTAGAGGTCTCAAATCATGTAAATGTTTTAGGTAGATGCTAAAATCAAGTACAATTTCATTTTTCTTGGATCTGGCATAACAACTTTCAAATTTTGACCCTTACTCGAGTATTATATTTAAGTTTTGGTTAAGTTGTTTGAGCATAGAGTGGCTTCCAAAATCCCCCCCAAAAAAATCATCTAAGCCCTTGGCTTGGAAAAACAATATTTTGTCATGTAACAATGAATGCTTCTTCTTTATTCTCATCTATAGTTTGACTTTAGTTGGTAATAACATCATGTCATGGGCAATTGTGTCTTCTTAAGTCTCTTTGCCTCTTTGGCCAAGTCCATCGCTCCCAAGGTTGGTGAAGGCATAAGATTAAGCCCCATCTCTTGATTCGAGCTCAAGATTATCTTGTTGCTACAACTTGCGTAATATTTATTCCTAAAATTAACCGACCTAATGTCACCCCCAACGGGAGAGAGCGTGCTAGCCTTAAAAATCACTCTTAATCGATGACCCTCTCTTTGATGTGAATCGTTTAAACGATGTTGATTTTTAGGCCCAAGATTCTTTAACTTCAACCCTTTCTTAATTGCAAGACTTTAGCCTATAACTGTGTTTACTAGTGGCGGAGCTAGAAATTATAATTAGGGGGCCTGGTTAAAACCAACATGTAAAAACTAAGTGCAACTCAACTCGTTAGGTTCCTTATGGTAACTATTGTTGGTATTTGTTATGCCCACAGAAATATTGAAGATGAATAATCCGCAAGCGCACGGATACCGTTGTAGCCTTCACCCGGAGGGTTTTAAATATCGTATCCACAGGGAAACGTGTGAGGGAGACTAAGATCTAATCTTAACCCAGAGTAGCACAAGACCTAAGAAGGTTAAAAGTATAGAGATGATTACTAAGATATCTAATCCTACTCGTAGTAAACTTGCCTTCTACTGTTCTATCTGGGGACATCACATAGGGAGAAACACCAACAAAAGATGATTCATCTAGAGATAAATCCCACGAGTCCTACAGACGGGATGGGGAATACAAAGGATCAACGACACCCCAACTAGTTGGTCATCCAACTAGGGGCTATCACGATCGTGATCTACCACCAATTCGAATATAGGATGAATCTAACGAGATACCCGAGCCTAAGCACCACGCTTACACTACGAATATTACCTTAACCTAATGCCTTAGATTAAAGTACTCAAAAAGAGACCCTTGGATCGAAGAACAATATAAACAATGATGCTTACTAAAAGAAGAAGTAGATTACCAGAGTAACTCCAAGTGTAGGTTAACTTCCACCGAGGTACAAGTTGTAGAGGTAGCACCGACAGGCCGGCACCTCCTCAGGTTCCTTCCCTCTCTCTATCTCTCTTATTCTAAAGACTAGATCTAATGAGATCTAATCCCTCTTGAATACTAGCTCATCTAGTTCTAGTTCTAGACCTAGTTCTAGTTCTAGACCTAGGAGGAGACTCAGGGCCTCAGCCTATTGATAATGAATGATAATGAATTAGGGTTTCACCCAGAGGGCAGGGGGTCTCCTTATATAGCCCTAGGCGATGCACGACAACCCTTGGATCAAACCGACCTTGAGCAACGGTGTAGATCTCTTCTTAATGGCGGTTGTGAACCGACCTTCGAAGCAGAGGCTGACAGGGGGGCCCACGGCCGCGGCCGCCGCCTGCTACTAGGGCGGCCGCCCTGGCTCACTACCAGGTGGGCCCTAGCTCGTGGCTCATGCCTTCTAGTGTCTTCTGGAATGTTCTTACATGGGTTTCAAGTTGGATTGCTTCACGGATACGTCTTTATGTCGTAGGGCTTGCAAACTCTTGGGCGTTTTTACTGTTTAATCTCAAAATATATAAATCACCAAAACTCGTGGAATTATGTCAGTAAAGCCCCTATACTATGTTGATATTCATTTTAAGCCCTTATTTTAGTTTTAAAAACCTCTATATTTTATGCTATAAGAGATATCAACAACTATCCGGGTTAGTTTATTGACATTAACATATGCTAGCAATTTCTTATATGTATCCTAGGTATTTTTTAGGTGATAAGTGACTTGCCCGTTGACCAGAAGACATCTAGGGTGACTTTGTAAGTCTTAAGTACCAACTTCGGTATTTTAGTGATGATGATTTATATAACCTAGTTGTGTTGTATATTATTATATTGTCTAGAAGATATTAATAGGTATATTAGAAGACAAGATTTTGTATAATCTCACTCTTAATATAAACAAAAGTATTAAATTATGTGAGTTGTAAAGTCTATCCGACAAACTTGCTCACGGCTGCTCAAGAACAAACGAGAACAAGAACAACATTTGTTTTGTGCTTCTCAACATATTAGTAGCTATTTATCTCGACGCTATAAAAGGAAAGCTAAAAATAGAAAAAGAAACAAGCAACTTGCCATCACGAACAAAGAACTTGCTCGGAGGAAATCTTCCAAGCCAAGCTCAATGCTATTACAGTTTGGAACGGATTTAGTAGAAAGGAACAATATAGATTATAAGTAATTTAATTTTTTGTTCTGCAATGTGGGGGGCATGGCCCCGCTAGCTCTCAGTCACGGTGTTACGAGCAACCTATGTATCTTTCGCCCTATTGTCGTGACCCCTTGTTCGACTCAACTGGGATCGATCAATGCTTCTCAACTCTTCTATGTGCCTTGGGAACACCTTTTTGGTATATGAAGTGATGCCTCCCCAATCCTTTAGTTAAGTCCTTCACCTAGAACCCAAAGTTCTACGGAACCCAAAGACCATAACCGAAAATCTGCCAATCAATCGGTCTGAATTGTTAGGTGTTAGGTCGAACCATCCACAACTTGTCATTGCTTTGATTGACCAATTGAATTAGATTGGGTCTAATGAAGTGTCTATTGTCTCGTTTGGACCGTCCCACTCAACCTAGTAAGAGCAAGTATTATGGCGGGTTGTAAGCCGGCTAGCTGATGTGGAGGAGAGAAGAGAGGAGAGAGAAAGAAGCGGGCTGTAAGCTTACGACCGGTTTGGGCACAAAAACTAAAAAACTATGTGAGATAGACAAGTGAGTCCTATATTAATTAGAAAGAGCTAACTATTGTATGGGTGGGCTGGGGGAGAAGGTTGTAAGGAACCTTATAGCCGACTTGCTAGCTGTATCATAATGCTTGCTCTAAAATCTAGTCACGACACGTTTCATTTTCTCTTGCTAGCCCCTCTCTTTTCTTCCCTCTTACATTCGAGTTTTACTCTCCCCTTCCCTCCCTCCATTTCCCCTCTCTTGCTCTCAGACGTGCAGAGGGTAATAGTCCTTGGCGGGGTCGACTGCGGTGAAGAAATGATGATATACGGAGATCCAAGACACGTGCTCAATGGTGAAGAAATTACGACATGTCAACAATTGCGAGCTCAACAACAACCTTCGCATGCATCGACAATGCGCACGACAGTGAGACAGTCGACTCGTTGTCGCGATCGACCGTGCTTTTGAAAAAAAAAAAAAAAGAAAAAATCATATCGTTGCCGGTTGATAATAGTACGTTCCGGACGGTAGAATTAATTATCACCGCCGGTAATCCATGGTGTAACTTCGATAACTGTTTCTCTCAAGGAACATAGCGCGGTAACATGCATGCAGTAGTTTGTACGGCATTCCAAAATTACTTTTGAAGGATTTTTTTTTCGCGACTCTTTTGAAGGAGAATCTATGCGTGTGTTTTCTAATGTTTATATATAATATATAACTATAATTTAAATTTAAACTAAATATACCGATAACTATTTTTTTTTTTTTGAAACCAACTATACCGATAACTATTGATAAAACTAATAAACTAATAAACTTAAAAAGCATTGGTTGGCAAATACGAGTCGTTTCTTCCACAAAACCTATCTCAAAGTCACCAGAGCAAATTAAAGTGCAAGGATCCTCAGCTTTCCGTGCGAGCGAGCTGAGCCGGGCAGATTCATGATGAGCACACACCGCGTTCACACTTCACACACGTATAGTGCAGAATCCGATTCCTTCGCTTTTGCGCAACGCTCGCGCCCGCTCATCCGCCTCAACTCCGCCATATAATCCCGCTGCCGGCGCTGGGATGATCGATCGGCGAACCGCTGGCGTGCCGCGTCGCCGGCCGCGGGATCGGACTAGAAACGCCGGCCGGTAAGGAATCGGAATCCGGCCGGCAAGTGGCGTGGCGACGGACGGAGGAATGGGTAAGGAATCCAGAAAGAACTGATCGATGAAGCACACAATATGCAACAAGACACTGTCTTTGTTGTTGAGGCTCCTGAGCCGTCTATATAAACAAGATCTGATGATCGCCTTGGTAGCGTGTTAACATACACTAGTTCTCTTCTCGAAGCTGAGGTGGAACAAGCTAGCTGCTAGGTGGCCACGATCATCAGCATGGCCATGGTGGCCGGGACCGGGAGGAACATTGGCGTGGCGGTGGACTTCTCGTCGTGCAGCAAGAACGCGCTGCGGTGGGCGGCGGCGAACCTGGCTGCCCCCGGCGACCGGCTGATCCTCATCCACGTCAAGACCTCGTACCAGTACGAGCAAGGTGTGGCGCACCTCTGGGAGCACGACGGATCACGTAAGTATACACACACTACCCCACCATCACTTCTCTCTTCATCAAATCATCATCGTCTACCTGTTCTACACGACCATCGATCGAATAGCTCATCTACCTGCTGCTTATGTCTATCTACATCAGCGCTGATCCCTCTGGTGGAGCTGTCGGACCCTCGGGTGGGCAACATCTACGGGGTGTCGCCGGACCGGGAGACGATGGAGGTCCTTGCGCGGGCCGCCGCGCAGAGAGGCGTCCACGTCTTCGCCAAGGTGCTGTGGGGCGACCCCGGCAGGAAGCTGACGGAGGCCGTCCACAAGGTGCCCCTGCAGTGGCTGGTGGTCGGCAACAGGGGGCTCGGCACGGTGAAGAGGGTCCTCATGGGGAGCGTCAGCACCTACGTGGTCAACCACGCCGCCTGCCCCGTCACCGTCGTCAGAGAGAACATGCTGCTGCCTTCACCACTCACCACCACCTACTGAGATCGATGCATGTCTGAGATCTGCCGTGTCACTGGCTCTCGATCAGTCTTTGAGATCATGTTTGTATCTTGTGTATGCTTGTCATCTTTGTTTTGTACATGTTTTTTATTTTTTAGATAATGTAAAAGTTCCGGCTTGAGCCTTTTTACATGAACACACCTATATACTGAAAACAACTTATTTCAGGTTCAAAACTAAAGTCTAAGACCATCCATTGGATGCGAAGAACTCCATAGCACTAGCTTGTAATAGCTTGCAAGCGTGAAGAATCCGTTCATTGGCAAAATGAAATGTATGATGGCACTTCATGCTCTTTCCTTTTTTTATAAACATACATATATGGTTAGTAAAAAGTAATAAGCTGCTAGTACTAGATTTTTTTTTTTTGATCTTTTCTATTAAATTTTACTCCAAATTGAAATGGAAACCGCTATGATTTTGCCCATAATAAGCCCATAATTCAACAGCGAGGGATGAACCGGGCCGGAAACGCATAAGAAGGCCCGAAGTCAGAGTACTAGTTGGATTTATGTACGGGCCGAAAGGGCCTAATAAACGCCATGGCGCGGGACAAATGGGCCACCTCCACCACTGGCCTTTCCGGCCCGACACTATAGCTTGGCGGGTTGTGGGCGTGGGCCCTCTACCCTCGTGTAGTCGTGTTTCCACTTGGCCACGCGGGGATGCCTACGGCGACCTCGGCGGTTGCCGGCAATTGCTGCCGCCCAGCCGCCGCACCCGCATGGCTCGGCAGCGCGCCACTGCGGAGTTCTCCCCAACCAATTTGTCGCTCGCCGGTCATCGACGATAGCGATCTTGCAGTACCACCTGCTGATCTTGCAGTACTACCCTGCTTCTCAAGTCTCACCCTGCTCGTGACATCTGGGACGCTGCCGACTCGGTCACCTGTTACACACGCGAGGTGCTCGACGTAATGGCGCTGCAGCCGGAGTGAGCGAGCGAACCAGCGGGGGACCATGGAGCGCCAGCTACCACGAACCACGGACTGTCCTGGGACTGCGAGCAACCAAAGTCCACGGTTCCACATCTGTGCTGCCAACCCCCGTTGACGCCTGCTACGCGGTACGCGCAAGCTGACATCGGCTTGGGATCTCCCCCGGCGACTCACGCATGCACTGACTCCGCCGGAGAGTCAGAGGAGCGAGATGGGACTGTGTGGGAGCGACGACATGCAACGTGCACGGAGACCTTGGACTTCGCCGTCGACCCAGCTGACGAGCACGGCTCTTGTTCCAACTGGATCAAGATGCCATGCCGAGACCTCACGTTCGTCGTCCGCATCTCTGCCCAACTCAATCCATGGCATCGTTGACACTCGCGCCCGCCTTCCTCTGCCAGTGCCAGACTGCCGCGCGCGGCCACAGGTTGGTGGATCTCCTCCCGCCCTTTTTTTTTCCTCTAGCTCCCACACAAGTACTGTCAGTTCGTCATCATGCAAGTGCTGTCGTCGTTCCTGCAAGATGCTATAGTAGCTAGCCTACTAGTACTACCCCTGTTCCCTAGTACTAGTATGCTTGGGTCAATGACAGCAACGTTTCACCAGCAGGTTCAGTTCATTGCTGTGAAAGGAGATCGGCTTTTCCAACATATCCCAACTGGAAAGTTTGTCTCGGCAGCTGATTGCAGATTTGCAGATGCTTGTGTGTGTGTGGCTGTGTGCTACTGCATGTACTAGTATCTGCACGGGAAAAAGGTTTGGCTCGTGCATGCTGACACTTTGATTTGCAGACTAGATCGAACCTCCTCTGTTGATTGCTTGCTATCACAGCCAGCAGGTTAAATCTACTCATCATTATTTGTGTGGCTTGTGTTTGAATTTCTTTGAGTCCTTCGTCTTAATGAAACACAAGCGCCGAGACATGTTAGTTAAAAAAACATGCATTTTCTTTGAGTCCATGAACGAAATACATAGGACATTCAAAAGATGGATAGAGCGTGGTAGCAATTTTGAAGAGATCAGAATCATGGTATAACTAACAACTGAAGTACTCCTGAACAACAAGCCACTTGCACACATCATCTTAATTTACGGTTACAAGTAAACATAGCAACACACCTTTTGCACCTCTTAGGTCTTAGCTGTAACTTGGATGACTTGTCTAGCATACTGTAATGTTAACTACATTAGCTTTTTTTGCAGTATGTTATGTTACATTCTTTTGCCTTTTTTTTCTGCAGTTCTCCTATAATAAAGAACAGTTTTCTCTATGATAAAGGAAATATCTTATCTAAGTACATTCTCAAAATTTCTCTTTTCTCTATGATAAAGAAAATATCTTATCTAAGTAAATTCTCAAAATTTCTCTTGAGCAGCAAGCCCGGAAGGTGAAGGTTTGATTTCATTGCAACAACACGAGCCATTTTTATGATTCAGATACTGCTCTACAGAGGTACTCATGTAAGTATTTCTTTTTCAAACACACACACTGGACAACATACTGGCAATTTTTGCAACAACTAAACTAGTACTGCTATACACTGGACTACATTCTGGCGATTTTTGCAACACACACTGGCCAGCTCTAAGGCACTGCTACCGCTACCAGGAACGCTGAGATCGTCACCTAAGTGTTTCTTAGTTGACGGTACGTAGGTAGCATTCTTGCGTTTATAGCTATGAGATGGACTATAAGTTCCACATTATTATTTTAACATATGCCAAATGGACTATTCATTTGTCCAAGAATGTTTGCGCCGCGATTTTAGTTTAGATTATCTCACCTCTCAATAGCTCACATTGCTCCTTCTAGCATTGAATTAAGTATTATGTTTGGAGATAAGCTAGAACAGATGGCACGCTTTAGGCACACCCACACTTGTCCTTTGACTCATGTCCTATCCAACTCTGAATCATGTGGGTGAGCAGGCGAGAAACGTACAAGCAAGCAAGCAAGAAGCATAGTGTGAAGTTGGCACAAGTCAAAGATAGATCAATCAGGCCGGCTTCGGGAACCAGTACTAAATTGTTCGGACCTCAAAAAAAGTCAATCGTGGACCAATGATGCAACCATTGCACCAGCCGCAAGTCATTGTCCTCATGTCGCCGAACGGACGGGTAGGTTGTGGTTTGGAGTCATCCGATCATATATAGCCCTCTCAGTTCTTTTATCGACTTTTTGTCATGCAATAAGTTCAGTTACCGCCGATTTACTTTCTCAATTTACTTTTACTTCTATATATTTGCTTCTCCGATCCACAACCTATTTCTGTGTTACTTATACCTTTCAAATTAACCATTCAAGTAAAGTTTTTTTTTTCGAGAACACGCCGTAGCGTATTTCATTAAGAAGGAGAGTTTTAACAAGCTTGCAATAACAAAGTACGCATTGGTAACACCATGATTACAGCGCACAGAAACCTACTAGCTACTAGATGGAAGTGACAAGGTAACATCGTAGAGAGACAAAACCTTACATCCAGTCAGCCATATCTTGGATGGAAGTAGTTATTCCTTAACATTGTGGGTTAGCCTAATCAGTGATTGAGCAAGTGACTGAAAAATGGCTGCACAAAGCTGGCACTCCACTATGTGGTCTTAACTCTGAAAGCTGAACCAGAAAGGAGGGCGTCGTTGTGCATTATGATGAGAGCTGAGAAGGCCACTAGTAGATAACCAGGTAGCAGTCTGTCTCTATCTGAATGGACTCATCCGATCTTCGGAATCACTTGGGTGTTGCTGCATTTGAACTGCAGGAAGCAAAGGCAAGTGCGAGCTGGTGAGCCCGTGCATGCTTCTGCCCAGTGGTTACTGTGGGTCGTTTTTGTTTTTTTCCAGTCACCTTTGTTTCCTGTGCCCCTGTCGATTTGATTGTGTCACTGTCGATCCCCTGCAAAAGTAACTGGCTTTCCCTCGACCTGATAATTGAAAAAACCTTTGTGGGTCTTGCTTGCTTGATGATTGACCTTTTCCATAAATTTATTCAGATGAATAGATCTTATAAGGTGATAATTTATTTGTTTCCTTACTAAATACTCCTTTTTATCATGAAAATAATAATGCAATTCTATGTATACCGAGCCAAACTATTTTAAATTTGACCAAATTGAAACAAAAATTTAGCAATATTTGTGATAACAAAAGTGTTATTAGATCCGTTATGAAATATATTTTCATAGTACACATGTTTGATATCATAAATATTGACACTCTTTTCTATAACTTTGATGAGAGGCTTTAGCTAGTTTGTCTAAGATAGATCTAGAATTGCATCATTTTTCAGACGTATAATGTACACCTATATGTATTTACCTTTAGTTTTTTTTTTTAATCTGTTGCACTTGATTCATACTATAACTATATCGCTATGTATTTTGTCTTCCATTAGTTGTCAAGGAGAAATTTCCATGTCATCCATCTACTTGTTTGATGGTCAGAAGCTTTGACTTTGGGTCTGGGATGATGAAGGAGTATGCTATACTTATTTTTTTATCACTAAAACTGAGAAAAGGACTATAAAATAAAGCATGGAAGCATCATCTATTTGTCCTGTTGCCACCAAATCGAGGGGGCAGTTGAACTGTTCGAGCACGTACATGCTGTAAAGCGCATAGTTAACTAATTTCGAGCGCCTTTTCCGTTCTCGTCAGAACAAATCAAGCAGAAGAGTGTGGAGTAACAAGTCAAAACAACAAGATTAGCCTTTAAACTACCTGTTGCTTAGGCCTGAATTATCGAAACCTATGCCGGTCGGTCATTATTCTGATACGGTATCTGAATTTTAATTTTCTGAGCTGCTTTCACCTTCTCATTTGGCCTGTATTGCATTTTCAGTATACGAATCCAAACACATTCTCTGACTCTGATACATTGAGCAGGTATTGTTTGACAACTCTTTTAATTTCCTCTTTTGCAGTTTGGGCAACAACAACTCTGTGCAGTGGAGCATATAGACATCCCCTCATCACCATAGCAGCACCTGCAAGCTCACTTCATTCCTTCTAGCTCACTCACACAGCTACATGATACCCATCTTAGCAGGGTAGTAGCAATGGCTATCAAGCAGAGAAACAGCTTCACTCTGCCTGTTCTTGCTGATCTCTCCCTGCTCTTCTGCATCCTGCTTGCACCTGTATGTTTAGCCACACCAGACACAGCTCCTGCTGCTCTCTTGCAAGTGAAATCCGGCCTCACTGACCCTGAAGGTGTCCTCTCCGGCTGGTCACCGGAGTCCGACGTGTGCTCATGGCATGGCATTACATGCCTGCCCGGGGAGGTGGGTGGCATTGTCACAGGCCTCAACCTGTCCGGGTACGGCCTGTCAGGCGCGATACCACCGGCGATCAGTGGCCTCATCTCCATCGAGTCCATTGACCTGTCCTCCAATTCCCTCACCGGGCCGATCCGCCGGAGCTTGCCATGCTGGAGAACCTGAGGACGCTGCTGCTCTTCTCCAACTCCCTCACCGGCACCATCCCGCCGGAGCTCGGTCTTCTCAAGAACCTCCAGGTGCTCAGGATCGGCGACAACAGGCTGCACGGCGAGATCCCGCCGCACCTGGGCAACTGTTCGGAGCTGGAGACGCTCGGCCTGGCCTACTGCCAGCTGAGTGGCACCATTCCTGGTGAGCTCGGCAATCTGAAGCAGTTGCAGAAGCTGGCCCTGGACAACAACACCCTCACCGGCGGCATCCCGGAGCAGCTTGCTGGCTGCGTAAGCTTGCGCTATCTGTCAGTGGCTGATAACATGCTGCAAGGTAGCATTCCTTCGTTTGTTGGGAGCTTCAGTGATCTCCAGTCTCTTAATTTAGCAAACAATCAGTTTTCCGGTGAGATTCCGGCGGAGATCGGCAGCCTTTCCAGCTTGACATACCTCAACCTGCTCGGCAACAGCCTGACCGGCGCCATTCCGGCAGAACTGAACCGGCTGGGCCAGCTGCAGGTTCTCGACTTATCCATGAACAACATTTCTGGGAAGGTCAGCATCTCTGCTGCACAACTGAAGAACCTCAAGTACCTTGTGCTCTCTGGCAATCGCCTTGATGGCGCCATCCCTGAAGACCTCTGCGCCGGCGACTTATCAAGCCTGCTGGAGAACCTGTTCCTCGCCGGCAACAATCTTGAAGGCGGCATCGAGGCGCTGCTCAACTGTGGTGCTCTCCAGTCCATCGACGTGTCAAACAACAGCTTCACCGGAGTGATACCGCCGGACATTGACCGGCTGTCTGGCCTCGTCAACCTCGCTCTGCACAACAACAGCTTCGCCGGCGTCCTGCCTCCGCAGATAGGGAACCTGAGCAACCTGGAGGTCTTGTCTCTGTTCCACAATGGCCTCACCGGTGGAATACCGCCGGAGATCGGCAGGCTTCAGAAGCTGAAGCTGTTGTTCCTCTACGAGAACCAGATGTCTGGAACCATCCCCGACGAGCTCACCAACTGCACAAGCTTGGAAGAGGTGGACTTCTTCGGCAACCACTTCCATGGCCCTATTCCCGAAAGGATTGGGAACCTCAAGAACCTGGCCGTGCTTCAGCTCCGGCAGAACGACTTGTCGGGCCCCATTCCGGCGAGCCTCGGCGAGTGCAGGAGCCTTCAGGCGCTGGCATTGGCAGACAACCGGCTTACCGGCGTGTTGCCGGAGACGTTCGGGCAGCTCGCCGAGCTCAGCGTGGTAACTTTGTACAACAACTCCCTCGAGGGCCCCCTGCCGGAGTCACTGTTCCAGCTCAAGAACCTCACCGTGATCAACTTCTCCCACAACCGGTTCGCCGGCAGCCTGGTCCCTCTCCTCGGCTCGAGTTCCCTTGCCGTGCTGGCGCTCACCGACAACAGCTTCTCCGGCGTCATTCCAGCGGTGGTCGCCCGGTCGAGGAACATGGTCCGGCTCCAGCTCGGCGGCAACCGGCTCACCGGTGCGATACCAGCCGAACTAGGCAATCTAACAAGGCTGAGCATGCTTGACCTTTCGCTCAACAACCTCTCCGGCGACATCCCGGCGGAGCTCTCCAGCTGCGTTGAGCTCACCCATCTGAAGCTCGACGGGAACAGCCTGACGGGCACCGTCCCAGCATGGCTCGGCAGCCTCAGGTCACTCGGCGAGCTCAACCTGTCGTGGAACGCATTGTCCGGAGGCATCCCGCCGGAGCTGGGCAACTGCTCGGGCCTGCTGAAGCTGTCCCTCAGCGACAACCACCTCACCGGAAGCATCCCGCCGGAGATCGGCAGGCTGACGTCTCTGAACGTCCTGAACCTGAACAAGAACAGCCTCACCGGTGCCATACCGCCGTCGCTGCACCAATGCGACAAGCTGTACGAGCTGAGACTGTCGGAGAACTCGCTGGAGGGGCCGATCCCGTCGGAGCTCGGGCAACTCTCGGAGCTGCAGGTGATACTGGACCTGAGCCGGAACAGGCTCTCCGGCGAAATCCCGGCGTCGCTCGGCAGCCTGGTGAAGCTGGAGCGGTTGAACCTGTCGTCCAACCGGCTGGACGGGCAGATACCGTCGTCGCTACTGCAGCTGACGAGCCTGCACCGCCTGAACCTCTCCGACAACCTCCTCTCCGGCGCGGTGCCCACGGGGCTGTCGAGCTTCCCGGCGGCGTCGTTCGTCGGCAACGAGCTCTGCGGCGCGCCACTGCCGCCGTGCGGGCCGCGGTCGGCTGGTAAGCGGCTGTCGGGCACGGAGGTGGTCGTGATCGTCGCGGGCATCGCGCTGGTCTCGGCGGTGGTGTGCGTGGCGCTGCTGTACACCATGCTGAGGGTGTGGAGCAACTGGCGCGCCGTGTCGGTGTCCAACTCCGACGGCGAGGAGTCGGCGCACGGCGGTGGCGGTGGGAAGCGGGGCGACGGCAAGTACTGGAAGGTGGGGTCGCCGGTGTCTTGGTCGGCGGAGCAGAAGCACAGCTCCGGGTCCGAGTCCGCCAGCGTGCTCCATAGCAAGTCCACGGACGCTGCGGGCGCCGGCGCCGGGAAGAGCTAGGTAGCTGCTCTGGCCGGTGGCAGCAGCAGTGAACGTCACTTGCTGCATTGCGTGCTGAAAAATCAAAATGTATGTGTATCGATGATCGTATCTGCATCTCCTCTTGTGGGTTTTTCTTTGATTACTTACTCCTTGTGCCATGTCCGTCGTTCGTGTGTTCTTGATGTGGAAGCTGGGGAGAAGCGAAATGGAACGAAGAGTGACATCATGGGCTGCTGCATTCCATTTCGAAAAAGCTACGGAAGCTACTTCCCCAATTCTAATTCCAAGTTTTCCACCGAAATATATCAAATTAGATGCCAGAATTTGGCTTGGAAGCCACATGCTAGTTTAATCGCCAAAGTTGATCAAAATCATGTTGACGTGACCAAATTTCGGTTAGTGTCATTTTCTGACTTGGCTAATACAGTACATATTTCAATATTTGGATTAAAAGTTAGAAAACCAAGTATGTAATCAGCAGCGCCCCAGTCATGGTTCGTGTCGGCCGGTGAGCGGCAGCAGTGAAAAGAGTTTATCTGGGGCCCCATTTTCCAAATATGAGGTCAACATGAACCCTTTTTTTTTTGAAAAAAAAAAAAAAATAGCGAAAAGGGCATTGGCATGTAAATGCTTCGTCACACAAGATACACATCGCAAGGTAAGCACTAACAGGAAAATGGCCAAGCTCGGGCACCTCATTGGGCCATGTCGCCCGTTTTGACATCGTTTCCCCGTCCTCAAGCTCTAGCACCGGCTGGCCTCGGAGAGAAGCCGCGGACGCCCCACTCGCCCTCCCGCCGCGGGGTGACACGGCGTGCCACCACCCACCCGCCCGCCGCATCCCTCCCCTCCTCTCCTCGCCGCCGCACGAGGGGCGCGCCGCACGGCGATGGCCTCCGGGAAGGTGGCGGCGAGGCCTCCCCCTCCGGATGGCCCACGAGCCCCACGGCGCGGGCGGCCGCGGCCATGCGCCACCATGCCGCGCCGCCGCCAAGTCGCGGCGGTTCTCGAGCGCCGCCCGGCCGGATCCGGCCTCCGTCGTCGGGAGATGGGTCGTCGACGGCCGCTTTGGCGGCAAAGGCACCGCGCGGTTCGCCCCCTCTCTCCTTCCGCCTCCCGCTCTGGCTCCTCTTCCCGACTCCATCGCCGGCATAGGCCGGATCCCCTCCCAGCGGCCGGATCGGGCTCCCGCGGAAGGATCTCCTCCCCCCTCTGCGGCGGCCTACGGTGGTCACTTAGGGTTTCTTTGTCCGGCGCCGGCGCGGTTCGGCTGGGCCTCCCGTCGTCGACCCAATTCCCGCCGTGGTGCTCTCACGACGTCCTCACCCGAGCCGGCGGGGCGTGTTGCGGCGTGACCTGTCGGGGCGGGCACTCCCTCTCCCACGCTTGCGCGCCCTTCCGCGGCCCGGCGGCGTCCGGCCCTCCCTCGGCGCGGCCGGCGCGCGTCTGGCCGGCCCCAACGGCCCGGAATCCGCAAGCTGCCCTCCCGACCGCGGCCAACCCTACGGTGCGTACCGGCCCAGCTTCTCGGGTTTGGCCGGCGCATCTGAATATCGGATCGGGCCGCGGCCCGCCTCGACCTTCCATGCCCGATCCATCGCCGGCAAATATCCCTCGGGGCTGGGGCGGCTGCGAACCATTAGCAGCGCCATTTGACCACTGTTGGTGTGGTGGGCCATCTAAATTTTTGCCTCCCGGGCTTCGTTCATTCGTCTTCGTTGCTCGGGCGGCGCGAGTGGTCACCCGGTGACAAGAATCGGGGTGAAAACCCCGCGATTGCCTCGCGG
Organism: Hyparrhenia diplandra; assembly: GCA_015847255.1. Lineage (NCBI taxonomy): Eukaryota > Viridiplantae > Streptophyta > Magnoliopsida > Poales > Poaceae > Hyparrhenia > Hyparrhenia diplandra. Next base: position 117,116 of record JADLZK010004987.1, on the reverse strand, counting down.
CGGCGGTGGCGCGGTGTGTGTCATCTACCTCCTTGGGCGTCGTTGAAGATTCTTCGTCCGATGCGAGGCTTGGGACGAAAGTCCTACTCGTTTGTTATCCCAACATTGTTGGCGTCTGCGGATGTCAATTCCCTTCTTGGAGGCATTGTTGGAGCACCGCCGCACTTTGTCGTCCGCTACCTTCCTTGGAGTTCGGCGGTGGTTGCCGGGGGCGGCGGAAGTTTGTCGCCATTGTTGTTTGGCCCCCTCTTTGGCAATTTGCACTACTGCATAGAGTGTGTTGGCCCCGATCGCGGCGTGGTTGGTTCTTTGAAGTGTTTAGGACGAAAAGGCTTCATTCCTAGTTCATAAGACGTCCTTTATCAGGGGCGTGGTAGTGCTTTTAATATCTGTAACACGCCCCCTTTTGATTTCGTTTACGTTTGTATCTTTGAACAATCTCCTTTCTTAATATAAAAAACGCAAAGCTTTTTGCGTGATTGAAAAAAAGCACCGGCTGGCCTCACGGGCTAATCAGCCACGCACTGAGGTCCCGCAGCACCGCGATGGCTGCGAGCTCCCTTTCCCTCGCTGCCCCACCTCGCTCGTGCCAGTTCGCTGCTTCATCCACTGCTCCGCCCTGTCCCCAAGCCAAATGCAATGCTGTACCTCTGCTCGTCCCCAAAGCATGTGTCCAAACCATTAGACCACTCTACGAGTTTATAATCCATCTAGATTTTTAACAAATAAATGTGTTAATGAAATCAGTTTGGGCTCAGCCTAGAACTACTAGGCTAGGCCTTCCTACATCTGCCTATGCATTGTGCATCCTTCACTACTCCACTTACGCTCCTAGCCTCCCGTGCCCAGTGCCTCCACATGCAGCGCATAAGAAGGTAGCCATAAAATGAAGGGTGATCCAACATCATGGCAATTCAGCTCTCCATGGCCTGGACTGCTATAAACAGATAGTATCCAGCCGATATATCATCTTTTTTTACCCAGTTATCGTATTCGCGACGATATTACAATATTTGATATCCGTGTAAACTATCGGTTTAATTATCCATTTAACTTGTTCATATTTGTTCAATCAAGCGACGGTCGGATAAATATCCATACGATTTTCATCCATAAAAAAATGTCGGCTCCCCTCTCTTATCCATTCCATGCTCCATTCCATGCTCATGCTCGCTTTCTCCCCTAGCCCAACGCACGCCATGGCTCCTAGGCGCCACCGCCCGATGGCGGCCTCACACACCCCAGTGTGCCCCCTCCACCACCCCTAGTGGCGCCACCCACCCGCCTTCCACCACCGTACACACCCTGATGGCACCCACCCATGTGCCTCCCCCATTTCCCTTGCCGTGTTGTAACAACCAATTTGAGATGTTGCAACAATCGATTTTTCGAATGTTGCCACAATGAGTTTTATGATGTTGTAACATGTTTTATTCGATATTGTAACAATCAATTTTTTCAAAGTTGCAACATGTGTTTCTAGATGTTGCAATAGTCGAGGGATCAAAGTAGAAGTGGTAAAGGCTGCTTGGCTGCGGGGGCTCCCACCCGGGATCAAATCATGGGTGTGACACAATTTCTTTGAAATTTGCCCCTAAAATAGTTGATTTAAGTTGTTGCAATTGGCGATTTGAGATGTTTGCAACTGTCAAGTTGAAATGTTGCGACATGTATTTTTTTAATGTTGTAAGAATCGATTTAAGATGTTGCAACATGTTTTTTTCCATGTTGCAACTATCTTTTTTGAGAGTTGCAACATGTGTTTTTTTGATATTGCAACAATCGATTTTTAAGATGTAGCAACATGTTTACCCCGTGTTGCAAACTGACTTAATATCTTCCATCCCTGGCGTCGCTTAGCCCGTTGCTCTGCTGCAATCACACCTGGCCTTCCCTTGTTGCTAAACATTTGATCTGCTATAGTCGTGTCGTTCGCATGCTAGAGATGGGCGCGCCGCGCGGCAAGCGACGAGGGACAGCGAGTGCGGTGGCAGATGGCCATGGCGCGGCGGGGGACGAGCGCACGGTGGGGAAAGGGAATGCAGACGCGGGAAAGGGGCACATGTTTCGGGAGCCATGCCCGAGACGCTGGGGCGACGTCCGAACGTCAGGAACACCGTTGATAAATCCGTCAATGTTATTCTCATATGACAAATCTAGATCCAGGTAGAGGAAATATAGTACATTGGTCCGAGCAAAGTCGCATAACACAAACCAATCCATGCAAAGAGTATAGACACAAATTCAATATACACCACGCCAGCCCATCCCCCGCAGGAACCAAATCACACCCAAGCCTTAATTACTTTTCTGCACGTACTATGACAAACCATTGGCCAAACCACATTGTCAACCCATGAAGAAATTGTTTCCTAAATGAGGATTTCTATCCTTGGGCGGCAAAGCGTTGAAGGGGAAGCCGGCCTTGACGATGAGCAGGAACTAGAGAGACAAGTGCATCATGGTCATGCAGAGAAAGTGCGGGAAGATGACCAACGCAACACACAGTGCAAGAGTCCATGCCTCGGTACAGAACAAGCTGGCCATTATTTATAGCTCTTAAGTACAACCCCATACTTTTTGTTGCAACTCAAAGATTGTTGTCGTTCACTATTTTAGTCTCCTTATTAAAAGGTTTGCGGCCCAGGACGAAGAAGTTTGTTGTGAAGATTCCTTCCCTAAAAGCATGTGAGGATGTTAATTAGTTTGATTGAATTTGGATTAACTTGGTTTTGTTTGGATGCACATGTATTCGCCTCAATCCACATGTGTTGAAGTGGGTTGGAGTGTATTCAAATTAAGTTTTACTCCAATCCACCCTAATACATGTGGTTTGAGGTAAATACATGTGCATCCAAACAAGGCTTTACATGGATATGATTACAAGAATTTCTTATAAATGGCTATCGATAAAAGATAAAAGTTGGCTTGCTTTTCTCTAAAAATGGTGAAATGAGAACTTGCTGGCCACCCTTTAGAAGGCCATCAGAGGCACTCCTCAGAAAGTTGTAGATTCCTACGCTGCCTGCTGGGGCAATATGGAGGAACTCCAGTGCATTGACCTAAGAAAAAGAATTAAATCACAGAGTAAAATGTCTCAAGTCCAAAACTAATAGATAACATAACTAAATAGAAAATGATCGTAAAGTGAATCTCTAGTCTTACAATTGCGCGGCTGATGACCTGTCCTGGACGTGTGCATATGAAGGTGGTCCAAGAAGAATTATTGGGATCTATCGTCTGGTACCATCGGCAAGGAAAATCTTGAGTAAGATCCTTTGCAAAAAGGACCTTTAACAAGAGAGAACAATAAAATCATTCCAGTTCACATGAATATAGTCTTTGTTGGTAACAAGATCATTCATAGGTTAACAAAACGAGTATGTCACCTCGAACCCTGCATCTTTCATAGCTTGGACACACTGGCGAGTGGTACGGATGTCAGGCAGGCCATTGCCAAGCTCAATCTCAGCCTTGATGGCCAAATGCTTACTGTTGTTTAGATCAAATCGGTCGGTCAAGCACCATTCATCTAGTGCAAAATACTGCCCAGGTTTCAACACACGGTAGACCTCACTGTATACACCTTGCTGCGATAACCAGGGATGAAAACATAATGAACACTGAATCTACATATTCCTCTGGATTCTGAATTGGACACAAGTATAATGCAAAATGATGTGAGACATACTGCATTTGGTGCGTGACATGTAGCCTGTATTGCATAGGCCGCATCAAAGGTGTTATCAGCTATTGGCATGTTCATGAAGTCCCCTACAATTACCAAGAGAAATAAGGCATTACTGTTTCTTCTCCACTAACTAGAACTAACGAATGAAGAAAACTATGAACACCAATATACCTTCAAGAAGGAACATTGCTCACTCAAACCAGCTGAAAAAGTGAGCTCCTGCAACCAACAATTAAGTGTTGGATATCCATATGCTAAAGTTTTTTATTCCAAAAAGGAAAATGATAAAATAAAAACCTTGCCCCTTGAGATCTGGTAGTCGTTGTTGTTCAATCCAGTTAGTAGTGCTGAGCTACAGTAAATTGAATTAAATATTCATATGTATGTTCTTCATGATTGTCAGGGAATTTATTGATTGAATGGGTAATGAAGTTTTAGTGCAGATGATTGCTTGAATTTGGCAATTTCTATTAAGGGTCCCCAATGCCACATCCCACATCCAGTACCTGTAATAAATGTTTTAGTTTGTCATGGATGGTATGCTAAAAGACTAAGCAAGAAAAGTTAAGGGTTGATAGCCTGCAATAAACGTTTTTGTTTGTCATGGCTAGTATGGTAAAGACTAAGAAAAAAAAGGTTAAGGGTTGATGCACTGTTTGTAGGCTCATTATTAACTATATGTATTTCATATGAATTGAGGCAGTATATTGGTGGTATCAGAGGGAAAAAGCAAATATGCTATAGAGTTTACTTGCAACGTACACATATATGTTAATTTTTAACGGTAAGTACTGCTTAATATTCTTTGTTATTTTTAAAATGAAAAACACCATCTATAGTAAATTAGCAGTTGTAGTGCCATAAATCTCCACTGACCTTCATGCCCTTCTTGAGCCCTAGTTGTAGTGCAATAAAATGTTGATGCCGTTTAATGCCTTCACGGACAGTGTCACCCGGATATCTGAAATACAAACATGGGATTGAAGCAGTAAAATTACCAAAACTGTGATCTAAAGTAACTTGACATCTCAACTGAGATACAACAGAAAACATATGTTGTTATTGTCGATAGATATTAATAACTGACCTGCCAGCAAAATGGAATGAATCGCCCCACCCATATTCCTAGAAGCCGGTGACAAGATCGTAGTACTTATTCGACTGATTCGTGCAGTAGGAATTGTGCATATACGATTTTAGATATATGGCAATATTTTGAAAATGAACTAATTAGCCTATTCTAAGCATCTGACATTTATAAACGGAGGAAGCAACAATTAAGTAAGTGTTGAATGGATACTGAAGACTACCAAATCAATGTAATTTGATTTCCTTGATTCTTGTTCACCTCCGTGTAGGTCGTGGTACCTCAAGTACCTAATGAGAACGAGAAATTAACACTTATCATAATAATGGTATAAGGTAGGAGGACGATTGAAGGGCTTTAAGATTGATCATGTCTCACACACAAAAAGAATGAGAATACGATTTATTAGAGCGAAAGAAAGAAAAAGTAACGCTCACCAAGGGCAGCTGGTGGGTCGATGGTGGGAGGATAGCGCAGGGCAAAATTGCTACCCTCTCCACCAAAAAAATGGTGGAGTATTGTGTAACAATGCAGATTAGGCTAAAACATTGTAATTGCCTAGACGCGAGAGGGAGCACCTCCGTTGATGCTCATTTGGCTTTGGTAATTCGTCGAACAATTTGCAGGCAGTTGAGGAAAGAAGTAGTAGGAGTAGAACTATCACGCCATGTCCACCCTGAATCATGAAGACCAGCAATCTAGCTTTTTTTCAAAAGAACCGACAACCTAGCTAGCAATAGCAGGTCACCGTTGAACCGAACAGGCCCATGCGCGTGAAGCTTGAGGGGGGAAGAGGCGACCTTGGGGCCCAGAACGGCAGCCCGGCCCAGCGGCCATTTGGTGAAACCCAGAAGGTGTAGTAGAGAGGAAAAACGTGCGAGCCTTTTGCCTTGGTGGGCTTTCGGGCATGAATTTTCCTTCCTACTTGTTCTCCAAGGCCAGTCTTAGCGAATATCAGGACCCCTATTTATCAAAACGGTGTAGATAAATTTTTTCACTATCAAACTTATTTCATACATGAAAATTTCATTATCTCTCTTCATATGTATTATATCACGTCAACTTGTTTAATGTCTACATAACTCTAAGAAAATTGCCGTTGAAATTAATTGCTCTTACAGTGGCTCCAATGTCGAAATGTTGGGATGGGATCCTATGTTATGCGTGACTTAGGTGTGCATCTTGAATGCGCGAGAGTTGGTTGGCTAGCAGGGCTACAACTAAATAGGAAAAACAAATAAAAAGTACGAAGTAGGTAACTTTTCATTTTGGAGGGCTTTGGCTTCTTGTGGCTCCTTATTACCCCTCACGATTCGGTAAGTCTCCTTTGGTGCTCCTCCTAGCAGCTTCAACTGCACGTGCAATAAGACTTTAGGTTACTGTGCAATATTATAGTGCGGAGCCAAACGGCTCTAGCTCCTTCAAAATATAACTGGTAATATGGAGTTGCTCGAGGAGCTAGTGTTGGGGGCTCTGGCGGCTCCACCGCGATAGCACTATAGTGCCAGAGTCGAAGCGCCTCCATACGGGCCCTAAAGGAAAGTTACTCTGAGAGTTCTTTGTACTAGGATTTTTTTCGATCGGGCCGTTCACCCATTTTTTATTAAGAGGGGTAAAACCAAACCGAATACAAACTCAAAAGACAAAACAAACTGAAGAAGAAGAACTAAGAGTCGATGCCGAGCTGACATCCAGCAGCGCTAAAGCAAACTAGCCTAAAAGTTTGGCTCTAGTCGTCGTCAAATCTTGGGTATGCCGTAACGCCAGTGTTATGAATCTGCGAGGTAATAATATAATAATAATGAGAAAGTGAATTACTGGTCAACAGCCGATTTGATTTGACCCTTGTCAATCGATCCTCCCGTGCTCGAGCAAGATCTAGAGTCCCCGACATAGTTCCTGACATTATTTACTTCTTCACGATCTTGTTCTGCCACAAGAAATGAACATGGTATTATAGCTATAGTTAAATAGGTATTAAATTATAAGCATGCATTCAAAATACTCCCTCCGTCTCTAGAAGAATAGATAGATTAATTTTTAAAATTGTATAGTCAAACCTTTTGAACGTTGACCGAATTTCTAGAAAACCCGTTAAGATCTATTTAAGTTATCAAATTAGTATCATCAGATTTATCATAAAAAAATATTTTTGTAAGGGGCTCACTTTATATCATATAAATGCTATTACTCTTTTCTATAATGCAGGAATTGTAGGAATTGATTTATTCGGGAAAGAGTACAAGAAACTGTAGCAGCACTATTCAATATACCTGGTTCTTCCGGAGTAGCCTTTCTCAGAGCTCTTCTCAACTGTCCAGTTAGTTTAGCTGATTGCAGTATATTTTTAGAGTGCTAGCTAAACACGGAGGAAGATGTATGAAATCGAAACGTCTCGTCTTCTTCTAATTGATTGTAGTCAATTCTAAGTTCTAACATGGTCCAATCTCTCTTGGCTATTGGGCTAGTGCCTAGTACATTACATCTCTGATACATGGCTCACATCAGCACCAAGCCTCTCCATATTAATTAGACTCATTTTTTTTTCTTTCAAAACATGTCGATGTTATCCGTACAAAACTAGACGATCGAAAGAGACGCCGCGCCTGTAACCATGTTTTATGAAAATTTTATGTCGATGTACCCACAAATTTTATGAAAATTCTACGTTCTAGGAATTGTGAGAATGTAACGCATTGTGCAAAGACGTAAAATGCATTTTATTCACATAGTTCATCAGCAATTGGAACAGCACACAATACAAAACTACAAGCTAGTGCTGGAAGATGATCGACACAGCACACAGTGCAAGAGCCATAAGACTAACCACACCTCGGTACAGAACAAGTCGGCTATTATATACATTCATTCAAAATACATGAAAACTGTAGCAGCAGCATGGTTTATACCTGGTTGTCCCGGAGTACAGTAGCTTTTTCTCAGAGTTCCTTCAACTCTCCAGATGGTTTAATTTCTTCTGAGCCAGGTGAAGCGATGGAAGCATCATATTTATAGAGTGCGAGCTTGAAACGGAGAGTGCAAGGGCGGAGCTTCCGGTGTGGCCGAGGCTCGGTTCCAGCGCCTTGGATCTGCTGGTGGCCGCCGGCTGTCTATCCCCGCCCGACGTCCACACTGACGACGAACAGCGTCTGAGATGACGACGATTCCAGCTACTGGGCTCTATGGACCGTTATCTGGGCCAAGGTCTACCACACATTAGTCAGCCCATGTACTTTCTGCCCAGCTATTCAAATCAATAAGGAAAAAGTCTACTTTCGGTCCTAACTTTTGCGAAAGTCCGATTTTGGTCCCTCAACTTCAAAACCGGACAAAATGGGTCCCTCAACTTTTCAAACCGTGCAGATTTCGTCCCTCGGCGGGTTTGGACGGTGGTTTCGCTACAGTAACTCCGGTTTTGCTACAGTGACTGTGGTTTCGTTTTTTCCCTTTTCTTATTTATTTCGGCTGAATCTTTCAAAAATCATAGTAAATCACAGAAAAAACATAAAATAGAAAATCTAATTTTGTTGGACTCCACAAAAGTAGAGCTACGCAATGAATATATAATATGGTATACTTTAATATAAAATTTTTGCTATGAAGGTTTTGCCTATTTCTTTTTATTTATGTCGACTCAATATTTAAAAAATCATAATAAATTATAAAAAATCATAAAATTGAAAAACCAATTTTGCTAGACTCCACATGAGCATATTTACACAATAAAGATATATATGTGTACTATTTAATTTATTGGGGCGGGATCCATCGATCGGTTTCACGGCTTCGACGTGCGTGCGTGCGCGGTCAGACAACAAACCTAGCTAACCTAACCCAGCTAAAGAGCCACAAGAACTACGTGCTGTGTTATTGCGCGCCTCATGTGGAGTCCAACAAAATTGAATTTTTATTTTATAATTTTCTGTAATTTACTATGACTTTTTTAAAGATTGAGATGAAATAAATAAAAAAAAAAAAAGGCAAAACCTTCTAGCAAAAACTTTATACTAAAGTATACCATATTATATATTCATTGCGTAGCTCTACTCATGTGGAGTCCAACAAAATTGATTTTCTATTTTATGAATTTTCTGTGATTTATTATGATTTTTGAAAGATTCAGCGAAATAATAAACAAGAAAAGGGAAAAAAACGAAACCACAGTCACTGTAGCAAAACCGGAGTTACTGTAGCGAACCACCATCCAAACCAGGGACGAAATCTGCACGGTTTTAAAAGTTGAGGGACCCGTTTTGTCCGGTTTTAAAGTTGAGGGACCAAAATCGACTTTCGCAAAAAAGTTGAGGGACCAAAGTGGACTTTTTCCAATCAATAAATGTCCATGTGCTATCTACTGCATATTCTTTTTGTTTTCTTAAAAAATCTACTGCAGCTTCTTCTTTTTTATGTGTAGGCTAACGGCAGCTGCAATTGGAAAATTTATCTAAATAAGCTTTTGTCAGAAAATCAAATCTAAAGTGAAGGAACCTTATTTGATTGGGAAATTCTAATTTCTGTAAGTGGTAGATCGATGCTATGAAGTTTTAACTGATCCATAAGAGATACATTCTGCTGATCCTACATTTGATGCATTGTTACAAGTTCTACAAGAAAAGGGCAGGTTGGTGATTAAGCTGTTTCTTCCTGAACAATTGTTACAAGTACTAATAGCTTGAACCTTTGTCATAACTAAGACTCCATTGGTATTTCCCATTGAGTGGTTCATTATTTTTAGTTTACCTTACCATGGCAAGATGCTAATGAAAATTTCAGGAACACTTTCTTTTTTCTAATCTTGTATAGTGTGAGAATCGGATTACTTGATTGGTTTTTCTGATGCATCCCTTTCACTACATTGATTTTTTGTGCATGTGTTGGAAGCAATTCTAGGCTATGTTCCTTGAACATAAGGTCATCACAACCAATTGTTGACCTTAGACAGACTAATTAAAGCACCATGGTGTGAACTCTCAATAAGGATTTCTTTTGTTTTTCCTTTGGTTTTGTCCAAGAAAATGTGTTCAGGACAATTTTGACATTACCATCTACTTTGCCACAACATCTTAATGGTATTATCTTATTTTTTTTTACCTAGGCAGCTGAAGCCGTTACCTGCCAATCAAGTCTCTTGAGGCCAAAATCAAAATTGGAAAATGACCAAAGTTTTTACCAAAAAATTTGGGTAATGTCTAGTTTCATTGGGGAGAATGATGGACAAAACCCCAAAAAAAATTTGGATGAACTGGAGAACTAGTTTCCCTTAATTTTTGCTACAAATTTCGTAGGGTCTTTCTCTTAGAGCATCAGCAATGTGGGGGTCGAAGGGGGTTCGATACAATAAATGCGTGTATGGTACCGGTTCCATACACCGCGAGCATGGGTCGATGAAGACCCCGGTGCTCCCTATCGAACCCGGTTCCAAGCTTTTTCCTCTTCTTCTCTCTCTTCTTGTTCTTTCTTTGCCGCCACCGAGATGAAGAATTCGGGCGCCGAGACCGCTTGCGCAATGGCGAGGGCTCGTCGGCGGGTGTGGACGGGTCGAGGCGGAGCGCGGGAGGAGGTCGGAGTTCGACCGCGACTTGCGCGCGCCTCCCAGGCGGCGGCGGGGACGGCGAAATCCTCGGGCCTCGAGCCCCCGGCTGCGGCGAGCTCGTCGACCTCCCCTCCACGCTCCGCGCTGATGCGGAGGTCCGCGCCGGGCGCAAGGTCCAGGGGCGTGAGGGGCGGAGCCCCGCGAACGCTGCTGCTGCTCTCTGCGGAGGGCGAGGGCGACCGCGCCCGCCTCGTACTAGTACTCGATACGCTTCAGCGCGTTGCTTCAGGCGTCGAAGATGAGATTGGGAAGGGGTATCGGGAAGGATCAGTTATTTTACCATGGGCATGGGGCCCATCTATAGAACCATGTCTGATACTATACATTGTGGGGAGTGAGTACCTCTTGATGTCTAATCAATTGAGGGCCCCAGCTAAAGATCGACCCTGGGTCGATACATTACGGGTGCTCTTATGGGGATGGTAGGCACCCCTCACCACCGCAGCCGTCCCTGAGCAGTCATCACTGAACCAGGTGCTGCTGCTAGCTGCTACCTGGCAGGTCATCATGTGCGCGTACGCACTCGTGTTTCCGACAAAAAAATTTAAAGGGACACAAGCCAGCATCACTCATTCACTCGTTCGTGTCAGTCCACGTACAGCACCACCATTGCAATGCAAATTGCAATACGGCCAGCCGCTCTTCGATTTGGCATAAAGCTGTTACAAGGTTTATTTATTTGATGAGACCTGTAGTGGTCGATGTAGCCATTCCACTTCACGTCTGCAGTTATAGTCAAGCCCGCTTGAACTTACGTGCCCAGCTTATCAAACCATGGTACAGTGTTTCTAACAAAATAGCATAAGTTCAAGATAAGCACTACACCTACCAACGGTGCAGACACAAACACTAGTGTAGGCAACATAAAATGCCTATGATTGATATTGGCTCCATATAATAATTAAGAGCAAATTATTTTCTTGACCCCATTAAAAGTTGGTCTTAGTTTCTTGGCCTCTTTTTTTTTTTTTCGAATTTGCTTGTTTGGCCTACTTTTAAGTTTTGCTTATTTTCTTGGCCCTTCCGTCGGTTTTAGGTCTTAACGGTGTTAAGTGGTGCAGCGAAATGACTTTTTTTACCCCTGAGGCATATTGAAAGAGATGAACAACATTTTTGTACTGTTTGTGCAGCACCAATAATTTATCAAAAAATAATACACAATAATTCAAGTGTACATTTGGACATATTATTCAACAAACAGTATAGAAACGTTGTTAATCTCTTTAATAGGTCGCAAGGGCAAAAAGTCATTTTGCGTATCACTTAACAATCGTTAAAACCCAAAAAACTGATGGAAGGGCCAAGAAAATAAGCAAAACTTGAAAGTAGGCTAAATAAGCAAATTCGAGAAAAAAGAGACCAAGACACTAAGAGCAACTTTCAATAGGGCCAAGAAATAATTTCCTCAATAATTAAACTCTATGTGGACAATGACATCACGAGACCTGTTGGCCAGGACACTTCACGTAACAACGGTGCTATACCTGTATAGCTAAATCAAATGTGTTGGTCGTTGTGTATTTAGCCGAAACACTTGAAAAGAACTTTGCTCAAAGCAAGATACTTCCTCTGTGCACACTAAACAAATTAATGTGACTATGAGTTGCGTTCGAGTTAAAGTGATTCACGTTTGAATAAGATCCTAATAGATACTAAATCCGTTCCAAATTATAAGACGTTTTATAGGCTATTCACCCCCTCTATATGCATAGTAAATACAACGTATCTAGAAAAGCCAAAACGTCTTATAATTTGGAACGGAGGGAGTAGTATTGACGCTCTAAATTAATTTATTTTATAACTAATCTATTGATAATTATTTAATATAATATATTTATAGTTGATTAAACTTGAGACACTAAATCTTGATATAAAGGTTTTTCTGAACAAACAAGCTAAGCCAGTGAAAGTACTCGCACGGAGGGAGCATTCAATCTGGTGTCTGCTCCGTCTCTGTGGCGTCGGCGATACCAAGAGCGCACAACAGCGCCAGATGCAAATGCAACGTACCAGACGCCCTGAAAGCACCTCACTGCATTCACTCCTGCCGACTCGCTTTTTTTCGACCGCCATCAATATGGCTCTCGTCAGGTCAGGTCGCTACAGCTTTTTTTTTGAGTCTGCAGCTGGACGAACGTGAGATCTGATGATCGAGCTACGAGCATGTCGGCCAGCAGCAGTTTCATCGGCTGCATGCACCCTGAATTCCATGCGCCAGTACACTTTCAATACAAGAAAGATACAAGAAACTACTCCCAATATCGATTTTAACAAGCCAAATATTTTTAAGGCTACTTAATCACAGTAATAATATTAATAATACCGAATAAATATCTAGTTATTAATTAATATGAAATATATTTCTACAATGTACTCCTAGAGTTCACAAAAGAATATTTTCTTTGTTTTTAAGAAGTGAAACAGTTTCAATTTTAATTAAATATATATGAAAAAAAGAGAGTATGGAATTCTTTGACTGAATGATTGGACGACACAATCATTGGCTGAAGAAATGAGGTTTCATCAGGAAAAAGAGATTATGGAATTTACACGCATTATTGCAAGACAACAAGAAAACAAAGCAAAAGATGCCACCTGCATGGTATGTACAGGAGCTGATACTGGTGCACCTGGGCACAAGAGTTCATTTGCTTTGTCCATCATGAATTCAGGCAGTCCATGGCTGCTTTTTGGGTGCAGTTCGCACCTTTTCGACGCAGATTAATTCAAAGGCCAGTCAGGCATAAGTTCATGGTCACAACTCATCCCCAATGTCAGCATTTTGAATTTGGCCCTAGTCTCCTTGAGCATCTGAATATATGGACTAATAGGCACACTAAACTTTACTCTATAATACCTCAGTTAACAAAGAGTGAGAGAGTGTATCCAAAGTTCCAAACAACACTAGAGTAAGCTTAGAATTTATCAATATTTATAGTACGGAATTGGTATCATTAGAGATCATTCAATCTCATTTTTATAAAAAAATATTTATTTGAAGATGATATTTTAATTTTACCAGCATGAAAAACCACAACAACAATTATTTTGGGATGGAGAGAGTAAATTTTAGTAATCTACTTTCTCTATTCCAAATTATAAGCCATTTAATTTTTTATATACATTGGTTTTGTTATATACGTGTATCTAGGCGTGTACCAGAAGCTATCTAGATGCATAACAACAGCATATCTAGAAAAACCAAAACTACGAAGGAAGCCACAAATAATTCTATCAAGTAGTGGACAAATAACTAGTTTTAGACACTGGCACCTTTTCTTCTGTCTCCCCTGGAATTGAAAATTCGTCAGCTCGATGGTCTGAACATGCATCTAGTAGTATTATGATGGTAAGTGATATTTATATGAATTAAAATTCATCAGCTTATTACAGTCGTGTCCTATATGGTTCCATCTTATCTACATGATTGTTAATTTAGATCCAAGTCACAAGGTTGAACACAAGATTTCATCTCCATGATCTACCTAGAAGGTGTCACACCCCAGGCAATGGGGCCAGAGGGGCGGCCCTAGGGGCCGTGGCCCGCGGGGGCCCCCACGGGCCTGGCGCGCCCCTCCCGCCTCCCTTCCGCGGGATTTTTCGGTAGTTAAAGTAAGAGTTCGGTTAGGATAATTTAGGACTTTTTGGTATAAAAGAGATATTTCCAATTTATAAGGAAGTCTCCTATTAGGATAAGAATAATGAATTGCTTGTAAAAGATATTCCAATCTATAAGGAAACCTTTAGAAATTGCTTAAGATACAAGTCCCATATGAGGGCTATATAAGCAAGGAGGAGGTAATCTCTTAGAGACAAGCAATAAAGAAATATTTCCCTGCCCTAGCTCTCCCACCGCCGCCCAGCCCAGCGCCGCCGCGGTACCGCCACACCATCACCGCCCGGTGCTCCGGCGGTGTCACCGGCGCCTCCGTCATGGTTGTGCCAGTGGTATCCGGAGGCCACCGATCCACCCACCACCATGTACGATTTGAAGAAGGCTGCTTTGCATGATCTGTCCAAGCAGTTCACCACGATCACCAAAAGCGCTGGATATGCTCGCCGATCAAGTCTCCATCCTCTCGATACCGATATATGGCGGAGGAACGAAAGCGCAAGGCCATCCTAGACACGGAGAAGGACATGAAGTGAGCCATGGAGCACTCAGCGCGGCTTGATCAAGGCCTCCAAGGAGAATGCCAAGACCACCATGGAACCACAGCTACCAGCGGAGCTGGAGACTAGGCTGGCCGCCATGTTGGGTCCAACACCGGCACCAGACGCAACGCCTCCCAAGACGGGGTGCACACGCCCCTCTCGGCCCTCCCTCCAGATCACTTCCCCAGACTCGCTCTTCGCTTGCACAAGCTGTCCTTCCCGACGTACAATGGCAAGGAGGAGACTCTTCCTTGGATCAACCATTGTGAGCAATTCTGTAGGGAACAAAAGGTACGCTAGCCACAGAGCAAGTCTGGTACGCATCATACCATCTCACAGGAGGAGCACAGCAGTGGTACATGCATCTGTCCCAGGAGAAGCCAGTGACAGATTGGGTATGCTTCGCCCAATATGTCAATGAACGCTTCGGTCAAGCTACCTGACACAATCCTCTAGGCGCAAGGCCCGGCACCATGGGCGAGTACGGGTAGTTCACGACGCAAAGGCGCGCGCCGGGCACCTCAACGATCAACAACAGGTCAACATCTACACAACAGGGCTTGGCGAGCTGCTGAAGACCGACATCGAGCTCTAGAATCCTAAAGACATGGAAACAGCCATGTCGCTCGCTAGGGCGTACGAGCGATGACTCACCATTCTCTACAACCCCGGCAAGACAGCACCGCGATGGGGTAGGGCACCACCCCCCGGCGCTACCCACGGCGCCTCTAGCTACGACGCCACCGATGACAACTCCGGTAGCTCGGTCATTCAAGCGGTGACCTCGGAGGGATGATGAGGAACAACGCAAAGGCGAGGATTGTGCTTCAAGTGTGGCAAGCCCTTCTCGCGGGTCACAAGTGCAACCACCTCTCTTCGACATCACGGTCTTCAACGACTACAACGGCGACAAGGATGGCGCCCCGTACAAGACAATGCCAACTTAAGGGTTCTCATCCGGGATCCCAACTCCCGATGCGTGGTATCCACTCTCCCTTCCTCATCGGAGTAATTTCAGGCACAGGTGTCAGCATCGTCGTCGACTCGGGAGCCACGCACAACTATGTCGATCCCCGCGTGGTGGCCACTACCGGACTCCACCGCGCGGCCGGTCCGGTGGCGGTCACCACTAACACGAGGCACCACCTCGACATGCCATGCAGCGGCATCTGGCGTACCGATGCGCGTCGGCGCCGACATCTTCGGCGTCGACACCTATGTCCTCCACATCGGCGGCGATATCGGCGTCATCCTAGGCATGCCATGGGCGGCATGCTTGGGAAAGGTGACCTAGGACTTCGCATCAAGCGGTGGCATACTACGAGGCGAGGGCGGGCGGAACATTCACGGAAGCACCACCTCCACGTGTGGACACGGAGGCGCCCAGGCCAGGGCCAGCGTGGCATGGCCTCCACACTGGTGCTCGGGGCTTCACCTCACGTCTCGGTAAAGCGCCCGGACATGCCGGTGCCCTCGACCTCGACACTTCTTGAGGGCGTCTTCGTCTAGCTATGTCAAGCAACAACGGAGGAGCACCACTGCGGCGAGATAGCCCTCGGCGTCACTACGGGCGCCGCTACTCCGGCTTGGGCGCTAGAAGGCGGCTTCTTCCTCTTCGACGAGCGCTTCTACCTTCCAGCCTCCTCATCTCTACTGCCGGACTTGCTTTGGACGCTCTTCTTCAAGGGATTCGCGGACCAACTACCTCGCCCTTGGCGCCTACACAGCTCCCCGGCGATGGCGGCTCAACGGCCATCTTGCTCGGTGGAGTGTGGCCCGAGCACCACCATGTTGGCGCGGCGTGTCATCTTCCTCGACAACATGGATCGTCAATTCTTTAGCGTCGACAACGTCTACTTCAACTACGGCGCCAACAAGGAGACGCATCAACTCTCTCTCTACATGTTCAACATCGGCTCCTTCATGTATGCGATGCGATGCTCAATCGTCGTGCAACCACCCTACCAACACGCCCGCGATGTGACAATCGGCTCCTCATGCCCGTCTTCATACACCACCTCCACCGCGATCGCTTCATGTTCTTGGAGAGCCACCCTCGCGACATGCTCCATCGGCACACAGGCGGGAATTCCAAGGGAGCGACTCCTCGCCGCCCCGTAGACAAAGCGACAACATCACATGGGCGTGTAGTCCATCGGTACTTCTACCACGACTACATCAATAACCTTCACTACTTCATGGAGTTCGGCGGATTCATACCCGAGAGAACATGATTCTCGCCAACCATTACGGGAAGATTGGTCCCTACGCGTTGAGCTCATCATGTCGGTACTCTAGTACTTGCTCGGGTGTCCGCAGAATGGAATTTTATCCGCGCGAGGACGTGCCGGTCGGACAAGGGGAGGGGAGATGTCACACCCGAGCAATAGGGCCCGGAGGGGTTGGCCCTAGGGGCCCGCGGCCGGGGGGCGCCCTGCGGGCTGGCGGCGTTCCCTCCCGCCGCCGCTGCCCTTCCGCGGATTTTTCGGTAATTAAAGTAAGAGTTCGGTTAGGATAATTTAGGACTTTTTGGTGTGAAGGAGATATTTCCAATCTATAAGGAAGTCTCCTGTTAGGATAAGAATAAAGACTTGCTTGTAAAAAGTATTCCAATCTATAAAGGAAACCTTTAGAGATTGCTTGAGATACAAGTCTCGGGCTATATAAGCAATGAGGATGTAATTTCTTAGGGACAAGCAATAAAGAAATATTTTTCTGCCCTAGCTCTCCACCGCCACCGCCGCCTCCCGCGGCCGCCGCTGCACCACCACCACGCCGGCATGCCGGCCGGTGTAATCGCCGCCGCCTCCCGTCACGGCTGTGACAGAAGGGTTGCACAACCCCCATAGTTTAGAATTTGACACTCCTCCCATTAAACAGCCTATCCACCAGTTGGTGCTTTGGGCTTGTAAAGCCTTCCACCACGTATGACACTCATCCATAGTTATAATCAACTACTCACTAAGTCGTTTCAAAAATCTTGGAGAATCAAAGCAATATCATCAAATTCGATCAAATTTGTTTTAGTGGTAGGTGACATTCATCGATCTCACAGGATTTGCGCATATGGGTGTACATGTGCATATGTTTTGCAAAAGGAAACCGTTGACAACAGTTAGAAGATAGCAAAGGGTACACACACAGCTTAAGCCTGGGAAACTAATTAAGCACAAAGCCTAATTACAGATCCACCATGGCTGGCAGAGATCTCCAATTCATCAGTACCTGTGTGAATGTTTCTTTTTGGAGAGCAACGGAAGATCCCCAACCTAGTCTAATACTATATCTCCCCTGTAAATAACCATCAACGACCAGAGTCCCCTCCAACTCCAAGCTCCACAACACCACCATCTTTTTCTCATAGCCTGCTCTTGATGGAGTTTGAGGTAGTCAGCAATGTAGATCCCAAATTCCTCCCCAAATTTCACTATGCAAAAAGAAGATTCCCCATCACATCAAAATGCCGGCACATATATGGAGTACTAAATTTAAATAAAAAAATAAACTAATTACACAGTTTAGATGTACATTGCGAGACGATTCTTTTGAGCCTAGTTACGCCATGGTAGGATAATATTTACCACTAACAAACGAAACGTGCTACAGTGTACGATGTGACATACATGTCCTATCTATCCAAAATTTTGCACCAACTTTGGTGATCTAAACACACCCCAAGCTTTTCGACCTATTGCCAAAAAGCGAGTCGTCAAATCAGATATATATGCAACTTGTCAACTTCCTGCAGCAGTCAACATGACTTGTAGTGTATTCCATTCTGGTAGGCGATAGATAGATAAAACCGATTTTTTGCATGTCATGGGTCAAAAGCTATCATTATTTGAAAACGAAAAATTGATGAGTTACACACATTGGTACAAACAGAAGCAACACAACATAGTAAAGGAAACTACCTAACCTACCTACCAACCAGCCATGAAGAAATTAATAACACTACTGAAATAAAAGACAAAGGGAAACAAAGCGAAAAATTCAGCATTTTCCTAACTGAAAATTTGATCTAGCCTATAACAAGAACAAATACACAAAATGTATGCACAAAAAGCCAGACATATATACAGAGAAAAACATACATGAGAAGTACTACAAGGCTTTTCTGCAAATTCGCAGAGAAGGCATCACCTTGGAGGCCTGGACATCGGAACTGCATTAATTTTTCCTGCTGATTCCAGAATGCCGGACGATCACAAGTTGTGTAGCGGATTGGATCCGGTCGGGGAGAACCTCTTGTCGTCCTTGAAGTCGCCGCCGAACCCGGAACCGCCGCTGGGTGAAGCCGCCGCCGGAGGAGAGGTAGCCACGGCCAGTGCCCACCACCCGTGAAGCTGAACCCGAAGAAACGACGACGCTCGCGCCGTTGTCGGAGCTGGAGCTGGGGGTGGTGGTGGACGGCTGCTCAGGCGATGCTGGAATGACGTTGCCTAGAAGCGAGACTCCCCTGAGCACGAGAGGGATGAGGGAAACCAGCAGCAGGATCTTGAAGCACTTCATCTTGTCCCTCTGATGCGCCGTACCCTGGTAGAGCTTGACTGATGCTACTCCAAGTCCGAGACTCCGAGGTTGTAGCAAAGCCGGTAGAGAGAGAGAGAGAGAGAGAGGGAGGGTATGCAAACTGCAAAGCAATGCAGGTGGAGAGCGAGAGAACTGGTTGGATAACTTGGATTTGCCAGTGGGAATGCAGAGATGGATGGCAATGTAAATATTCGCCAATGATGCATGGGAGAGAGAGAGAGAGGGGCCGGTACGGTCCGTGTGGAGTGAGCGAGCAATGGGGATAGTCTTTGTTGTTTTCTCGAGCCAAACTGCAGCTTTTCTCTTCAGCTCGGCACCATGCTCATGCTGCATGCATGTTTTTACTGATTGTACCGGTGCGCAAACGTTTCGTCCACCAACAAAGAACACTAGAACAGTGTTGTGTTGGCATATATATGCATGATGCATTGTATGTCCGATGGAGACGTGTGATGATACGTGATCCCGTTACTGACGAGACGAAGCTGAAAAAATTGGCAGTAACTAGGTTAGTTACGGCGCGATGCGATGGACTCCCTGAGCCACGTTAGCTACCTCTTGCTGACAGCAATTGGGAACTGATTTGAAGTGTTTGCATTAGTGATCTTTTGAGATATAGACATATGGAAGGCCAACTCAACCAACCTGGGCCGCCGCGTCGCCCGCATGGCGACACGGGAGGCGAAACCCTAGCCCACCGCCAACGTTCCCCATCCTCCCTTCCCTCCTTGCCGTCGCCGGAGGTGGCCGCGGGATGCCCGCCGCGACCCCTAGGAAGGTGGCGGCGGGGGATCTCACCGGGGTGACGAGGAGCTCCGTCTTGAGGAGGCGCTCGGCATCGATGGCGGCGCCCGGCGCAAGCGGCCCCGCGGTGATGCGGAGTGGCGGCGACGGCTGTTGTCTTGCGCGGAGGAGGGGAGTCCGTCGTGTGGTGGTGCGGGCTCGGGCTGGCTTTCGCCGCCATCCCACCGGCGATGGTGGTGTGAACAATCGGCCGGCGTGACCTGGACTCGATCCGGCTGCTCTGCGGGCGGATCCGGCCCTCCGGGCGTCACGGTTCTCTGGCGTGGATGGCACTGTGATGGTGGGTAGTTCGGTGGCGATGGTCGGCGCCCGGCTTTGGGCGTGTTGGTGAGGCTTGGTGGTGGAGGTGTTGTTGGTCGTGTCTTGCTTCCCGGCGTCGGGCGCGCGCTGGGAGCGCGAGGGCGGCTGCGATTGCACCCCCGGGCTCGTCGATCACGGTTGCTCGCCTAGCGCTGGTCGCTGAATTTGCTCTGGTGTCTCCCAGGCGGTGGTGGTGCGCGGCTTCTTCGGTGGCGTCACGGTGGCGTGGCGGTCATGCCTCGGGCTCGTGTGTGGTGCCGTGGTGGTGGTGTTGCGGTGCTAGACACGGTAGAGGTCGCCCTACTCCGTCGTCGGGGCTCGGCGGCGGGCGTAGGAGGCTGTGGCGGTGTTGGGGCTATTGCTGATGTTGGGGCGATCCTCATCTACGCCCGTCTCCCCCCTAGCCATGGCTGCCATCGTGGGGCGGTTGTTGCGAAACGGAGGCCGGCGTCTTTGGGGGCACTGGTCTAGGACCACTGCTCCATGTCCGGTACCTTCGGACTTCGGTGATCGTGCGTGGCGGCGGGTGGTGCGGTGGTGGACATGCACGACAATGAGGTCAGTCTTCGCATGTCGTCTTCTTGGAGCGGTGCTGGCGCAACTTTACGGCTACTAGCGTGGCCGGCGTCAATCTTCGGGAGGCTTTGTAGCGAGAACCTCCTAAATTACAGGGGCCCACATGCACTTACCATTGTCATTAAGACCTCTCGATCATTATGCATGAGTTCCCAATAATCTAGAAAGTGCTATTAATCTTCCGAACAGGGATCTCATTAACAAGTCACTCGTAGTATTACAACATTTTATTCAAAATACATCGAGTAAACGGCGGAAGGATTACATAACCATAAGTTTACAAACCATTTGTTCAAATACGCAAACTTAAAAAAAAAAATGTTATTACAAGCCCGATATTATTGGAGTAACATTATACATATAATACAATCGACAACCCCTGCCCGAGGGTTCAACTCTACTCGTCATCTTTCTCCCGGTACACCGTCATGCGGCGGGGACCAAAACAAAGCCTTTGCTCATGACCTGCTCCTGCAACAAGGGTCAAAGAACCACAGTGCGGGAGTACTCAACAAGACTTACCCGACAAAGAAAAGAGGAGAAGACTTCGGGAATGCTGGTTTTAGGAGTCAAGGTAAGGCTTTAGCAAGAATCAAAAACTCTTTTGCAGAAAAGCTTACTATAAGTGAATCCTTACTTTCAATATTTTTAATTCAGATTAGTAGCTCATATACTCTAGGTTATTCTATTCTAGAGCAAACATATTTTTCTCATTCCAACTCTCTTTCCTCGAAAACATATTCCATCATTTACTACGATGAAGGTCAGGGAATCGGGTCTCCTTCTCCGAGAAGCAACGGCGATTCATGAATCGATTATAATCCCAGCTGGGGATCCCTAACCACACGACATATGTAGCACTTAAGCTTGCATATATCAACCTTCTTTCAGATTTGTCCAAAACGGGAACGAGGCCTGCGCCACCCGAGAGCACAGTACTCCACCTCCCTACCCCGTCCCTAATGACAGTTTGACCCGGTGGGGTGGGTACACGCTACTCCCGCCATCTCTCCACTCCCGGTCGCGTGGTTGCCATTCGATTTGGCTCCACCGAGATCCGGCTTACCGGGTATGTGGCTAGTTAGGATCGACCGACACAGGGATGGCGCGATCGACGCGTGCCATTGACCAAAAAGGTCTCAAGCACAATATGCGTTCAAAACATCCCGATTTCACTCGGGCCAAACAACGGACGGTCCTTAAACGACCAACACGGGACAAGCACGGCTAGGTAATCCCGCCGGCTTTCAACCTCGTCCCCGTCCGATCTCAAATTCATCACTACTTTTCTTTCTTTTCCAAAAACATGTAGCATCTTCTCAAATAAAACATTTTGATGAAAAAGCTTAACTAATTAAGCGGGGCTAAGCATCACTAAGCATTTTTGAAATGAAACAGTTATCAAGGATGGTATTGAAATAAACAAGGATGGGAATGCGGCAATTAGGTTATCACTCAACCCCTAATTACTTAATGCAACATAGCATAGACATAAGTGATATAAAACTTTTAAAACATCAAGGAAGGGTTTAATGTAACCGGGGCTTGCCTTCGTTGACTAATAAACTAGTTCTTGAAAAACCCGAGAAAAATCAAACCCGCTTCCCTTTGGATAAAGAACCTCCTCGGGGACTTGCTCGGACTTGACACTCTCGATCTCGTTCACTACACGAAATAATGTATGCCTCAATATGATGCCATATATTTAAATATGATGCTTGTAGGTGCATGAAATGATAAACACATGAGTACAACTTTCCTTCACGATAAAGTTGCAACCCAACAAAACCAACTTGTTGAACTACTCTACAAGATATCATCACCATTGCCTAAGGAGTTCTCAAGGACCATTTGATTGTGGTATGATCCAAGATTCACAAAACAACCCAAAAATCACACAAAACCTAAATTATTTGTCACTAAACAATTTATAAAACACATAAAATAATAGAGCATAAAATAATAAATAATTTAAACATTTCAAAACGACTCAAAACTTTTCATACCAGTAGGACACATCATAAAACAGTGTCAAAATAAATTTTCATGATTTTTGAATAAATATTTTATTTTCTAAAAATCATAGAAGATGCATTTTTCAATTAAAATTTGTATTTTTAAATCATGCAAGAACTATTTAAAATCAAGGTTTCAAAAATTTCCTAAGTAGATATATATGATAAGGAAGGTTCTACAAAAATTTTCAAAATTTTAGAAGCTATATTTGAATTTATATGAAAATTACAAAAATCGAGGCACTATTCACCATAAAAAGAAATTCAATAAAACATTTCATAAAAAGGAAAAAGGTTTTCGGGTTGAATTTGGCCCGACACTGTCTTGCGACCCAACACTGTTACGGCCTGCTACTATTCATGATGGGCTGGTTTCTTGTTGAATCGGCCCATAACTGTTCATGGCCCATTACTATTCATGATGGGCCGCCCGGTGGCTCTGATAATCTAGCCCATCGTCGCCTTGCCACCGGCGTGGGCATGGCCACCGGCATGGCCACCGGCGGGCGACGCGGCGTTCGTTCAGCGACATCCGGCGGTAGAGTGGAAAGAAAAAGTCAAGAGGGCAAGAGCTCACCGCTAACTCGATCGCGCGCGTTGAGCTTGGGCGGAGGTGAACCGGAGAAGGTCGACGGCGGCGATGGCGGCGGCGGACGGCGGCACGACGGTGTTCCGACGGATTCAGGCTTCAGGTGGGGAAAACGGGAAGGTCGATCACGACCACATCACCATGGCCACCCGATTGATGAAAGAAAAATCGATCAAAAGCTCACCGAGCAAGGTATACTGACGGCGGCGGGCGGACTCACGGCGGCGCGACGCGGCGACGCGAGGAAGAGCGACCTCAGCGTTGCGGGCGGCGGAAGGGCTTCGCGGCCGGGTGTCGAAGGGGCTTAGGGAAGTGGCGGAGGCGTTGGCGTGGTTGGTTTGGTGAATAGGTGCTCGGCGGCGACGAATTTCGGCGGCGGGCGGCGGCGACTCTCCGGCGGTTTCGAAAAAAAAGAAGAAGACGGCGGCGTCGGCCGACTTATAAAGGAGAGAGAGGATGGTGAGGTGGTGGGGGGCATTCGCGAAGACGTCCACGACGTCAACCACGCGACGGGCGCGTGCGAGCGAGAACGCGCCACGGCGCGCCGGCGACCGGCCGGTATGGCCAAGCACGTGAAACCCACATTCCCGTGTAGCACCTAAACCCTAACTTGCCAAATTCTCCAAAAATTTGAACTGAACTCGAAAAACTCAAAAAGTGACTTGGCCTAATTTTTCAAGATCTACAATTTTCACAATTGGAAGATTTTCAAATTCGGCCTCTAAATATGACTTTTTGAAATGGGGTAAAAAGGGAGAATTTTGAATTCAAAATTACTTTAAAATTTATTCAAAAACTTCAAAAACTTTGTACACCTCTTTTGTACATCAAAACAAGATCTACAACTTGGCTTTTGGAAATTTTTGCAAATTTTGCTTAGATTTTGAATTATGTAAAAGGGGTAAAAGAGAGAATAGAAATTAGGGTTTTCGAAGTTCAATTCAAACTTGAATTTGATTCAAATTTCAGATTCCCAACCTATACTATCAAACCATCATACAACAACACACTTAGGATCAAAATCATAAATTAAAAATTTAATCACTCTAAAATTCTTAAGCACAAACAATTTTCTAAAATATAAACTTATTTTAATTTGATGCATTTCAAATTTTCTAATCATGCATGCTTTGCAATGATCATGATGACATGGCAAAGTTTTAGTTGATTAACACCGGGGGGTGTTACAGTCTTTCCCCTAAAAAGAAATCTCGTCCGAGATTTAAAACCACAGGTTTAAGTAGCGGCAAAGGAAATGTGTCAAGCAAACACATCTCGAACTAGTTCATAAAATGGTAGGGTTTTACCTAATATATGCTACAAGAGTTTAAAGAGACAAGCTATAATTCAGGGAGGGGATTGTAACCTAGATAGAAGCAAGAAATTCCGGGAAGTGCTCTTGCAGATATTCCTCTGACTCCCATGTAGCTTCTTCTTTAGAATGTTGGTTCCATTGGATCTTATACCATTTGGTTGTTCTTCTACGAGTGACACGATCTTTTTGGTCAAGAACTTGAACAGGATATTCTGAATAGACCAGATCAGGTTCAAGTGCAACTCCTTCAATATCAACCACTTGATCGGGCACTCGAAGACATTTCTTCAAGCGGGATACATGGAACACATTATGCACAGCAGAAAGGTGTTCTGGTAACTCCAGGCGATATGCTAATTTTCCACATCTTTCCAGAATCTGGAATGGTCCAATATAGCGAGGTGCTAACTTCCTTTTGATTCCAAATCTTTTTACTCCTTTTATAGGTGATACTTTTAAATACACATAATCTCCCACTTCAAATGTCAAAGATTGACGTCTTTTATCCGCATAACTTTTCTGTCGAGACTGAGCTACTTTCATATTTTCTTGTATGACACGAACTTTCTCTTCTGCATCCTTTACCAAATCCACACCAAAGAACCATCTTTCTCCAGGCTCAGACCAATTCAAAGGAGTTCTACATCTGCGACCATATAAAGCTTCAAAAGGTGCCATCTTGATACTCTCTTGATAACTGTTTGTTATAAGAGAATTACGCGAGGTAAACATTCATCCCATTTTTCTTGATAAGTAAGAACACAAGCTCGTAACATATCCTCTAGAATTTGATTAACCCTTTCGGTCTGTCCATCGATCACGTGGGTGATAAGTGAACTATGATTGAGCTTGGTTCCCAATGATTTTTGTAATTGTTTCCAAAATTTATTCATAAATATTGAACTTCTATCTGAAACAATATTCTTTGGTGCACCATGCAGACTGAATATCCGAGCAATATATAATTCAGCATAGGTTTTTGCAGAATAATCTTCCTTTACTGGCAGAAAATGTGCTATCTTAGTAAGACGATCCACAATAACCCAAATGGAATTGAAACCCCTTGATGTCCTGGGTAAACCAACAATAAAGTCCATGGTAATTTCCTCCCATTTCCAAGACGGAACAGGCAGTGGATTTAAGCGTCCTGACTTTCATGTGTACTGCCTTTACTCGCCGACATGTATCACATTTAGCCACATAACGAGCAACTTCTATCTTCATCTTGGTCCACCAGAATCTCTGTTTCAAGTCCTGATACATCTTGGTGCTTCCTGGGTGAATAGAATATCTAGTCAAGTGCGCTTCATCCAGGATCTGCTGACGTAATTGAACCTTTGGTATTACCAGACGATTCTTGAACCATAGCACATCCGCTTCATCAATTCTGAAACAAGAGGATTTTCCACTTCTAACTTTCTCTTTGATACAAGTTACACCTTTATTTTCTCTCTGAGCAGCTATAATCTGATCTCGGATATTTGATTCTACAGTGATACTGGAGAGAGTCCCTTGTTCAACAATTTCCAAATTCAACTTTTCCATATCTTGACACAAAGTCTTATCCATTAAACTCACTTCAAGACAATTGCATTGAGATTTCCGACTGAGTGCATCAGCAACCACATTTGCTTTACCGGGATGGTAATGCACTTCCAGATCATAATCCTTGATCAACTCCAACCATCTTCTTTGCCTCATATTCAGGTCAGACTGGGTGAAGATATATTTTAAACTCTTGTGATCAGTATAGATATGACAAGTGTTGCCTAGTAAATAATGACGCCAAATCTTTAGTGCATGGACAATTGCTGCTAATTCTAAATCATGAGTTGGATAATGTTCTTCATGACGTTTAAGTTGTCTGGAAGCATAAGCAATAACCCTTCTTTCTTGCATCGGTACACAACCAAGACCAATACCGGAAGCATCACAATAAACATCGAACGGCTTCTCAATATCCTGGTTGAGCTAATATTGGTGCAGTAGTTAATGCCTTCTTCAAAATCTTGAAAGCTTTCTCACACTCGGATGACCGGACAAACTTAGTTTGATTCTTTAACAACTTCGATGATAGGCTTTGCTACTTTTGAAAAGTCGGAATAAACCGACGGTAATATCCCGCCATTCCGAAAAATCTGCGGACTTGATGCACGATGGTTGGGGGCTTCCAGTTGAGAATATCCTTGACCTTACTTGGATCAACTGAAACTCCATCCGCCGACAACACATGACCCAAGAATTGTACTTTCTCTAACCAAAACTCACACTTACTGAACTTGGCATATAAATGATGATCTCTTAGGCGTTTGAGAACAATTCGAAGGTGCTCGGCATGCTCTTCTTTGTTCTTGGAATATATCAATATATCATCAATGAATACCACTACAAACTTGTCAAGCTCTGACATGAATACCGTATTCATCAGATACATGAAATGAGCTGGGGCATTGGTTAATCCAAAAGACATCACCAAATACTCATATAGACCATATCCGGTAGTGAAGGCGTCTTTGGAATATCTATTGGTCTAATCTTAATCGATGATATCGACCTCGGTCAATTTTAGAAAAGACTTTTGCTCCGGCAAGTTGATCAAAAAGCGGATCAATGCGGGGCAAAGGATACTTATTTTTAATCGTCACTTCATTCGGTGGGCGATAATCGACACACATCCTCAAAGTGTGATCTTTCTTTTTTCACAAATATTGCGGGGCACCCCAAGGTGATGAACTGGGTCGAATAAAACCTTTGTCCAATAATTCCTGCAAATCGGGTTTTTAGCTCGCTAATTCTTTAGGTGGCATTCTATATGCTCTCACGGATATTGGGGCGGTTCCCGGCTTCGGATCGATCCCGAACTCCACATCTACGTTTGGCGGTAAACCAGGTAAATCTTCTGGAAACACATCCGGGAATTCACAAACTACTGGAATATCCTTTATTTCCTTAACAGATGTAGCACTGATTCTCTCAACAGCCCTCTTAGGAATGGGGAGTTGAATAAGAAGTTGAGAACTGCTATCGGGTATATTTACCCTTATTGTTCTATTCAAAACATCGATGACAGCCCCATGCTGATACATCCAATTCATACCCAGGATCACATCTATATCTTGATCCTTTAGAATTATCATATTAGTGGAAAAATCATGCCCACCTAATCTTATAGGTACTTGTTGTACCATTTCTTTAGTACTCATACGTCCCCCAGGCGACTGTATAAAGAAATTATCCTTTGTTTCCACAATTGGTATTTCATGCTTGATGACAAAAGTTCTATTGATGAATGTATGCGATGCTCCGGAATCAAACAATGTAACTACAGGGTGATTGGCAACAGGAAACATACCCATCATGACGGGTTCCCCTGCAGGTATTTCATCAACATTAGTATAGAACACCCGTCCAGTTTTCTTCTCAACTTTGCCCTTCGAGCATTACGTCCCACTAATGTTCTTGTTACGTGGCTCACGACTTCCCGATGCTACCCGAAAATTGGGATTATACCTCAGGATTGGGGCATTCTTGGGAATAGTGTCCAGGGCTTGCCACGGTTAAAAATGATAGAACCACCTTGGCCTTGTGGAACGGGGTTTCGAATGACAGGGCATTCTCGGTGGCGTGGATAGGTAATAGCCGTAGCGGGCGACAAATGGTCTGCCTTGCCTAGGGAAACTGCGGTGGGCGATAAGGAGGGCGATAATGATTAACGGGATGATAGACCACTCGGCGACGCTTCTTATTTCCACGGAAAAAATCCGGAAGATACATTTTTCTTCTTGTTCTTAATCTTCTTGTGTTGACGATACTTTTCTTCAAAGCATGGGGTGCCATATTTACCACCTCATGATAAGTATCTGTGGTGCAGTGGGCATCATTGTGCGAAGCTTCATATTTAGACCACATAAGAACCACTCCTTTCTCTTCGGATCTGTACTAACATGTTACGGAGCATACCGAGAAAGATGATTAAACGGCCAACATATTCCATAACCGACCGATCTCCTTGTTTCAAATCAATAAATTCCGTTAACTTTTTGGCCATCACACCTTCGGGGAATATAGTGTGCACGGAAAGCTTCACGGAACTCGGCCAAGTCACTCGGTGACCCAAATTTGGCTGCATGGCAAGAAAAAAAGTAGCCCACCAAGCTCTGCGGCACCCTAAACCGTTGAGCCGCAAAGTGGGGCTTCGATAAGTGGTAAACTCCATGAGTTCAAACTTTTGCTCCATAGTACGGAGCCAATCATCTGCCTCCAATGGTTCATTTGCTCTCGAAAAGATTGGGGGCTTAGTGTCAGTGAAATCAGGGTATGAATTTTCCTTTTCCTTTTTATTGTTCCGACGACCATGATTATCCTGATTGCCATTCGACTATTACATTGCCACTTCTCGCATTAAGCGACTATTTTTTCGATAGTGGCTTGGACCAAAGCGACTATGGCATCGGTCGGATTAACAGAAACTTGTGGTGGGACCGGGCGGCGGCCCTTGAACTGCTAGCATTGGATTGAGGCATCTGTTACAAACAAACCGACTTTACTTATTAGCTTACATATAACTTCCTAAAAGGTTACAGCAACACACCAAACCGGTTCACTTATTTATTATACAATCCTGCACTAAGCAGGACCATCCAACCCACTAAGTTCTACATACTCTTACTTTCTAACATATCTTACAACATCCTCACAACCACTCAAACATCATTCTCACTATCCTGGTAGTGCTCTATCTCCTCTGGTTCTTCTTCTTCTTCACCATCGCTAAGTGGTGCAATCTCCTCATTTTCTGCTTCTTCCTCATTCTCATTTTCAACAACACCTCCATCATCCTCAACATCTCCATACCGGGTGGTTACGATGGATGGCTTCATGTAAATTTGCATTGTAAGCTTCCAAACCTTGCACCTGAACTTCTAGGGCATGAATACGATGTATGGCTAGTATCATGTCTTGCCTTTCAAACTCCCTCTCGTGGAGTACATTAAATAAAACTTGACGACATTCTTCATAGTCTAAATCACGTCGTTCCACTTCACCTTGCAGATCACCAATCTGTAAGGTAGCATCCTCATTGGTTCTGGTAGCTTCTGTCAACTCTTTAGTGAGCCTTCCTATTTCAGCTTGGAGATCAACAATCTGTGAAGTACCTTCTTCTCTAGCTCTGTTTGCTTCTGCCAACTCTCTGGTAAGCCTTTGTATCTCAGCTGATAAATCCGGCCTACTAGTGCTGCTACTAGCACCATCATGTCTTGGAGCAAGTTGGTGTCGAGGAACTCCTTTGGGTCCTGTCTTCTTTGTTGGGGTCAGCTTAGTACGGGCCATCCTATAGATAGGAAAGATTGAATTAAAGGATGGATCAAGAAGATTATCAGGTTAGCAAGCATAGGATTGATATACCTAACCCAAACCACAATTAAGGGAAAGTGATTAACAAGTTAATTAAGCATGATGCATGAATCGAACTTACGAAAACTATGCGTAAACGAAACTTATTATTTAGGGCAATATAACATGTTACTCCACTACAAAATATTTGAATTATAAGGAAAAATTTACAAATTGATTCAAGATGAGCTATAAGCAATTTGGACCAAATTAAGAGTTTAAATTAATTTGACTCAAATCATTTTGAAGTTTTGTAAAATAATACTACGATGAATCGTAATGATTATTGCTCGGTACCAACTGTAATGTAAACCCCTAAATTATAGGGGCCCACATGCACTTATCATTGTCATTAAGACCTCTGATCACGATGCACGAGTTCCCAATAATCTAGAAAGTGCTATTAATCTTCCGAACAGGATCTCATTAACAAGTCATTGTAGTATTACAACATTTTATTCAAAATACATCAGAGTAAACGGCGGAAGGATTACATAACCATAAGTTTACAAACCATTTGTTCAAATACGCAAACTTAAAAAAAATCGTTATTACAAGCCTGATATTATTGGAGTAACATTATACATATAATACACTTGACAACCACGCCCCGAGGGTTCAACTCTACTCGTCATCTTCCTCCCCGGTACACCGTCATGCGGCGGGGACCAAAACAAGCCTGCTCATGACCTTCTCCCAACAACAAGGGTCAAAGAACCCCGAAAGTACGGGAGTACTCAACAAGACTTACCCGACAAAGAAAAGAGGAGAAGACTCGGGAATGCCGGGTTTTAGGAGTCAAGGTAAGGCTTTAGCAAGAATCAAGGACTCTTTTGCGAGAAAAGTTTCTATAAGTGAATCCTTACTTTCAATATTTTTAATTCAGATTAGTAGCTCATATACTCTAGGTTATCCTATTCTAGAGCAAACATATTTTTCTTATTCCAACTCTCTTTCCTCGAAAACATATTCCATCATTTACTACGATGAAGGTCGGGAATCGGGTCTCCTTCTCCGAGAAGCAACGGCGATTCATGAATCGATTATAATCCCAAATTTGGGGATCCCTAACCACACGACATATGTAGCACTTAAGCTTGCATATATCAACCTTCTTTTCAGATTTGTCCAAAAAACGGGAACGAGGCTGCGCCACCCGAGAGCACAAATACTCCACCTCCCTACCCCGTCCCTAATGACGTTTGACCCGGTAGGGTGGGTACACGCTACTCCCGCCATCTCTCCACTCTCGGTGTGTGGTTGCCATTCCCGATTTGGCTCTACCGAGATCCGCTTTATCGGAGTATGTGGCTAGTTAGGATCGACCGACCGGGGTGATC
Source organism: Hyparrhenia diplandra (assembly GCA_015847255.1). Lineage (NCBI taxonomy): Eukaryota > Viridiplantae > Streptophyta > Magnoliopsida > Poales > Poaceae > Hyparrhenia > Hyparrhenia diplandra. Next base: position 85,724 of record JADLZK010004987.1, on the reverse strand, counting down.
CCGGTCGAGGCGTGCCATTGACCAAAAAGGTCTCGGGCGCAATATGCGTTCAAAACGTCCCGATATCACTCAGGCCAAACAACGGACGGTCCTTAAACGACCAACACGGGACAAGCACAGCTAGGTATCCCGCCGGCTTTCAACCTACGTCCCGTCCGATCTCAAATTCATCACTACTTTTCTTTCTTTTCCAAAAACAGGTAGCATCTTCTCAAATAAAACATTTTGATGAAAAAGCTTAACTAATTAAGCAAGGGGCTAAGCATCACTAAGCATTTTTGAAATGAAACAGGTTATCAAGGATGGTATTGAAATAAACAAGGATGGGAATGCGGCAATTAGGTTATCACTCAACTCCTAATTACTTAATGCAACATAGCATAGACATAAGTGATATAAAACTTTTTAAAACATCAAGGAAGGGTTTAATGTAACCGGGGCTTGCCTTCGTTGACGGAATAAACTAGTTCTTCAGAAAACCCAGAGAAATCCAAACCCGCTTCCACTGGATAAAGAACCTCCTCGAGAGACCGCTCGATTTGACACTCTCGATCTCGTTCACTACACGAAACAATGTATGCCTCAATATGATGCCATATATTTAAATATGATGCTTGTAGGTGCATGAAATGATAAACACATGAGTACAACTTTCCTTCACGATAAAAGTTGCAACCCAACAAAACCAACTTGTTGAACTACTCTACAAGATATCATCACCATTGCCTAAGGAGTTCTCAAGGACCACTTGATTGTGGTATGATCCAAGATTCACAAAACAACCCAAAAATCACACAAAACCCTAAGTTATTAGTCACTAAACAATTTATATAACACATAAAATAATAGAGCTCAAGATAGAAAATAATTTAAACATTTAAAAACGACTCCAAACTTTTTATACCAGTAGGACACATCATAAAACAGTACCAAATAAATTTTCATGATTTTTGAATAAATATTTTATTTTCTAAAAATCATAGAAGATGCATTTTTCAATTAAAGATTGTATTTTTAAATCATGCAAGAACTACTCAAAATCAAGGTTTCAAATTTTTCATAAGTAGATATACTCATAAGAAGGTTCTACAAAAATTTTTAGAATTTTTGAAGCTATATTTGAATTTATATAAAATTCACAAAAATAGATACTATTCACCATAAAAGAAATTCATAAAACATTTCATAAAAGGAAAAAGGTTTCGGGTTGAATTTGGCCCGACAACGTCTTGCGACCCAACACTGTTTCGCCTCGCTACTATTCATGATGGGCTGGTTTACTTGTTGAATCGGCCCATAATCGTTCATGGCCCATTACTATTCATGATGGGCCGGCCCGGTGGCTCTGATGCGCCCCGCTATCATCGCGGGCCTTGCCACTGTGGGAGTGGCCACCGGCATGGCCACCGGCGGTGGCGCTACGGCGGCGCCGGCGTTCGGTCCGCGGCACTGCGGTAGAGTGGAAAGGAAAAGGACGGCGGGGCAAGAGCTCACCGCGAACTCGATCGCGCCGCTAGCTAGGGCGGAGGTGAACCGGAGGAAGGTCGACGGGCGGCGATGGCGGCTCGACGGGCGGCGACACGACGGCGTTCGACGGATTCGGGCTTCAGGGGAAAACGGGGAGGTCGATCACGACCACATCACCACGGCCACTCGATTGATGAAAGAAAAACGATCAAAAGCTCACCGGAGCAAGGTTTACGACGGCGGACGGACTCACGGCGGCGGCGAACGGCCGCGAGGAAGACGACCTCGCTAGCGCGTTGCGGGCGGCGGCGGAAGGGCTGCGGCTGGGTGTCGAAGGTGCTTAGGAAGTGGCGGAGGCGTTGGCGTGGTTGGTTTAGTGAATAGGTGCTCGATGACGACGAATTTCGGCGGCGGACGACGACGACTCCGGCGGCGGCGGTTTCGGAAAAGGAAGAAAGAGACGACGTCGGCCGACTTATAAAGGAGAGAGAGATGATGGTGAGGTGGCTGGGGCATTCGCGAAGACGTCCACGACGTCGACCACGCGGCCGGGCGCGCGAACGCGCGAGAACGCCACGGTGGCGCTCCGGCGACCGGCCGGTATGGCCAAGCACGCTGAAACCCCCATTTCCTGTAGCACCCTAAACCCTAACTTGCTGAAATTTGCCAAATTCTCCAAAAATTTGAACTGAACTCGAAAAACTCCAAAAAGTGACCTGGCCTAATTTTTCAAGATCTACAATTTTCACAATTGGAAGATTTTCAAATTTGGCCTCTAAATATGACTTTTTGAAATGGGGTCAAAAAGGGAGAATTTTGAATTCAAAATTACTTTAAAATTTATTCAAAAACTTCAAAAACTTTGTACACCTCTTTTGTACATCAAAACAAGATCTACAACTTGGCTTTTGGAAATTTTTGCAAATTTTGCTTAGATTTTGAATTATGTAAAAGGGGGTAAAAGAGAGAATAGAAATTAGGGTTTTCGAAGTTCAATTCAAACTTGAATTTGATTCAAATTTCAGATTCCCAACCTATACTATCAAACCATCATACAACAACACACTTAGGATCAAAATCATAAATTAAAAATTTAATCACTCTAAAATTCTTAAGCACAAACAATTTTCTAAAATATAAACTTATTTTAATTTGATGCATTTCAAATTTTCTAATCATGCATGCTTTGCAATGATCATGATGACATGGCAAAGTTTTAGTTGATTAACACCAGGGGTGTTACACAGCATCGGGAGGCAAGGGTTGGGATCAGTGCCCATGGACAGGTTGAGGCAGTCGAGTGTACGTGAGGTCAGGGTTGCTATGGTCAAACTCAAAGTCGGCACCGCTACTAAAGGTTGGGGTAGAGCAACCGAAGCTCAACTTGTACTTAGGGAACAATGCAACAAGGGGCTGGATAAAGGTCAAGGTCACAATTGGCGATGGTGGAGACTAGGAGGAACTAGGCTTTCTAGTTAGGCACCCATGTCCATGTGGGAAAGTGAATGGGCTTGGGGTTCGAGGGATGTGATCCCTAGTAACAAGGAGGGCAGGTGTGGTGGTATGGTTTGTTTTTTTAGGTTACATATTACAATGTAGACGCTCAACACGCACACACACTCACCCCTATGAACACACGTACGCAAACCCTACCCCTATGAGCACATTCGAAGACTGAGTCGGCAAATCTTGAAGTTCACGAATTCACCACAAGTGCCTCGCTATCAACGGGGACCTCGTCTACCACTTAATGCATTGCGTCGGAAAATCCTGGAGTAAATCCAGGATAATGTGTCGCACCCAGAATTTAAACCCTAGATCAGAGCCCCCCAACCAATGGCCTCTGCCATTGCGTCGTGAGCCCCTTGACTGTGGCGGTAGGATTTGGAGGGTGGCGATAGGAGGAGTGTACTAAGAGGGAGCATGAGCGGGATATGAGCAGTGTAAGCACCTATTGGCCCAAAAAGTGGGGTGAACTGGGGTTTTAAAAATTTAATTCACAACTACCATGGTTTTTGCATATCTATTGCGTCACACTTGCGGTTCTTGCTTAATGACTAAGATTCACGGTACCATCAAGTCCTTAGGGCTATCACACTAAACATGTCTTCAGCAAAGTGCACATTAATTAATATTGTCTTTTTTTTTGTGCATAACTAGCCTTTCATTATCAACTAGACGAGGCCTTAAACATGATAAGTCATACACGCAAGCAGGAGTAACATGCCACAACTCCGAACAATGCAAACTCGAGTCCTGTCGAGCTAGACTGATCTCCTCCATTTCTTTCAGAACAGGATCAATGATTGACCTTTGCATATCTGTTTTCTTCCATAGCTGCACAACCTGAAGACAGTCAGTTTCCAAAGCCACTCGACGAGTTCCCAGCTGTGCCGCTAGCTAGCCTTAAGCTATCCCTGCACGCCATGACTTCCATAGTACATGGATCCAGACCTAGTACATGGAACCAGACCTTGTTCATACTAAATTGTTTGTGCAGCTTTGAACGTGCCTTGCCCATCCCTGAGGTTGCTCCAAGCTTGGTATCTTCAGAAATGCAGCATCTGAATTAACGTTCAACCATCCCACCTTCAGCGGAGTCCACTTAGCCGTGTCACATAGTTGTTGAATTGATCCATATAGCAAAATATCAGTGCACTAGGCCCCAATTTTATTTTTCTTTTGTTGCTCCTTCATTTATGTCCCTTTTAGGGCAATAGAGATGTGCATGATGTTATTAATTTCCATCAACTAGTTAGTAGATTAGAAGTAACGTTCCAGGCATGTTACAGAGTCTGAATTCAGAGTAAGTTAAGATTTTAATCTCCTTATACGATTTCTGCACCAAAAGATGGCCTACCATTGGGCCACGTCGCCTGCTTCTGTATCAACCATCCGATCTGAAATCAACGGCACCAAGCCTGAACGTGGCGATACTAACGCCAGGTCTCGATGCAGCCCCGAAACCTCGCAAAGAACCGGGCAGAAGATAAAGCGTCGTCTTTTTCTCCCGGTCCCTCCTCTCTTCCCTGGCATCGTGTTCGTTCCCGTCCCTATCGTCGCCGCCATCACAAGTGCACATGTCAACCCTGAACTTCGTGAACCTTTTCGGGCCATCGAGCGTGCCCGCGGCCATGGCGGGGTGGACCTGCTCCACCAGCGTGGTGAGGTGATGGCCCTGACCGCCGGTCATGGCAACACGGTGACCAACTCTTACGTCTATACTGCAGGCTGCAGCTCCGCCCAGTCCGCCGCCATCACCTCCTCCTCCTCCCCCCGTGCCTCCTGCTCCGCCGCTGCCGCAGCCCCCGGGGACGACGCGAAGCTGCGGCGGGGCCGGCAGCGCTCGAGCGCGCGCGGTGGCCGGCGTGGCATGGCACGTGCACGGCGGGCCTGCCTGCCTACCTTTGTCCTCGGCGCGTGCAGAAGAGGCCGGTGAGCCGGGTTGCGGGGAGAGCAGGGCGCTGCCATTGACGCGGCGAGCTTCGGCGTCTTCTCGCGGAGCAGCGCGCGGATGCTGGCGGAGGGGACGACAGAGGGATGCCATTCTTGGCACGCCTCCATGTGCGTCGAGGCGAGCATGCCTCAGACCTCCCTCCTGCAGCCGGCTGGGGCGTCAGGCCCGGGCCCCTCTTCCATCTCACTCTTGCAGCAGTGTGGCCGATTGATGGAGATTGTGCTGGAGCCTAGAGATTCTGTGGCGGCCGGTAATCTTGCTCACCTGGACATTATGTGGTGGCCGGTAATCTTGCTCACCCGCATAAACAATTGTAGTTATCCCTCTGTGTAGCAGTAATTGTCCCCCTGTCGAGCTAGTAATTGTATAAGTTACATGTTTAGTTTCTTCGTGATAATTTTTTTAGAATCTGCTCTAATAATAGACTAGAAAACAACAATTTCTTTTTATATATGTTATAAGTAATAGCAATTTGGGCCTGTTTTTTTTTTTTTTTTTAATGGATAAGAAAACAACAATTTCTTTTGGATAAGAAAACAACAATTTCTTTTTATATATGTTAAGTAATACTCCCTCCATCCAAAAATCTCCAGCGCCTCTCCAAAATCTGTTTTTCCAAAAATCTTCGTTGTATGAACTCGTTCACTGTTATACGAAGCGTTCGCGATGTCTCGGCTTCGACGCTGCGCGTGGTCGCCCGTGCGTACATAAACGGCGTCGGACTCTCCTCGTTAGGCCTCCATCTCCATCGTGATCGCGTGCCCGCCCGCTGTAGCAGCTTACGCCCGCATATCCCACGCCTCCATCTCCTTCACCATCGTGTGCCCGCCCGTCGGCTGCATGGAGCACCATGGCGCCGCTGAGGTCCTCATCCAGCATACATCCTCTCAAGTATCAACAGCGCGCTGGTTGCATACCCCTACAATAGCAGATTATTCTCCATACGCTACCATAGACCCCATCTGCGACGGAACTCCTCCGAGGGGGGATCACAGCCATCGGGCGGACCACCTCGCGAACTCAGCCTAGGCATTTAGTTTTAACCCAAGATTCGGTTTGGTTTGTTCAGTTGCTGCGAAATTCGGTTTCCAGAGATCAGCAATAGATCGGTTATCTCCGAATCAATCGAATTTAGAACATGAAAAAAAAGGAAAAGAAAAGCAACAAGCGGAAGAACATCAATCCGCACATTCGCAGCGCTTGCGGCGGCGCCGCCGCAAGCGGTCATGGTGCGCGCCCCGCATGTTGCTTGCCTCACACGGTCGCATTCACGCCGCCTAAGCCGCGAGCTTGCCTCGCCGGCACCGCCGCCGCCGCAAACCTCGCGCGCGAGAGCCGTAGCCGCCTCACGCCGCCATTCGCGCCGCGTTCGCCATGACTCGCCGCACTCGGTAGGCCGCCGGCCGCATCGCGAACCCCGCCTCCGACCTTGCTCTCTCCGTCGCTCCACTTCCACCCTCGCTTGTGCCGCCGGGATAGGCTTAGACGCGAACCCGAGGCACAAAAGCCGGTTACGAACATAGAGAGAGAAAAAGAGGGAAGGGGCATTACGACTCCGACGCGGCGGCGGAGGAGGCCTGAGGCGACGCGGGACGCCATTCGCCGGAGTCGGCGGATGCGGACATAGAGAGAGAAAAGAGAGGGAAGGGGCATTACGACTCCGGCGCGGCGGCGGCGGAGGCCTGAGGCGACGCGGGATGCCATTCGCCGGAGTCGGCGGAGGCAGATTGTTGGCGAGGGAGGGGAGACGAGGAGCCGCACTTGGGTTCAGGGCCGCGAAGATTGCATCTGTGGGGGAGAAATCGAGGAGTCGCGGCTTCGGTGGTGGAGCGGGGACCGCCGGACAGCGCCAGCGGGGGTGGGAAGGAGGAGTGACGAGGACTGATCCAAGCGTTCTGGTCGAGGCTGGCGAGCCCTGGCAGCGACGAGTAACTAATTATCTCATTTGGTCTAGATAGCTAGTGGGATAGTTGTTTTCTAAAGATTCAGCTAGCGGTTAGCTAATCTTCCTATCATTTTGAGATTACACGGTACAACACGCATACACATTTACCCTTATGAACACACGTACGCAAACCCTATCCCTATGAGCACTTTCGAAGGACTAAGCGAGCGAATCTTCAATTTCAAGAAGTCACCAAAGGCGTCTTGCTGTTGCTGTCAACAGGGACGTCGCCTACCACTTAATGCATAGCGCCGAAAAATCTTGGATAAATCCAGAATAAAGTGTCGCACCCAGAATTTGAACTCTAAGTGGGAGGCCCCAAACCAATGGTCTTTACCATTACCCCGTGAGCCTATCATTGACCGGCAAACTACTTGAAACTTGAAAGCTGATTTTTATTAACAGTATATCTTACATAATTTTTTTGAATCCTGACAAAAAATACTCTAGATTCCCAAGATTCTTCTCATCTTTAAAGAGTGATGAAGGGAAGATCACTTTTTTTTAGGGGATGAAGGGAATATCACATCCTCGTCATCATCATGAAAAGACCAAACAGTAAACACTAGTTATCTGTTGGCCCATCCCAGAAACTCATATTACAATTTACAACGCAGCCCTAAAAGACTAGAAGGCCCAGCCTCAATTCCACGGCCCAACCTACTCGCTGGCTTAGTCTCTGCTCCACTGCTCCGTCGGTCCCTGAGCCCCCTGCTTCCGGTGAGCAATGGCGACTCTTGGATGTGCTAGGGTTTAGAAAATTTCCCCAAATCCTTCTCGATTCTGCTTCGTCGGCACTGTCCAGAGCTACCGCCGTGTTCAGCCCCGTCCATCTCCAGCGCCGGTACGCTTCCCTGCCGCTGCGTTTTCTCTCTCGCGCGCAAACGGCGTACCTGATTTCATCTCACATCTCTCTCGATCCCCCGCTTTGCAGCTTGCTCTTGGTGGAATGAACTGCGCCAAGAGGAGGTGCGACACGGAGGCGGCGGTGTCCAGGCTCCCCGACGACCCCCTGGTGGAGATCCTCTCCCGCGTCCCCGCCAAGTCCATCTGCCGCTTCAAGTGCGTCTCCAAGCGCTGGCTCGACCTCATCACCGATCCCCTCCACCGCAAGAAGCTGGCCCAGACCCTAGAAGGCTTCTTCTTTATGGTGAAACTGCATGTGTGTCGTGGCGAAAGCGAATGCGACGACGAGCCCTGCGCCTGTTACGGTGGAGATGGTGAAAGTATCGGTTCTGTAGACAGCGACGAAGAGGAACTGTCTCGCTATGGTTTCGTCGACGTGTTGCAGAGATCGGCGCATCTTGAGGACTTCTGTCTGACTGAGGAGCCTGGTATTAGCAACTCCAGGCTTGTCCATTGCTGCAATGGCCTCCTCCTCTTTGCTACCAAAGGCAGTTGGAGCTATGTCGTGTACAACCCCGCCACGGAGGAATGTGTGACTGTGCCCAGCTCTTGCCCTCGCGTGAGGGATACATTCAATGGACGAGCCTGGACCTATTTGCTTTTCGACCCAGCTGGTGACCCTTGCAACTTCAACTTGGTGGAATTCGACAATGAGGGATTCCAAAACTCAGTGCATGTCTACTCATCGAAAACTCAGGCATGGAGTCACAACAAACCTGACTTGGCATGCTATGCCGTAGCACCTGATGACTACCCCAGTGTCTGTGTTAATGGAATGCTATATCTGGTCTTACGTTCAAAGGATAAGCTAATTGTGTTAGATGTGGAAGGGAACATACAGAAGATCATCCCTCTACCATGTCAGGCAGGTAGAGAAAAATGGACGACTTTTGATTGTATTGGATGGTCCCAAGGGCGCTTGCACTACATCAGCAGTGAAAACACTCGTGCTCGTACAGAAACGAGCTTTCGTGGATTTTTAATCTGGGTTCTTGAGGACTATGAGAGACAACAATGGGTCTTGAAGGACACTGTAAGCTTTTCTAAGTTGTTTGGGGAAACGAATGTCCATGAGGGCATTTACTTTGAAAACTACAATGTGGTGGGAATTCATCCAGATCGCAGTTTGTTTTTTCTTCATCAATTCTGGGACCAAAAGCTGATATCATATCACATGGATACTAAGGAAGTGTGTGATCTCTGCACTCTTGAACATGACTATGAATGCATCACTCCATATGTCCCCTGCTTCTCAGAGTTTGAAAATTAGCAGTGAAATTGGTGCTTTTGCGGTACTTTCTAGGTGTTAACAGAGATAAGATCTTCTCCAATCATGTGGGTACATCTAGTAGCAGTGGGTACATCTAATAGCAGGTTAATACATTTTCACGGTGCTTGGATGTCTTTTGTCCAATTAGCAGTGCAAGCATGTTGAGACAGGCTGAAGCTTAGTTTACATCTAGTTATCTCGATCAATGCAGTTGACCATCCTATGATGCTCTCTGTTCAAGATAATGTGTCAAATGAGTTGCCTAACCTATGGTGCTTTGTGTTCAAGATAAATGTGTGTACTGTCAAATGCTACCTCTGTGTTTCATTCTGTAAAGACTTCCTTTTAGTAGCATGTTTTTTTTCTTGGGTTCACTAGTGAATGATTATTATATCTGTGATTATTTGTTGCCTCAGTCAAGTATCAGTCAGTAAATATCTTCTTGTACTGCAAGTTTAAATCTCTCAATGTGATTCCAGCAACTCATGGTAAAAGTTGAAAAGTCTGTCACATTATTAACCTTAAAAACTGTGGAATTGATGAAATCTACATGACTGAGAAAAGATTATTTGTCGGTACTGCTTGATCACTTTGATGTAAATGTTGTCGAAAAAAACGGTGTGATGGTTAGCTATAGGCCTACTAATAGCTTATATGGTACTTTTACAGCTACCTTATTTAATTATACAAGTTATCTTTGCAAAGTGTGACACTTAGTTATTACTGGTCGAAGTTCTCAACTGTGGACATTCACACCATGTGAATGTTTTTTTGATGGTATCAAAAGCTGAATGTTGAGTCCACTATGTGTTAAAACAATAATAAACTTGATGATATTCTTGCAGGTAAACTGAAATTTCTCCTAGTCAACTCCCTTGGTTTTTAAGCACTACTTTCTAAGACACATATTTGAACTATACAACACTTATGGTATTAAATCCTTTAGAAATAATATAGCAGAGCAAAAGAGTTGAGGTATTTCTATTTTTTGCTTCCAAATTTCAGATGATGAATCTTGCAAGCAGCAACCATGATGGGGTTTAGTGTTGAACTAGATTTATCATGTCAATCATGGCTTTGTGGTGTTGTGGCGTCATGTGGCTAACTAAAACCTCTAGGGGTTTGGCTTGTCACATACATTGTACTAGGGGCATCTTGCCATCAAGTACATTGTAATTTGCGGTGAGCCAGTGGAGCTCATCCCAAGCTGTTCAGAAATAACTTTATATTGGTTGTAGCTGAAGCTCGTAGACAGCTATCATCATCAGGCAGCCTTAGGAACATATTCTTCCCGTGGAGATAACCAAGGGGAAAAAATCAAGTAAAGACATTTGAGGATATGATCGTCGTAGGAAGTCGAAGCCGCTCATTATGTTTTACCCAATTACTGTGGTGTTCTCGAGCAAATCTTCCTATCACTGACAGGTAAATTACGTGAAAACTGAATTTAGTAACTGTATTTTGCAGAATTTTGAGAAATCTGAATCCTGATAAGCATTCACCTTTTTGAAGAGAGAAGCGAAGATCACACACTACACCAGCCACCATGAAGACCATACTCTAACCATCTGTTGGGCCAGCCCACACTCATTTCACAAAACGTAGCCATTGAAGCCCAGACTGTTTAGAAATGTCTAGTCCAATATCAGTTAGTACTCCATCCGTTTCAAATTGTAGTTCACTTTGGCTTTTCTAGATACATTGATTTTGCTATGCACCTAGTTATACACTATGTCTAGATACATAGTAAAATGAATGGATCTAAAAAAGCCAAAAGTGAACTACAATTTGGAAACGGAGTGATACATGTTTATCTATACTGCATTTCAAAACTTTCAAGGTGGTTCCAGCAACTCATGGTAGTAAACTGAAAGCTCTGCCACATTAAACCTCAAAAATTGTCTAGTTAGTTCTATAGTAGATAACTGTTAAGGTATCATGCAAAGTCCTATCCTAAAACAAATATGGATAAATCTCTAAACATTTCACACTAAGTTTGTCAATACTGAGTTTGATTCGTAGACGAATTTAAAGGCACATGTGATAACTAAAACCTCACGTCATAAGGTAACCACACAACAATTTGAACATCATATTTTAACATATGAATATGTTCACTATACCAAAGTCAAATTCCAAATATTTTAGAAAAAATATTTTTTTTTCAAATTTTTAATGTGAATTAAGGTTTGAAAATAATTATTTTCAGAATAATTTTGGGACCAAAGACCACTTAAGTTTGAAAATAATTATTTTCAAACCTTAGTTTGGAATCCAAATTAAAAATTATTTCCAAATAATTATCGAGGCCCACCAAAGCCCACTCGGACGCCGCAAACCTGGCCTGAAACGGGACTCCTCGTCTGATCCGCTCCCAAGTCGAGTCCCGATCCGGCTCGCCTTCCCGGTTTCCCCTAATCCCAGGCCGCCATTAAAACCAACCGCCACCACCTCGCCTCGCCACCAAGAACGCAATCCAACAAGAAGATCAAACCCTCTCATTGATCGATCGATTCTCGTCATCAACTTCAACATGTCCGGAGACACGGCGGCGGCGGTGCAGGCGGGAGAGCAGCAGCAGCAGGCCGTCGGCGGGAACCGGATTCAGGTGTCCGGCACCAAGAGGCCGCTCTTCTTCTACGTCAATCTCGCCAAGGTATCGGTCCGTGGATCTTGGTCAGCTCTGACTTCTCGCAGCACCCCCATCCTCTGCAATGGCGGTGGTTTCTTGGCTGGCTGGTGCTAATTCTCGTTGGCTTACGTTTTGTGCAGAAGTACATCCAGCAGCACGACGACGTCGAGCTCTCCGGGCTCGGGCAGGGTGAGTCTCCTTCTTGTTCTCATCCTCTCTCTTGCATCTTTTAAATTTCAATCTGCAAACCAGATCTTACACGATTTTGTCTCTGGTCGTGATGTCTGTTGAAACTCCTTGTCCCTGGGACTCAACATACTAGATCGGGTCTGTCAGACTGTCACCTGTTGTTCTTGTAGTACGTTTTAGCTACCATTGCACCATCTAAATTCAGCAATAAGGCAAGATAATAACTAATGTTGCAGCTGTAGGCAATTGTATTCAGTGTGAGATATGAAGGATGACAAAAATTGGTGGCAAATGTACTATGATATTAGTGCACGTTGATCAACATATACATGCCATGTTCAATACCTTTTTCATGTTTGTGATATAAGCATTGGAAAAAGTTAGGTCTATCTTTTCTATGCAATACGACAGTTCACACTTTTTTTTTCAGTAGTTGACCTAGAATTCTGTTTCTGAATAAATTTAGCACCTAACAGAGCCTGTCTACTTTGCTTGCAGCCATATCAACGGTTGTTACCATTGCAGAGATCCTAAAGAACAATGGTCTTGCTGTCGAGAAGAGTAAGAACTTTGCCTTTCGTCACTATCAAACATGCATGTAGTTACAATTATGATAAGTTAATCTGCTGCCCTTGTTGGGCAGTTGGTGTATGCTCTGAACTCCGTCTTATTTACCCCTTTAACATGTGCAGAGATTAGAACATCCACAGTTGAAATCCATGACGAAACGAAATCCCATCCAATCCAAAAGGCTAAGGTTAAATCCCGTCCTCTTCCAATTTGTTTATCTTCATGTGGCACTCTTCTTTGTGTCGGAAAATACTGACCCCGAGCCATATCTGCAGATTGAGATTTTGCTGGAAAAGACTGATAAGTTTGATGAATTGATGGCGGCCAATGCTGGAGATGCAGACGCAGGAGATGGAGAGGAACAAACCTAGAAAGTTTAGGGACTTGTTATGGCTACTATTCCTTCAAAGTTGAAATACTATTCATTGAAAGTTCAAGCCTAGAAAGTTTAGTCCTTGTTAGTTCTGGTAAAATCAGGTGGTGCTGATGCATGAAGATGAAATATATTTGTGTTTTATGTTCACTTGTTGAGTGCAGCGTTCTTAGAACATACATTTGATATTCCATTTTAATGTCTAATGTGCAATGGTTTTTCTCTATTTTGGTGGCGTTAATGATCAATGTACTGTCTAATGTTGTGACCATAGACATAATATGTACGGCTGTGACCATAGACATGTACAGACTGTTTTATACAGTGCTAACATGAGACAGAGAAACACCACAGAACACAGAGCTTTGCCACTTGTGAATTATGATTGCCTATGACATCTGAACTGAACGATCTTCGTAATGAGTTTCGAAAGACATGTTTTCAACACAAGTGGTACCCAAAAGTAAATCTGGGAAAAAGATGTGAATTTATCAGTTCAAACTGGGTGCAAAAACGGGTTAAGAACTTATGCTGACTGCAGCAGTAACCTCAGTCTTGAGCTTCTTAAACCAGCTCCAGTACCAGTCGATTCAAAGAAATACCGAAAGCTGCCTGCGGTCAGAATGTCGCAAAACTGAGCTCTAATGAGGTAATGCATCCGCACACTCTTCACTCATCCTCTTCTTCGATCAGAATCTTCTTGCAAGCCTCGTAGCACATAAACGAAATCCCAGCAGCAGGCATCAACTTCATGCAGCTTGGCCCCAACCCTCTGTACAGGCCCCCAACCCCTTCATCCTCAAGAATGCTCAGGAGGGCATGGAGCATGTTCCGGTAAACCTTCTTACCACCGACAGCTCCAACTTGCATGTGCTTGCGTGCGACCTCAAGAGGGAATGTCGCTGTGCTTGAGATAGCTCCTGCAGTAGACCCGATGAGCAGTGTTGGAATGTTGCCAATCTCATTTGTCTTGAGCACCTTCTTGTACACCTTCTTCAGGGTGTCATAGGCAAAGTAGTTGGTTGCAGCATATGGCACCACTCCAATCAGACTTGGGGTTAAGCCTCTGTAGAGTTCAGTAGGCCCTTCATCGCGTACGATCTTGACAAATGCGTCAAGGAAATTGTCATACACGCCTCTCTGCAGAATTTGAGAACAATCATAACAGCCTCTCATGTTTTGCAGTAAAATATGAAGGTCCACTCATTCTATCAGTTTTAGGAAAGATATGTCTTGTGCTTAGCACTAACCTGTATAGTTAGCCGTGTCTTAATCAATTCCAGAGGGTATGTACACAGTGTTGAGCTAACACCAGCAAATGCCCCAGCCACTAGTGAAGGAGGGACTGGGATCTTCCGTTCCTCCCCAGATTTGGGGGTCAAGAACTTATTGGCTGTATCAAAGGCAAAAAGCTGCAGAAAAAAGAAGTCAAAATAAAAAACGAGATACTTTGATGCTGTATACATGTACATGTCCATGCCATAAGCATCATTAATATATCACCATTTTAGGTGGCTAGATTATTACCAGAATCACAATGCATCTAATGATATCTATGTATGAAGCCATTAAGCCTATCCAAGATGTGAGGTTACTAAATATAACTAGAAAATGCAGCATAAGCCCATCCAATACTGCTGAGACAGTATTGTTGCATGCAACTCTGTACTGCTGATATGCAGTTCGCTACTAAGCCAGCAAAGCCACCCAGTCTTAAAATATATGAGCTTAATCATTCACTAGGGGATAATAAAAGGTACAGATCATTACCAAGGTCCAAACCTGGTTCTTCCAACAAGCAATTCTGAATTTTATAAATTCTCAAAAGACTAGTATGGCTACAAGAACCAAGCTCTTCTATCTTGAGCAAAGAAATGGTAAAGAAGTTAAGTACTAAAGTCCTTGAATTTGTGCATTCAATGTTGGAAACAAAATCACTTTGTTTCTCTTATACTCCCTCCATTCAGCAGTAGTAATCGTATTTCGTTCTCGAACACCTAGGAGAGCTGTATATCTTTGTTAAGAGAAAACGGGGCAAGAGCCCTTACAACACATACCCACACTCCTAAGCTCTTAGAAACACGCGCGCCTTTTACTAAGATAGAAAAAACGATCTCAGCTTCACAAAAGGAACCTAGTGGCTATCTACAGGCTCAAGAGAAGGGAAGAAGAGCAGCAATGCTCCAGCCAAGTTAGGAGTACCATAAAAAACACATCGGTTGCGATGGTTCCAAATTGTCCATGCCCCAAGGATGATAAGCGAGTTGAGTCCTTTTTTCGTGTGAACCATCCACTCTTGACTCTGCCTTGGCCAACCATTCATTGAAGGAGGGTTCATTCTACTGTGGCGAAAGGTCCTGTCGACCCACTTTCCGTAGCAAAACAAACCAAAATTCTCGCACACATGATACAAACAGATGATTGATAGTTTCTTCCTCTTGATCGCAGTGGGGGCAACGAGCAAGATGTGGGAGACCTCAGCATGCAAGCCTGTCAGCTGGCCAGCATTTGTTATGTGCTGCTAACCACATAAAGAAGTAGCATCGTCCAGGAGCCCAAGATGGTAATCATATTTGACCAGAGGAAGGGTCAAACTTTATAAATTTTGTCCAACAATTAGTCAATTTGTATGAAAGTTTAGAGCATAGAACTTGCATAAATGGATTTGTGTTAAAAGTGCCTATAATATGATATTGATTTTTAAGCTGTCGGCTTTATATTATGAGAAATTAATGGTCAAATATATTTTTCATGAATTTTTTCTGTTGTATACTAATACAATTACCATTTTTGAACGGAGGGAGTATATTGATCTTATAGCCTCACACTACAAGCTTACACACCCTTGCTTGATCTTAAAAACCAAGCTACACATAACACATACACACTAGCTTGCTATACACCATAAACTACCTTGATCTTTACAACCAAGCTTTATTAGGCTGCTATCAGCTGCTGCTTGCTGGTGCCTTTACTTCTTACATAACACATACACCTTATAGTGATTGGTCTCTAAGGTGCAAGATTAGCCCAATAACCTATCTGACCTAGCTCAGGAGAAGCAAGGAAAAAAAATGTTTGCATTAACTCTGGTTACAAGTACTTAACTGTAAGAGTTCCTCCAAGATAAGACAATAAAAAAGGTAGATTTTTCTTGATAGGTCGAATACTCCATAGTGCGTAGAATCATCTCAGATATCATAGAAATTTGAGTTACTGTAATAGCAGCATTGCGCTTTGTTAGACATTTTTTGAACTTTTGTGGATGATGTAACAAACTTATTGCTTTCTTAAAAACTGAGGAAATTTTTTTAAAATAAAAACAAAGTGTTAGCTTCTCCTGCAGATGGGGCTTAAGCTCCAAACATTAGCCAAGGCAAGCAAGTTCATTGTGCTCAGGATGACAAATTTAAGCATATTGCTCTATATATGTGCCCGAAGGATAGAAAACTCAACATTTCGTAGGACTGCCGACAAGGAAATATTGCAACAAATTAATACTAGATATAACCACCAACGCAATGTTCAGTTTATTTGCAAGGAGATAGTATATATATTCTGAAAAACAAATATGTAGCCAAGGGTTGCCGCATTATACGGAGGAACAACTGTGCGTGCCTACTGTAAATACATTGCAAACATTAAAAGAAATAATAGACGATGAATTTTGTAGCCATGGATCAGCTGTTTACCTCGATTGCCTTGCTTGGGGCTACCCGGATGACATTAACAAAGTTACCACGGAACAAGCCAGTCCATCCCTCATGCTTCATGATAGACTGGAACACCTCGGTCGTCGAATTCCCATTACTCCCAACCATCAAATGCGTCCTGATCGTCTCCAAAGGCGCCACAGCAGTTCTCGACACTGTGCCTGCAATCGCTCCACTGATGAGCCTCTTGAGGTGATGATTCCCGACCTTAATCTTGAGCTTCACGACTTTCTTCTTCTTGTTCCCCTTGTCCCTCAACCCCACCACTCCTTCCCCCGGCAGAGGTGTCTCTGTCTCAACAACCTCCGGCGGCGAGACGTACTTCATGTACGGGTCCCGTGGTGTCTCCGGCGACGGGGACCTAGACGAAGCCCCCGGGAAGCCAACCCCAACCTGCTGGCCCATGCTGGCGAAGAGGCCGGCCGGCGGGTGGAAGGACTGGTGGAGGTTCCACGAGAGGTTGAACCCACCATCGCCATCCACACCGGATGGTGCTGCTGCTGCTGCCGGTGGTAGGGCCAGGAAGCAGCAGCTCCAATCCGTCGCCGGTTTGACCTCGGCGCATTGCAATCGCGCGCCGCCGCTCTTCCTGCCCATTCGGCTCAGTGTTCTCTGCTCCAAAGCACAGGCGGAGAAACTACCAGTGCTGCTGCAAAAGTGGAGGTGGAGGTGACGGCAATGGATGGATTCAAAAGGTGTGGCGTGGAAACGAAGCGGAAACAGGCATCTTGGGGCAGAAAAAGGTGCTGTTTTTCAGCGGCTCCCCCGTCCGATTCCACTCCCCACTAGCAGCGCGGAAAAGGACCGATTTCTAGATTGGATTGGAACCCCACCACGCCCAATGAACAGGAAGGAATGGCGATACAATTGGTAAAGAATCAACCTGCAACCAGAGGAAAGGGAAAGGAATCAAAATGTATTTTTCTCCGGCGTGATTAGAAATTTGGGTCGGGGATTACGTTTCCTGAATATAAAGATTGGGAATCCACCAATCCTCGTGTACCTCGCCTTGCGTTTCTTGGCCGCCGCCGCGCCGCCGCCACCAACGCCTGAGAGGAGCGGCGGGTCAGGTAGGCAGTCAGAACCGGCAGCACCACCAGGACGCACTTTTGTTGCTCTTTTTTTTCTTGACCAAAAACTGGTTTTCTTTACTTGAGCAGTGACTAGGGAGTAGTATTCTTCTGTGCTCCACATCCACAAAAGGTCAAGAAGACCACAGCTACTGTAAAGAATAATCCTTTGTAGTTTTAAATTCAGAGGGGCTCAATATGATATTTATATATGTAGTGTATATCTTTGCTTGGAATATGATATTTATATATGTAGTGTATATCTTTGCTTGGATCTTGAACGGTGATGATGAAATATTGAGGGACTCGACTCTAGACTCGAGCGACGAGCCACGCAAAACAGGAAAGGTGAGGTGGCATCGTGGTAGGTTAGTGGGGGCAGGGTTTTTTTTACCGTTCGGTTTACATCGGTAAATCGCGGTAACCGTTTTTACCGCCCGGTCCGGTTCTGTTACCGGACGGGCCGGTAAAAAGAATTCAAATTCAAAAATTTGAAAGTTGAAAAAAAATCGTGAAAAAAATTGTGTAAAATAGTTCGTGATTTATAGAAGCCAACGGTGTAATACTTTTTCAAATTTGAGTTCGTTTGGTATAAAAAAATTTTGAATTGAAGTTTGAAAAAAAAAAAAACACAAAGGCCCATTAAGGCCCATTAAATCATGAAGGTCGAAAAACATACCAAACACACTCAAATTTAAGTAATTTTGACATCATTGGATTCTACAAATCATGAAGTATTTTTAGGAATTTTTTAGCATTTTATAAAAAAAAAAAATACATTTTGAATTTTGAAAAACCGCTCAAACCGCTCAAACCGCCGATAAACCGCTCAAAAACCGGGCGGTATAAATTCCAAACCGCCCGGTTTTACCGGATTTTTACCGAACGCCGGAAATTTTGAATCCATTTGAATTCAAAACCCAAACCGTCCGTAAACCGGCGGTTTATCGGAATCGGGACCGGTAAAACGAAACCGGACCCCAAGCGTTTTGGTTAATCCGGCCGGTAAAAAACCCCGGTGGGGGCCTCAAAGTACCAAATTTGTCATGGAAATATTTGAAAGCTATGATTTGGACTAGTATTAAGTTAACTACACAAAATTTATCAACTTCTCACATTTGGCCTAAATCTTTGACAGTTTTTTTATCCAAATTTTGGTTTGCCAAAATCATAGCATGTCAAATTTCTCTAGCCAACCAATCAGGCTCGATGTAAAGTGAAATAACAAAAAATCTGTCAAAGTCAAAGCTATACTTGTCGCACACCTTTGTCACAACTCACAAGTATGCTTAAAATGCCATGCTCATGTTTAAAATTTCGCGAGCAAAAAACGAATATCATAAATTCGGCACATTATGGATTTGCAAGAAGTCGTTGCAACATTGAGCCGATCGAACGCCTACCTAACGTGTGGTCAGCGATGGAACACTAGAGTTCCGAAACTCTCAAACGTTCCTCCCTTGAGAATTGTACAAGTACAAAACTTTAACTACAACATATATCTAATAATTGCTTATTATAAACTGTCTATAAAATAAAAATCAAAATAATTTGCAGTTTGTAAGCATTCTCTATCATAATCATAAATATAGGTCGTGGCTTTTATACATACATAGCTTTCGCTATAAATCTAAATCCATAATATGTTTATATAGATACATAATGATAATTGTGTGCCTAGAAAAGCGAAATCGACCTATTACTGTTTTTTTTTTTTTTTTTTTTTTTGCGACCACGATTTAGATGAAAACTCAGCACTAACTAACTCAATGATATTTGATAATTTACCGTGTAATATATAAATGGTGCAAAAAATATATAAAAGGTCCGGGGATAATACAGCTCTCGTGGTCACGCACATACGCCACGTGTTGGCTGGTCGTACGTGTGTGTGGCGTGCGTGTGGACGCTGTCCTTACATTCCACTGTGACCGCCTTGGTTCCGGTACATGTCAAAAATTCGTTGGATCGTCTCCTCGTGTGGTTTGAATCAATCGAGTCGGCCGGCAGTTTGGACCGTTGCAGGCAGGTGTCAGTGCGTCAAACGTCACGTGGCACCAACACGTGGGATGGACGTTTGGAGCAAGAAGAACACGAGCGCTAACGAATTTTGAACGTGTACTACGTACCCTTTTGGCCTTTTGCCTCCCGTGTGCTTGCAGTCACGACGACACTACTTCAATGTTCAGTGAGGAAAGTGAGCTGGCATGGCGCGCATGGTATATGGTCTATCTTGGCTAAGAGCCAGGTTAATGATATCGCCGGGTTGAAGCCTAAATGTTTTGCTATGTCAATTGTTTCTGGTAAGCTGATTCTGTCTGATGTTGATTTGTTGTGAGAGGACACGTATTGCTCTACCCGTCGAACGAGCTTGTGATACGAACAAGCGAATACGATCGATGTAGCCGGTTCCCGTTGTGTTGCGCAGGGAGCAGCCCCACACTATGTATTGCCACGATTGGAAGAAAAAAGAAAGTCTACTGATAGATGCAAAGGACAAGAATGTCGGCTCTCCTAACAAAAGAACAGGTTACCTAGGATGCCAGTGCCCTAAACAGCACTAATGCTAATTTGCAGGAACCCTTTATCGTTGATCTTCACCAATACCATAATCACCAGGAACCGGGTTCTCACTTTTTACCATAATTTTTTGAGTGTCCTGCCTCAACCCCCTCTCTATAGGTGGATATGCCGGCAATGTTGGAAGGACTGCGTATTTATACTGATGCTTCTCTATTACCGGATCAAAATTTTATTTTTTAACAGGAATGCAGGTCTCGGAGTCTTCCTTATCAGAACAGGATCCCAACAAAATTTCAATGTTTATATTAAATTCCCTCCTCACTGCTTCCTCAGTTTTTTCATAGAGAGGCGGCCGCCCCTTGCCTTCGCAGGGGCTATTATTGACAGGTTGAACATCGTAGAAGCAAGTTTCCTCTCGAACAACCAAAGAAAGGTGGTCACCTACATCAACAAAAATAGCACAATACCTATTCCTAGGTGGGATGCCAAATTCTACGCTCAAACCTTCCTCAATTCAGGGCAAGGAAAAAACTTCAAGGTCTACAAGATCCCTAGGATTCTTAACAGGACGGCTCATGTCTTAGCAACACAGGCTCACAATCATCAAAACTTTGTACCTAATGTAGGCATCAATTGTCGTAACTCTTCTCATATCTCGAGCTGCCCTATCCGGGATGCTCTTGATCATGTACTTTGAGATAACTTATCCCACATAGCAGTTTCATGTTGCTAATTTTATAAAGCAAGTTTGTTATTAAAAAAAAATGCTTGCACAAGGCTCAAAGCGGGCGTTTTGTCCTCGATGCGTGTGCCCGGCCAAGAACTTGACGCTGGCTCTCTTCACTCTTTTCGCTTCTCACTCCTCCATCTAGTGATTTTGTTGACTTTGTCAACATGGCAAAGTATACAGCCTGCTTAGTCAGCCTTATTTATACTTGCTCTAAGCTCGGAATGGCAAAAGCTAATCCCGACAACTATTCGGATGCTTCATCGTGTTCTGAATTTCTGACGAGACGGGCTGTTGTTGCACGACACTACCACAAACAAAGCGCGTTGTAGAGATTAGAGCCGGCCGGCGCGGCCCACGCGCCCCACGGCAGGAGGCCCAGGTGTGCTTCCTCTTTTAAGTTTTTTTTTTGTTATTATATCCCTTTTCCCTTTTTATCTTCTATTTTTTGGATTTTCTTTTTTTAGTTTCCTTCTTTTATTTTTTTTTTATATTTCTAATTCTTTCCATTTTGACCTAACTAATTGTTTTGTATTTTCTATGTCCAGTATTTCATGAGATGTAGTTATAGTATTCTAGTATCATTGAGATTGTTCAAATAGTATCCTCATGTGATTTTCTTTTTTCACTTCACTCTATTATGTGCATTTTTCTTTTTTTTTTTCGAAAGCCGCACTGTTGGCACGTATTCTATTAAGGGAAGTTAGAGTTTTTACACGTCGCATATCTTCACTACTAGAATCCACGAGTTTCCCTAGGGTTAATAATCCTAGGGAAAGGCTGAAAAACGCTAGGGAAACGGTTTCCCTAGGGTATTTAAGTGAGGGAAAGCCCCCTAGGGAGGAATTCGACGGAAAAGACAGTCTTTCCCTACGGTTTTGGTCAAAACCCCGGGAAACATTCTTTCCCTAGAGGTTCTATCCCCAAGGGAAACTTCCTTAGGAAAGCTGCATCAAATTCCTTAGAAATCTTTCCCTAGGAATTAGAACTCTAGGGAACAAATACCTTTTATATAGATTTATATTTGAATTCAAATTTCACATTTATATTTGAATTCAAATATACAAATACTTTAGATTCACACATGAACACACAATTAAGCACTCATTTTATCCAATCTATAAGCACAAATCCATAGATTTAGTTATAATTGTCATAATACAACCATGTCATCCATCCATTTGGCACCACCGGTGCTTAAAACAAAATGCAACAAACTATAACTACAAGTCATGGTTTGACAACAATTAAAAGAAAGGATGGCAACGGAATACTCTAATCCATAAATAAAAGAAACTGAATCTTCATGCCAATGATTTAGCCTATCTTGCACGTGTCTTCGCAAGGTTCATTCTTGTTTGAAGAAAACCTGTAGAAGTATAGAGGACTTGCATCAGTAAGGTTCATTACGCCATTACAGAACTTATAAGTGGTCTATTTCTTAGCAAGTCATGAGCATATATTCTTAGCATCAGAAATTTGAGTATATATTCATTACGCCATTACAAATCTTATAAGTGGTCTATTTCTTAGCCCTTTCTTAGTTATTTCAGAAATTAGAACCCAAGTACTCCACTCCTAAGTCCTAGTCAAAAGTTGAGCCCTTATTATATATTCATCCTATATAGCAGCATAAGTTTTGTTTTTAGAAGAGATGTAGCATAAGTTTAGTTTCCTGGTCCAACTGAATTGGCAGATTCAGAGATTCAGAACTGGCATGACTGATGACAACTCCTACCTGATAATCCTTGAGGAAGCATAGCCTGAGTTCTTGAACTGATCCATTTTCACAGACAAGTGGTGGCTTTCCTCAGAGCTTTCTGTAAGACAAGAGCAAGGGTTAGAGTAACATAACAGAAAATTCTGATGCTAAGAAGTACACAACAGAAAATTCCTTGACATGATTAAGAGGTAACATAACAGAAGTACACAAGTGGAAAGCTGCTTGTCATGCCACTCCACTCTCATTGACATTGTCGCTCATACTTTTGCAACAAAATCTGCTTCTCCCGTTCACCAAATATTCAGAACCGGCAGACAAAGCAAAGCTAGCCATTAGATCACTTTTACAAAAGTTAGCAGCTTCCTTGTTCAGTTCAGTTCACTAAAAATATTCGGAACTGGCAGGCGAAGCAAAGCTACCTAGCTAGCACTTGCACCCAAAGTTCTCTCCTGCAGCCAGACTACAGCTCCGCAAACAACCGCATACAGAGATGTTGTTGTGCCAACAAGTTCAGAAACAGCATACAGACATGTAGTTGTGCCCAAAACACCACGAGCAATATCAAAAGGGATAATTTTTACCATGATCTATATTTAATCAAAGCCAAATCCCTGCTCATCCTCCCCCTTGTCCAAAGCAAGCCAAATCATCCCTAGATCTGCTGCTCCCCTTCTCCACTGGATCTACAGCAGCGAGATCAAAATCAAAGACAAATCCATTGGATCTGCAGCATGGAGCTCAAAATCAAAGCCATATCGATGGATTAGGGAGGAAGGGAAACCTGTCGTCAGGCTGCAGCTTTGGGGCTGCCCTGGTTGCACGCTGCTGCACAGGGTGGTGCGTGCCGCCGCCTTGAGGCCTCGCCGTTGTTTCGGGGCCGCACTGCCCCCGGGCTGCACGTCGGTGCCTAGGGGCCGCACCACGGCGAGCACGGAGGGAACCGCGGCATCCTGCATCCCGCGGTGCTCGGGTGCCGGCGGCGTGGTCCGCGCGGGCGTGGGGCAGAGGTCGGAAGGAGTTTCGCATGCGGCGGCCTGGGTGGTGTGCGAAGTGAAGGGGAAATATTGGGCAGCGGCGGCGGAAAGAAATTTTCACGGACTCCACAACGACGAGATAGGGTTTGGGTTTGGGTTTTTATCGGCCAAAAAAAGTTCTGCCATTACTGATTCAGTAATCTCCCTACGAATTCTGCCATTTTATACGTATCACCTCTGCTCCCATGCACACACAATTTGTATGGACCTCCTTGCCCCTCCGTTCACGTTAGAAGGCAACCGACGCGCTCGTCCGTTTACCGCGGCGCGCTAGACCGTCCGTATGGGCTATGGACACCGTTTTCCTCCTTCCTTGTCATCAAGACAAACTCCATGGCCAAACCAAGGGGCCATGGACGCCGGCCGCCGTCGTGCCCCTCGGCCATGGCGGCCCCATGGCAGCGTCGAGATCACTCGCAGCCATGTACAGCAACAGCTTTGTATGCCATGGGCAAGCAGGATCAGCAGCTACGTGCGGCCATAGGCAAGCAGCAGCACCTACGTACGTCCAAGGGCAAGCAGCAGCTCCTTGCGTGGCCATGGGCAAAGTAGCTCCGCACGGCATCAGCAAGCAGCAGCAGTTCCGTACGCATGGGCAGTGCAGCCATGGGCAAGCACCAAGCAGCAGCTCCATGCGCCTCCGCCTTGAGTGCCGCAGCCCGGAAGAAGAAGGGCCGCTCGTCCCTCCTCAACATCAAGAAACGGATCCGTCTTGGATGCCCACGATGACTTGAAGAGGCGGAGCTTCTTCTCACGGTGGCCAAAGCCGGAGGCGAGCTCGTCGTCATCCTCGTCCGCGGCGCCGGCGCTCCGTTCTCCCCTTGGATCTGCAGCTCAAGGCGCAGGAGCTTTGGCTTGCCATGGCTGCACGGGAGTTCCGCCCGCCATGGCCGCGTGGGTGCTCCGCCCGCCATGGCCGCTTGGGAGCTCGAGGCGGAGGAATTACGACCCGCCAGGGCTGTGCGGGAGCCCCGCCCTGACATGGCTGAGAGGCACGATGTCGGCCACGACCCACTTGGTCGCCAACTCGCCATGGGAGTTGGGACTTGGGAGCAAGCTGTTAGGAAGAAGACAAGGAGGATGAAGATGACTAGTAGGGTCCGCGCGTCAGTGACACAGAGAGAGTAAGATGGAAGGGGTAATTTTGTCCCTACGAAAATACAATGACAACTTGTACACCTGCAGGCCTCTCCATACGTATATAATGGCATATGTCAAATATAACAAGAATTGTAATGGTGAGGCTCAGAATAGATGAATAGTAATGGCTTTTTTCCAAACTACGAAAATTACAATGGCGGCAATCCATAAAACCCAAAAAAAATAATCTCCCTACGAATTCTATGATACTCCTAGGGAAAGGAATGACACCCCCACCTCCATCCCGAGCGAAAACAAGGATTTCATAGGGAAAGACCGGTTTCCCTCGGGTTACGCCATATAACCCTAGCCAAACGTATTTTCCCCTAGAGTCTTTGAAAAACGATAGGGAAAGAAAAATACCCTAGAAAAACATGTGAATTCTAGTAGTGCTTAGCCAAAAGAATTGGCCGCGTCGAAACCGCGAGACAAGAATCACCGAACTTCAACGGTGTCGCGATCTGGATGTACTAAAAATAAAACTAGTCTTGTGACGAAGGTGGGTGGCGTGTCCGCGTCTAAGGCTCGGTCGGGGATCTCCCACCTGGCCACCAACGCACCGGCCCGCGGCATGGGGGAAGATCTCGCCCGCGTGGTCTCCGGGAGAATCGGCGTCTCCAAAGTGCATCTAGAACTTGCTCTTTAGCTCGCTCGGGGCCGGAGTGCGGGGACGCCGTGTCGATTTTCCCGAGCATTTTCCTTTTTGTCCATTTTTTTAGTTTTTCATTGAGATTGTTCAAATAGTATCCACAAGCGTTGGAGGTTGCTTTTGTGGGGATGGAGAACGAAATGAGAAGGACAGAAGAGAGCAAACACGTTTGTGGCTAAGACCCTGTTTGGTTAGAGGGATCTTTTGGAGTTGGAACTTAAAAAGTGATCTTTTGGGGTTAAGGAGTTGGACTTTTTTTTGGAACTTCAAGTAAAAAGTTCCTAAAAACTCCTCCTTGAGAGTTTTTTTTTCTAAATTAAAGTCCCTAGGACTGAAAAGAAGTCTCAGGACTACTTAACCAAACAGAGCCTAGGTTAAGTAGAGGAAACCGGAGGAGATAAGAGGAGAGAAAAATAAAATAAAAGAAGAAATAGAAAATAGGAAAATTAAGAAGGATGATATATATTTTGGATATTTGAACCCTCTTATCTACCAAGAGGAGCTGATTTATTGAACATTTCAATATAACAAATTGAAATCCACCTATATATACACCAGGTGTTTGGAGAGGCAAAGAAAAACAAAAGCTACTCCACCAATAAAACAAAGTTGTGGCTCGCAATGTGACCTTCTGACAGCACCCGTGGCAATCCATGCAAATTCTTACTAGTAGGACAATAAAGATACAGTACAATATTCCAAATGTGTAAACAAACGAAACAAAATGTTTAATTTATAGGAGGTGGTAATAATAAATGTGAAAGAGAGCAAATAAATTAACGGCTAGAAAACAAATCAAAACAACACATTTTTTAATCAAATTTAACTACTATTACGGTTCAATTCTGAATTATGTTGAAACCACGTGCAGCGGTGTGAGATACAACGCCGGGACCAGAAACCTGATACTGATCTTAGACCCTCTTCTTCTGAGCAGACGGTCCAAGTGACGAGCCAGCATCAGTAGCGCATCCAGAGCAGGAGCAAAGTCCATGGATGATGGCAATCACAGCGAGAAGAGCGGAAGGCACATCGCTCAGAAGCAGCTTCAGAGTCGCCCTGCCCGAGCCCAAGATGTCTCCGAGAATCGCGGACTGCACACCAACAACAAATTTTGAACTTGAAAATTCCAACAGATCATACTCATGCGTGCGTGCAAGTGAATGCTCCTATATATCCTAACAGATAGCATCCATATTCCATCCCAGGAGTCGATGATGATTTTTAACCCCGGGTGATCGATTTCATATCTTTTTCTTAAAAAGAAAGCAATTGCCGCAAGTGCTCGTGCTGTACATGCATTGTCGTCGATGATCTACCGGCTTTATTTTTATCAGATCTGGAGAGCACGGGAACAATAAATTAAAGAGATCGATGGAGATGAGTTACCGAGGAAGTGACGGTGACGACGCCGAGGACAAGGGAGGCAGTGGCAGCCCATCGGCGGCGGCGCGTGAGGATGCCGTAGAGGGTGGCGACGGCGACCGGCCAGAGGAAGGCAAGTTCGAGCCAGGCGAGGCCGTGGAAGAAGCCCGGCGGGTTGGCCATGAGGTAGTCGTCGAACTCGGCGGCGTACCACCGCCTGAAGGCCCTGAGCGGCTCCGGATAGAGGCTCGGCGGGAGGATGGACTGCGCCACGAGCAGCGGCGACGTGAGCGCCACGGTGACGGACAGGATCGCGACGGCCGCGTCCGCCGCTGCGGCGATGAAGCCCATCGCAGGTGGACGCGCCGGAGCTTTTCTCGGCACGCCAAGGCGGCGGCGTGCGTGGGAGATCTCGGGCGAGAGGTTTGACTTGTATTGGAAGCTGCAACACGGTATACACACGACTCGACTCCATTGTTCAGCAGCCGTTTTTTTTTTACTATATAATATTGCTGGTGTGCTGCACATGGAACCATTAGATCCACATCCATGGATCGGCGATGTACGCAAACTAGTTGTATATATTATGGCAATAATTGTTGCTTATTGATTTCGAACAAAATACATCAATCTCCACTACACAATCCATGGGAACAATGCACGCACGTGAAGCTCTCGTTGCCGGTCGGACGGGGATGGATGATGCCTGGACCGACGGATGTGCCAGCTAGCCTCGAGTCGGCGAAGCCGAGGAGTTGGTGCCATCGGCGGCGGCGGCAGCGGCGGCAGGGCACCGATCATGGCCGTACCAGACGCCGTCAGGTAGCGGATCGCCGAAGTAGAACGTGGCCGTGGCCGGCGGCTCCTCTCGTGGCCCGGGCTGCACGACCTGCACCCACTGGGGCGCCCAGCCGTCGCGGCCATCGCGGCGGAGGTAGAGGTAGCAGACGCCGTAGCCGCAGGGCCCCGCCACGCGGAACGTGT
Source organism: Hyparrhenia diplandra (assembly GCA_015847255.1). NCBI lineage: Eukaryota > Viridiplantae > Streptophyta > Magnoliopsida > Poales > Poaceae > Hyparrhenia > Hyparrhenia diplandra. Next base: position 57,987 of record JADLZK010004987.1, on the reverse strand, counting down.
CCGTGCCGCACCGTTCCAGCGCCCTACTCCTGCTCCTCCCGTTGGGGACGACGAGTGGCCGCGCCAGCACCTCGTTGCGGTACGCGTCCCCGAACGCGACGCTGACGGCGTCCGTCGACCGCGCCGCCGGCGAGACGCAGGACGTCATCACCCTCAGCGTGTACGTGTACGTGCACGCGGCGGCGGCGGCGGAGGAGGGCGCGGTGACCAGGAGGAGGACGGTGAGTAGCGGTGGCAGTGTCGGCAGGCCGTGTGTCGTCGACATCGTCGGCGAGGGTGGATGCAGGGGGGGCCAGGCGGGCGCCGGTGCCGGTGAGGTGGTGAGTGGTGGCTGATGTTGGAGGTAGTCGTAGTTGTAGTAGGCGCGGGGGAGGCCAGCTGGAGGGGGACGTGTTAACGTGTCAAGGTGAAGAAACGCCTGCATGGGGCGGCGGCCTGCGACATGGCGGCTGGCGAGTGGACGCCGAGGCCGCGTCACGGGTTCCGGGCCTCACGTTTCCTGCAGACGCCTGCCGCTCTGGCGCATCCGCAGTGCAGCAGCGGGCTGCTTCTAGTGTGCTGGATGCTTCCATTTCAAAAAAAAAAAAAAAAAATAGAAAAAAACTGTGCTGTACAAACTGACAAAAAGAACCATGCCGAGGGACCAGTAGCTTTGAGATGTGTATCGGCGTCATAGACACACCTCTGGCCTTCTTTCTGGCTTTGCTAGAAGGTTGTACAAATTAAACACAAATTTGATAATGCCATGATTTTGCACAAAAAACTAACAAATTCTTAGTTTACAAAACTATAATATCTAAGTTAGATTTTAATTGTATTAGTGTGTTTTGTTACCACTAAAAAAATTTCAGAAAAAAACATTTGAATATATTATTATGATAATAGTTTGCTTAAAAACGGTGTTCCTTATGAAGATAGAACATTTGTTTTCATTAACCACAGATTTAGCTAGGCTTAGCTAAATATTTAGCTAAATATAACTGTCTATTAGCTGTTAGGGATCCAAAGCGACCAGCTAAAAATTTAGCTGAGTCTATTATTAGTTGGGGATCAAGCAATTTAGCTAAAGTTTAGCTAAGAGAAATCTTTTAGCTGACTAGAGTTTTTCTTTGAAACTCTAGCTAGCTAGACATTAGTTGGATAGATCCAAATAGGCCATGGATTAGAGACAGGGGTAGCACACATGCAAAGATAAACAATTTTAGTTAGTTTTAATGGGCATCGAGTGTGTTTTGTAGAACTTATATACTTCCTCCATCTTGAAAAAGAGTGTATTCTGGTTTTTATGGGAGGTGTCCCCAAATATAGTGCATTTGAGAAACAAGAAGATAATGTTTGCTTAAATAAGAGTATGTGATTGTTTTGCCATGCACATTTTGTGTGAGGACTAACCCATTAATCATTTGGAAAAGAACTATTATTAGCTAGAGTAAAACTATTGGGGTGGGGGTTTAGCTAAGAGAACACTTCACTAAAAACTTTTCTAGATGGTTTGTGTGCTGATTTAGCTGGATGGGTGCGGCCACATTGGGACCGAGAGGGTGCGTAAAGGGTGAAAAACCGTTGGCAATCACAAAAACTTCGTTTTTCCTCCATGTGGGTGCAGCCGTATTCTGGCTTTTGGGAGCCCCAAATATAGCCCCCCTCAATAGAATCCAAATTTCTGTGCATTAGGAAAGTAAGTGAGGGGTATATAGGCGTTTATGGCCCTCCCTTATTTTGTCTTAGAAAATTTTAGGGTCATAGACCATTCTTCTATAAAAACTAGTCAATACATCTCATTTGGTCATTTGCATTTGATATACATATTGGCTTCAGGGTGCAGGCAAGCTATGCTATTTCTCAACAAAAGCTATGTACTTCCTCCGGTTTGGTATTAAAAGTCGTTTAGAACAGCGATCCGGTCTTCAAAACATAACTTTGACATCTTGTTATTATAAAAATATTTATTAAAATGTGATATATGTATACTTTTATTAAAGTATTTTTTAAGACAAATCTATTCATATGATTTTCACACTCATAAACTCAATAACTTAAAAGTTATTGATGATTTATATTCTCAATGTTTGACTCAAACTTTATCCAAAACAACTTCTAATATCAAACCCGGAGGGAGTAAATGTTGATGTGTCTTCACACAACAATTGAACACAACACGCAGTGGCGCCCCCACAAGAAAGATTGTTTGTGTATATCTCAAGATTTATGGTATTTATGACCGAACGCGGCTGGCGCAAAGCGCTCGGGAGTGGAGGCCACTTTGTTCACGGGTTCAAGCTCGCTCGACGCCGTGACTATCCAAACCTATGCCTCTTACACCATGTCATCCGAGCCTATGCCAATGCCTTTCGTAAGGAACCATTCATGGCTTGGGTGTTATCCGAGCCTATGCCTCTCACGCCATGTGAATGTGATGCCACAGAGGGAACGTGGCGTGCTTGTCGCCTCACGAAATCGAAAATTTTTGTGATCCTAAAAAGGACGCGGTCTCCGGTCATGTGTAGTTGTAGGTCTCTTTGTACACGAGTTATCTGTAGGTGTGCGTGTTGTAGAGTGGTACTTGTGTAGATATTTACAGTTGTACACATATAAGAGGCATTAAAAAAAGTGTTTGCTTTGATGATGTACACAGACTAGTAACATAAAAGCAAGGCCGGCTTGCATTTGTTAACATATGGAAAAGAAAAATGACATCACAATAGCAAAAAAAAAAAAAAAAAACGGCAACATTCATGTGACAGTACAATTTCGACAAAAAAACGAAAAAAAAGCATCAAAATCGCCTCACGCATGCACCATTGACCATGCCACCTGTGGCGTTGTGATTTTGAATCAAGCGCTGTGGTGGCCGTCGGTGGCGGCGATGACGGTGAGGATCACTCGCTCGTCATGTTGTTGGTCCACTAGAAACGACCTTGCACGACAGCGGGAAGCAAGCCGCCGTAGCTGGTTGTGGCCGCTGCTGGCGACGGCGGCGGCGGCGGCGGGTCGCTGGTAGTGCTGTCTGGCCCACTAGGAACCTGCCTCAACACCGAGAAGTCAACCACTGGCGGCGGCGGCGGCGGGGGTCGCTGGTGGTGCTGTCTGGCCCACTAGGAACCAGCCTCAGCACCGAGAAGTCCACCACTAGCGGCGGCGGCGGCGGGGGTCGCTGGTGGTGCTGTCTGGCCCACTAGGAACCAGCCTCAGCACAGAGAATCCGACAGAGGGTGGCAGCCGGCACGCGGCTGATGCCATTGATGGGAGCGTCGTCAGCGGAAGTAGGAGGAGCATCGGCAGAAGCGTCACGGCGGCGACGTTCTTGAGCCCGGCCATAGCGCTCAATCTACCTATTCTCCGCTGTGCTGGTTTCTTGTTGTGTTGGTCCAGTATTTAGACTATCCGCACTCATGTTTCTCTATTTACTCCCTCTATACATCCTGGTCATCAAGATTCCCTCCTTTACAGTACCTTACTCCGCACTCATCCCTTCTTTATATCTCTCCTCTATATCACCAACCTTCGGTGGGGTCCGTTTATAATTTTATCTAAATATATTCATGTGAGATCTAGTTTTGAAGTATTTATTAACACGAATTTAATGGTGTAATCGGAATTTAAATTACTTTCTTGGTTTATGAGCTACGACATTTTTTAGTTTCTTAAAATATTAGGGCCCACCGCTGCTGCTGTCCTCTTTTTTTCCTCCTCTCACAGCGCATACGTGGTGGGGGCCGCAGCATGTATAGCGAAGGCACGCGATGTCGCTAGGAATAAAGGAACGGGCTGCCTTGGGAAACGTACCGTGGATACTTACAGTACCCGCTGCAGCAGAAATTTCGGTAAATGGTTACTCCAGGAAGCCGTAGCGTCCCCCGCTGCGGGTAGTCTTATAAGGGTCTCTCTTTGTGGCCGAGCTGCGACACTCTTGAGAACTTTAAAAATAACAGGCTCATTTTGTGAGCACTAAAAATGGTATTTCCAGGTTATTTTGCGGAAGCAAATTACTAATTTGCAGGGTTAGCCGATACAAATTAGTATGAATTAATCCACTAATCATTCTATCTCCATCCGGCGGTACTTGTGCACCGATCAGCTAACTCTTATTAGGTGTACAAACTAGATGGAGCCGTTAGCCCTCTCGTCCCCCTCTGTCCCCCACGGCGACCCGCGGCGGCCGACCGGACCCGCCGCCGCCCGCCACCAAACCTCCTCCCCCCAAATCCCGAACCCTCCACGACGCCTTGATCCGAAACCTTTGCCCACCGGACCGCTCCGAAACACGAGGGGATCCATCACTTCCCAAGATCAAATCCGTCGTTGTGGGCTCACTCAATTTCCCCCCCAATCTCCACACGCGCAAGGTCCGGTTCGCGATAACTCCACCCCAATCCCCAACCACCGAGGTCGCATCCGCCATCACTCCCACCCCCGTCCTTTCTTTGCTACCGGCTAGCGCCGCGCCAAAAACCGGGCCGAGATTTGGCGGGGCGGACCATGCCGCGTCCCCTCGCCACGCCGTGAAGCCACCTCGCAATGGCGAGTTTCCTTCCCAAGGAATCGACAAGACAACTCCAAAGGGGCCCGGGCGGACGAGGATGGTTGGACAAAGGTCCTCCGGAGACGTGCAACACCGGCGAACGCAGGGCTCCTTCAAGGCGGCAACCCATTTGTCTCCCCAAGCGCCACGCTACGCCATTCTGGCGCGCCTTAAGGGGAGGTGCCTTCGATGCCTCTCCCCGAGGGCACGTCGCCCGCGGACCGCGGGGACCCGGTCTTGCCCCTCACCGTGCGTGGCCGCAACGGCCATAAATCCCGGGCACCGCGGGCTCCAAGCGAAGACACGAGAAAGCCCAAGCCTCCATCAAGCACCAAACGCCCACCAAGGCTCGGCGACCCAAGCGCCTTCCCAAGCTCCGCGTTCGCCATGGCGCCGCCGGGGCCCCGTGAGCTCCGCCAATGGAGATCGCAACCATGGCGGGCACCAACTCGCTATGGAGGAGGAGCTGCGGCGCCTCACTCGGCTGCGCCGTGGTAGCATGTTTGTGCGAGGGGACGACGGCGACATGGAGCCCAGCGGCCGTCAAGCGCATGCTGCGCTCCAAAATCGGCGTCCTCGGCAAATGACATCAAGGTGACTCAACATCGCCTTTAAGACTTCCTCATCGTCTTCAAGCACCAGCACCACCGGGATGCCGCCCGAACTTGAGCGGCCCAAGGTCGGCGACATCCTCATCCGCCTCTGCCATGGCGCATCCTTCCCTACGGCGATCACGTCGAAGCTGCGCCACCACGTTCGTCTACGCCTCGAGGGGATCCCGATGCATGCTTGGAACAGCTTTGCAAAGAGGACCATCGCAAGAGCCTGCGACATTGACTACATCGAGCCGAGCTCCATCGGGCGGGAAGACACCGAGGCGCTTGCCTGGGGCGTGGACATATGAGCCATCCGGCATCCCCAAGATTACTTGGCTAACCTTGACGGGAAGATCGGCGGTGCATGAAGGCGTCGCACCCCCAAGGGCCGTAGGGGCCTCACCTTGAGGTCTTCCGGTGCACTGGACATCGTCGAGCCTCCACCGGACGAATCACGGCAACTCCGTCGCCGCAAGGTCGGCCGACGCCCGGGGTGGTCGACGGCGAGCGCACCGGCGCGGAACGCCGTGCACCCGCCCCACCACCAGGACGGGCGCCATCGACGCCGTGATGATGAGGACGGCGATGACGGGGCGGCCGCCTGCTGCGACAAGAAGAGTGGGCGGGGAGCAAGGATGTTCGGAGCCCGTCCCGCGCGACGGACAAGGGACGAGGGGAGAGGGAGCGCTCTCACTCGCGCCATGGCCGACGATCGACGCCTCCTCCACGACGGGTGGCCGGCCGCGCCTCCTCACCTTCAGCCCCGTCGCGACACCGACGCCGACCACGTGCCCGCCCGGCAACGACGTCCACCAGTCCGCGGCGGCCTCCTTCAAGACGGGCCTACGGACCGAGCCTCGGGGCGCGGCAGCCCCTCCCTCACCGTGCGGCATCGCCAGCGAAGAAAGCGGCCAAGACGGGTGTCTTGCAGCGGAGAAGCGGGGCCCAGCAACCCTCGCGCCACGGCCGCTGAAAGGCGAAAGTCCAGCAGCGCGGCGGCCGACGTCGCGATGGGCACGCCGGGCCGCCAAATAAAGGATGCGACGAGGAGCCAACCGTGGACACCCCTCCTGCTTGCGAATCGAAATCTCATGTTTGGTTTTGGAAATTGATGACGACACTTGTGGACTAATCCTTTGCTCTAAGTGTATGATTTGAGAAAGGATTAGGTTGATGACAAGGAGCATGATGATCATGAATATGGACAATGTCGGTGGACTTGATGGATCGTCAAGCTCGGTGATCGGCTTGAAAGGAACCCGGGAGATCAAGGCAAAGGTATACTTGATAGGGTTTTCCTTTTGGTGATCAAGACACGATAGAGCGTGTGATCACATTATAGGATAGATAGCCGACTATCAAGAGGGGATGCCGCGACAATCCTTGCATGAAGTGCTTCTAGGTCCAATTGACTTGCATATTTCATTTAGGACATGAGAGCACTAACTTCGATCTTGCCTAACATCTCGGCGTGCTAACATTGGTGATACGTGGTCATCTTCGACGTGTTGGCAACCCATGGCAAGAGGTGAAGCAAGTTTGAAGCAAAGAGCAAAGAAAAAGATGAAGATTTGTTTGTCTCGGGGGTGACCGGACGCCGCGGCCGGTGCGTGCGGCCGGACGCACCCACCGGAGCGTCCGGTCGGTCGCGTCTGGCGAGCCCTGCGGGCGGGTTTTGCCGGGACGCGGTGACCGGACCGGACCGGATGCTTCCGGTGGTCGGCCGGACCCCGACCGGACGCATGGAGCTCGCCGCCGAGAGTGGGCCCGAGTGCTTGTCGGTAGCGGCCGGAAGCACCGACCGGACCCTCGGCCGGACCACTGGTGGTTCCGGTCGGTCGCGTCCGGCGGTCTTGCGAGAGGGCAAATTTTTAGAGCAACGGCTCCTTTTGGAGAGGAGCCATATATATACTTGGTTGGCTGGTTCTTTGGGACCTCTCTTGCATATTTGAACACTCTAACTTGCTAGTGAGCTTGTGAGACTCCTCTCCACTCATCTCCTCATCACTAATTCGGATTCTTGGTGAGATTGAGAGAGATAGAAGTGCATTGCTTGCATCGGTTGCATTTAGAAGTACTTCATCCTTGGAGAAGCCGCGGGATTCTTGTTTTCTTGGGAATTTGCCCGGTTCCCTAGCGGCTTGGAGCAAGAGGCGGTGTTGAGCTCAAGTGGAGCTTGTTTGAGGCCACACCGGTGGTGATTGTGAGGGGTCGTTCCTTACCCCGGGGAGATTCGCGAAAAGGAGCACTAGTGGATTGCTCGTGGCTTGTTGAACCCTCTCTTGTGATCGTTTGCTTGAGCGCCCATAGGGGTTTTGGCACCGGCCATTAAGCTTAGCACACGTCAAGTGAGTGTGTCGCCACAACGAGGACTTAGCGTCTTGCGGCAAGCACGTGAACCTCGGTAAAAATCATCGTGTCACTTGTTCTTGCTCGTTGGAGATTTCTTGGTGATCACGGTGATTGGCTACAACCTCGACACTACACCGGTGGTATTGTATTCTAGCACCTCTTGCATTACCTTCGTAGTATATCTTGTTAGAGTGCTTAGTGTTGTGTAGCTTGTTTAGTTAACTTAGCCTTGTTAGCTCCGAGTGGTAGAATTAGTTAGTATATCTTGTTCACCTAGGAGTAACTTAGCAACCTAGCCATTGCTTGTGTTTAGAGACATTAGAATTGCTATCTTGCTAGGAGGCTTGGCTTGCATTAGTTTGAAGCATTTGCTTATCCGCTTTGCCATCTTATTTACTAACCGCCTTGCTTAGTGTTGTTTGTAGAATTTTTAATAGGCTATTCACCCCCCCTCTAGCCATTAGGACCTTTCAAGTGGTATCGGGAGCCGAGGCACCGTTTTTGTGAGGCTTAACATCCTACGGTGATAAAAATGGCGATGAATTTTCATGTCAACAACACCAAGAAGGCGCCACCTTTTCGATGGCACCAACTTTGCCTATTGGAAGGTGAAGATGACCGCACACCTCAAGTCAATCAATAGAGAAGTGTGGGTTGTAACCGAGAACAAGTTTGAGGTGGCTAAGCCCAATGAGCCAACCGCGGCGAAGAGAAGAAGATATATGCAAATGATCTCGCCGTGAGTGCATTCCATGAAGCTTTCAACGATAGAGTGTTTGAGCAAGTCAAGTCACTCACAATTGCTCATGAGATATGGAAGAAGCTAGAGGAGTGCTATGAGGACACCGAAGGCGTCAAGCAAGCCAAGGCATACATTAAGCTTGAGCAATTCAATAGCTTCAAGATGGAAGAAGATGAGAGCGTCTTGGAGATGTTCCACCGCATGCAAGTGTTGGTGAACGATCTCAATGCGCTTGGTGAAGACATCAAGGACAAGACCTTCAACATGAAGTTCTTGAGGTGTTTGCCGAGAGGTTTGGGATGTTCATCACGGTGCTTGTGAGAACAAACTTGAAGGACTTGACCCCAAACCAATTGCTTGATGAGGTCATGACCGATGACTCATATAGAGATGACAAGAAGAAGCAAGAACTCATCAACAAGGCAAGTAAGAAGGTCAAGGATGAAGAGAAGAAAGAGGACAAGAAGAGCTTGGCACTCAAGGCTAGCTCATCATCCAAGGGCAAGAAGAAGAAGGAAGAATCAAGTGATGAAGAGGATGGCACCTCTACTAGTGAAAGTGAAGTGGATGAGCAAATAGCTCTCTTTGTGAGGAGATTGGGAAAGTTTGTGAAGAAGAACTACATCTCCAAGAACAAGAAGAAGCAATCATCCAAGAAGAAGACTAAGGATGGCAAGAATGAAGGCAACATGACATGCTTTCGTTGCCATGATGATTGTCACTTGATTGCCGAGTGCCCATATGATAGTGATGATGAGAAGGGCATCAAGAAAGCAAGAAAGAAGAATGATGCCAAGAATGAGAAGGAGAAGAAGCCCAAGAAGAAGAATGAGTCACATGTGGCTATGTGGGATAGTGATGGCTCATCTTCCTCAAGTGATGAAGAAGAGGAGAAGAAGAACAAGAAGAAGGGACAAGCTCACCTTGCTATGCATGACAAGATCTCCCTCTTCGACACTCCTTCTTCATGCTTCATGGCTAAGGCCACCAAGGTACAATCTATCACTAGTGATGATGATAATGATAGTGATAGTGATAGTGATGATGATGAGCCAACTCAATCTAGGGAGGAGTTGCAAAGAATGTTTGATGAATGTGTTGTGATGTTCAAGCAAAGTAGAAAGGAATGCAAGGGCTTGCATAAGGAAACAAAGAGCCTTAAGCAAGAACTTGACGAGCTTCGGGCATCTTATGAGAGTCTAAAGGTAGACCATAAGAAGCTTGAGAAAACTCATTCTAAGTTAGAGAAAGCTCATTCCTCTCTACTTGAAGAGCACAAGTTGTGCTTAGTTGTTGAAAATGTTGATACATCCAATGCAAGCATTATGTGTGGCATTCTAGTTGATGAATCAACCCCCAAGTGTGAGACCTCCACTAGCTCTATCACTAGCATATCCATTTCTAGTGAAGATAATAATAACCCTATGCTTATTCATGAGAATGCTTGTTTAAAGAGGGAAGTAAAGGAGCTCAATCACTCCTTGGCTAAGGCCTATGGTGGTGAGGACCGCTTGCTTATGTGCTTGGGTAGCCAAAGGGCATCCTTATACAAGGAGGGCTTAGGCTATATCCCCAAGAAAGGCAAGGCCGCTCTTGTTACTCACAAAACTCGTTTTGTGAAGAACAATGGTAGCTATTGCAAAGCTTGCAAGCAAGTTGGTCACTTAGAGCAAAAGTGCATGAACAAGAGGACCAATGTTACTTCTATCAAGCTTGATCATTCTTATATGCTTGTGAAGAAGAACAATGGTGTTCGTGCTAGGTACATTGGTACACCATGGATGGGCTCAAAGAAGAAAGCCATTTGGGTACCAAAGGCCTTGGTGACTAACCTTGAAGGACCCAAGCAACATTGGGTACCTAAAAAGAATTGATCTTTCTTGTAGGTCAATTATCGTGCTTGGGAGGAGAGCATTGGATAATGGATAGTGGGTGCACTCAACACATGACCGGGGATTCTCATATGTTCAAGACAATTAGCATCAAGGGCATTGATAAATATGAGTCAATCACATTTGGCAATGACAAGAAAGGCAATGTGTTGGGGCTAGGCAAGATTGCTATCACTCAAGAGAAGAGCTTATCAAAAGTGTTACTAGTTGATCATCTTGACTACAACCTCTTGTCGGTTTCTCAACTTTGTGACCATGGGTACAAATGCATATTCACAAGTCAAGAAGTTGAAGTGGTTAGTGGTGATGGTGCAAACATGATCTTCAAAGGATTTAGATATGGTGATCTCTACCTTGTTGACTTCAACTCAAAAGAAGCCAAGTTGACAACATGTTTACTCTCAAAGGGTGGTTGTGGCATAGATGGCTTGGTCATGTTGGGATGAAGTAATTGAACAAGTTGATGAAGCATGACTTGGTTAGAGGCTTGGATGATGTGAAGTTTGAGAAGGACAAACCTTGTGGAGCATGTCAAGCTAGGAAGCAACATGGCAATACACATCCAACCAAGAGCATGATGAGTACAAGCAAGGCATTTGAGTTGTTACATATGGACTTGTTTGGGCCAACATCATACTCTAGCATTGGTGGCAACAAGTATGGTTTTGTCATAGTTGATGACTACACTAGATACACATGGGTGTTCTTTTTACATGACAAGAATGATGTGTTTGAAGAGCTTTTCAAGACATTTGTCAAGAAGGTTCAAAATGAGTTTGAGACATCCATCAAGAAGATTAGAAGTGACAATGGGAGTGAGTTCAAGAATACAAGAATTGAAGAGTTGTGTGATGAGCTTGGAATTGGACATCAATTCTCACCAACCTACACTCCTCAATCCAATGGTGTAGTTGAAAGGAAGAATAGAACCTTGATTGAAATGGCAAGATCAATGCTTAGTGAATACAATGTTAGCCATTCCTTTTGGGCCGAAGCAATCAACACGGCTTGCTATTGTAGCAACCGTCTTTATTGCCATGGAATGCTTGGCAAAACACCATATGAGTTGCTAAATGGAAGGAAGCCCAACATTGGTTACTTTAGAGTCTTTGGATGCAAATGCTACATTCTCAAGAAAGGCACAAGATTGGGCAAGTTTGACAATAAATGTGATGAAGGGTTCCTTGTTGGATATTCAACCACAAGCAAAGCATATAGAGTTTGGAACTTGGGTAGTGGCAAGCTTGAAGAAGTTCATGATGTTGAATTTGATGAAACCCAAGGCTCTCAAAATAAAGTTGAAAATCATGATGATGTAAGTGGTTCCAACTTGGAGAATGCTATGAGAAACATGGATATTGGTGATATTCGGCCAAGGCAAGTTGATGATGATGAAGACACCCCAATGCCTACCACTACCATTGAAATCAATGCAAATGAAGCTAGCACTAGTGGTACTCAAGATGAAGATCAAGATCAAGAGCAACAAGCTAGTCCATCCACTCATCCTAGTCATCAAGTGCAAGTGATGCAACCATCCAACATTGTAAGAGATCATCCAATTGATCAAATTATGGGTGACATCAATAGTGGAGTGGTTACTATAAGAAGATTAGCATCTTTTTGTGCTCACCATGCCTTTGTAGCACAAGAAGAACCGGAAAACATTGAAAATGCACTCAAGAAGGAAGATTGGATCAATGTCATGCATGAAGAGTTGAACAATTTCAAGAGAAATGATGTATGGGAATTGGTAGAAAGGCCAAAGGACTATAATGTGATTGGAACCAAGTGGGTCTTCAAGAACAAGCAAGATCAAGATGGAATTGTTGTGAGAAACAAGGCAAGGCTAGTAGCTCAAGGGTACACACAAGTAGAGGGTCTTGACTTTGGAGAGACCTATGCACCGGTTGCTAGACTTGAAGCAATTAGAATCTTACTTGCTTATGCATGTGCTCATGACATCAAGCTCTATCAAATGGATGTGAAAAGTGCATTCTTGAATGGCTTCATCAATGAGTTGGTGTATGTGGAACAACCCCGGGCTTTGAAGATGAGATGTATCCCAACCATGTCTACAAGTTGAAGAAGGCTTTGTATGGCTTGAAGCAAGCACCAAGAGCATGGTATGAGAGGTTGAGAGACTTTTCTCCTCTCTAAAGGGTTTCAGATGGGCAAGGTGGACACCACTCTCTTCACCAAGAAGATTGGCAAAGACTTGTTTGTGTTACAAATATATGTTGATAACATTATCTTTGGGTCAACCAACCAAGAGTTTTGTGAAGAGTTTGCTAAGATGATGGCCAATGAGTTTGAGATGTCAATGCTTGGAGAGCTCACATTCTTTCTTGGTCTTCAAATCAAGCAATTGAAGAATGGCACATTCATTAGTCAAGGCAAGTACATCAAAGGATATGATCAAGAAGTTTGATCTTCAAGATGCCAAGTCAATGTCCACACCAATGGGAACAAATGGAAGCTTAGACCCCGACCCTAGTGGCAAGATGGTTGAGCAAAAGAAGTATAGGTCTATGATTGGTAGTTTGCTCTATGCAACCGCATCAAGACCGGACATAGCATTTAGTATGGACATGTGTGCTAGATATCAATCCGATCCAAGAGAAAGTCACCTCAAAGCAACAAAAGAATTGTGAGGTACTTGAAAGGCACACAAGATGTTGGACTATGGTATCCAAAGGGATCCAAGTTTGATTTGATTGGATATTCGGATTCGACTATGGAGGGTGCAAGATCAATAGAATGAGCACAAGTGGCACATGTCAATTCCTTGGAAGGTCACTAGTATCATGGTCTTCAAAGAAGCAAAATAGTGTTGCTCTTTCAACCGCCAAAGCCGAATACATTAGTGCGGGGAAGTTGTTGCACTCAATTGCTTTGGATGAGGTCAACCTTGAGGGATTTTGGATTCAAATTTGATAAAGTCCCATTGTATTGTGACAATGAAAGTGCAAGGAAGATGACCCAAAATCCGGTTCAACATCCAAGAACAAAGCACATTGATATAAGACACCACTTCATAAGAGATCATCAACAAAAGGGTGACATTTGTATCATGGGCATTGGCACCGAAGATCAACTAGCCGACATATTCACCAAGCCACTTGATGAGAAGAGGTTTTGCATGCTAAAGGAGAATTGAACATTATTGACTTCTCCAACTTGAGTTGATGCACCCCACTTATATGACATGCCTCTCCTTCGACAAACCCCAAGGTAAAAGTTGGTTGTCATGGCATTCATATATGTTAAGGACTTGTTAGTGCATCTAGCCATCATGCATGCTTAATAAGCTCATTCATGGGAAATAAAATATTTTCAATGTATGTGTGGCACCACTATAGCTTTGAATGGTTTTATGAACTAGTGGTGGCATATGACATGTTTATGTGCTTGCAATCCTAGTGTCAACTCTAGATAATGCGCTATTGATGTGTATTCTAACATGGTGCAAGATAACCCTTATGCAAATGAGGTGTGAAAAAGCTTGTCCTTGGTTCAAACTTGAATACATGGAAAGGCAAGTGATCTAGATGAGACCACATGTGATACTTTGATTGACTTGATTTCTCTCATTTACACCTTTTTGGTGATTGTTGACAAAGGGGAGAAATAAGTCACAAAAGATGTTGGAAAAGGATCACACAAATAGGGGAGCAAGCTCATAGACTATTTGTGCATTTATTTGTGCATGATCATAATGTGATGTTGCATTGGCAATCTAAATTCAATATACATGATTACTTGGTGTATGCTAGATTTTGCAAAATTGATTTGTGATTGACCAACTAGCATGCATAGGATGTATCTAGACAAAGCTCACATTTTAGCCTATAATGTTGATCTCATGGGATATGTTGAGTTTTTTGATGAATGTCTAGATACATGATGCTAAGGACTCCGATGGTTTCACGCTTCAAAGGTCCAATTTCTAGAACCTTAGCATCTCTTTTGGTATTAGTATCTCTCCCCAAAGTTTCTATCCAACATATGTGCCAAATTTGATCCAAACTCATGGAAGCACATATGTAGGGGGAGCTACTACTACCAAAAACAAACCTTGAAATGTTTGTCCATCTTTGATTCATGATCAAAACTCTATGGGCAAGCAATTCAAGTTCAATTGAATTTTATTTCAAATCTTTGTGAGTTTGGTTGTCATCAATTACCAAAAAAGGGAGATTGAAATCTCATGTTTGGTTTTGGAAATTTATGACACACTTGTGGACTAATCCTTTGCTCTAAGTGTATGATTTGAGAAAGGATTAGGTTGATGACAAGGAGCATGATGATCATGAATATGGACAATGTCGGTGGACTTGATAAATCGTCAAGCTCGGTGATCGGCTTGAAAGGAACCTAGGAGATCAAGGCAAAGGTATACTTGATAGGGTTTTCCTTTTGGTGATCAAGACATGATAGAGCGTGTGATCACATTATAGGATAGATAGCCGACTATCAAGAGGGGATGCGCGACAATCCTTGCATGAAGTGCTTCTAGGTCCAATTGACTTGCATATTTCATTTAGGACATGAGAGCACTAACCGATCTTGCCTAACATCTCGGCGTGCTAACATTGGTGATAACGTGGTCATCTTCGACGTGTTGGCAACCCATGGCAAGAGGTGAAGCAAGTTTGAAGCAAAGAGCAAAGAAAAAGATGAAGATTTCTTTGTCTCGAGGGGGGGTGACCGGACGCCGCCGTGGCGACCGGACGCACCGACCGAAGCGTCCGGTCGGTGCGTCTCGCGAGAGCCCCTGCGGCGGGTTTTTGCCGGACCAGCGGTGACCGGACCCTGGACCGGATGCTTCCGGTGGTCGACCGACCCCCGACCGGACGCATGGAGCTGCTGCGCCCGGTGGGCCCGTGCTTGTCGGTAGCGACCGAGAAGCACCGACCGGACCCTCGACCGGACCGCCGGTGGTTCCGGTCGGTCGCGTCCCGGTCGGTCTTGCCAGAGGGCAAATTTTTAGAGCAACGGCTCCTTTTGGAGAGGAGCCATATATATACTTGGTTGGCTGGTTCTTTGGGACCTCTCTTGCATATTTGAACACTCTAACTTGCTAGTGAGCTTGTGAGACTCCTCTCCACTCATCTCCTCATCACTAATTCGATTCTTGGTGAGATTGAGAGAGATAGAAGTGCATTGCTTGCATCGGTTGCATTTAGAAGCACTTCATCCTTGGAGAAGCCGCGGGATTCTTGTTTTCTTGGGAATTTGCCCTGGTTCCCTAGCGGCTTGGAGCAAGAGGCGGTGTTGAGCTCAAGTGGAGCTTGTTTGAGGCCACACCGGTGGTGATTGTGAGGGGTCGTTCCTTACCCCGCGGGAGATTCGCGAAAGGAGCACTAGTGGATTGCTCGTGGCTTGTTGAACCCTCTCTTGTGATCGTTTGCTTGAGCGCCCATAGGGGTTTTGGCACCGCCATTAAGCTTAGCACACGTCAAGTGAGTGTGTCGCCACAACGAGGACTTAGCGTCTTGGGCAAGCACGTGAACCTCGGTAAAAATCATCGTGTCACTTGTTCTTGCTCGTTGGAGATTTCTTGGTGATCACGGTGATTGGCTACAACCTCGACACTACACCGGTGGTATTGTATTCTAGCACCTCTTGCATTACCTTCGTAGTATATCTTGTTAGAGTGCTTAGTGTTGTGTAGCTTGTTTAGTTAACTTAGCCTTGTTAGCTCAGTGGTAGAATTAGTTAGTATATCTTGTTCACCTAGGAGTAACTTAGCAACCTAGCCATTGCTTGTGTTTAGAGACATTAGAATTGCTAGAATTGCTAGGAGGGCTTGCGTAATTAGTTTGAAGCATTTGCTTATCCGCTACGCCATCTTATTTACTAACCGCCTTGCTTAGTGTTGTTTGTAGAATTTTTAATAGGCTATTCCCCCCCTCTATCCATTAGGACCTTTCAAAGAACTCAAGGTGCTTGCCCCAACATCCTCAACGGCACCAACCGATCTCCGAGCCCACCGCCAGCACCTCGCATCCGTGGCACCACATCCCGCATCTCCGTCGACTCGTCTGCGACTTTGTAGGACAAATGCCATGAGGATGGACCACCACCAACCAATGCACTGTGGAGGTGGGCTCGACGACGCAACAACATCGCCCCCCGAGAACGACACACCACGCCGATGGTCAGCGGCCCGCCGGCACCCGGCATTCGCCCGCTACAAGCCGGGGGTCACTTCACCCGCAGGGTCCGGGGGGCTGGCTTGCGTTGGACCCACGAAAGGGGCGCACTGCGCGAACCACCGCCACGCCGACGGACTCCCCGCAGCCGGTGGGGGTAGCAAGGCACAAGACTTCCTCCCACCATCGCTACGCCTCTGTGTCGCCGCCTCGCCGCAGCCTCCGGCCGGAGGCGCGTTCTCGCCGTCGCCGTGGCGAGACACACCGTCGACCACGCGCCGGAGCGTCCGGATTGCCACCAATGGTCTTGGCCAAGAGGCGGACGGAGGATTGTGCCCGCCAGGGTTATCATGAAGCGCCTCGGTGTCCCGGGAGAGGAAGACGACGGCATCACGATGACAACTTCTGCAGTACATCAAGATGTTCCAGGGGCCGCTCACCGACTCCACCATCACGGCCTTGACGGCTCTGAAAGTGGCCCGGAGGACATCCCGGACTGGGCGTTGCTCAAGCATAGATGGTCGGGTCGCCGCTTGGGAATCACCACTCTGAATATGTTACAAGTCATGTATTGTCGCCATGCGTCGCCGTCGCCCTTGTGTGCGTCCTTGTGTGACTGCCGTCTACAACAGCGAGTTGGCCCCGCGGCGCTGTGAATTCGGCCATGTAAGGTGATAGCCAGGGGCCTCAAATCATCCTTAACATGGCTGGTCTGCTCTAGCATAGCAATCAGAAGGCGTCACTGTTATGTTTCTGCAGCTGCTCCTCCTACAATTATCAAGTGTCTTGTGTCTGTCATTTGCTACAATCAATCAGAGCGGTACCTTTCTACAAATGATCGTTTTTGTGTTTGCCTTCGCTGGCTTGGCCAGAAACCTGATTGGCACTTGTTGCATGATGACCGCAGACACCACCCGACATGGGATGCTGCACTCATGTCCATAGCCGGCCTGGAAAGTGCTTGAGATGTTTTTAATAGCCTAAAAAAACTGCAAATTGCTTAATTGGAATGTCAGGGGACTCAATGATGTTGCAAGACGAGATGCCGTCAACGAACTTGTTAGGGACACCGGAGCCACCATTGTCTGCCTGCAAGAGACGAAGCTGCAACATGTTGACGCGGCTGTTGTCACCAGGACCGTCGGCCCCTGTTTCGCGAACTCTTTCGCTGCCCTCCCGGCCGACCAGATGAGAGGGGGTATTATTCTGGCAGTAAACGAAAATTTCTTCGAGCTGTCCGGAGCCATTTTAACAAAGAAACGCCATCACCGCAACGGTGACCATGAGAGTCGACAACACGCATTGGCAAATCACCGGGTCTATGGACCGCAAGGGGACGATGAAAAGATCGCCTTTCTCCAGGAGTTAAAGAGCATCAATGCACCGGCCCATAAGCGATGGCTTATTTTGGGCGACTTCAACCTTATATATCAAGCGGCAGACAAAAACAATGCAAATCTCAACCGTCGCCTCATGGGCTCTTTCAAGGCAACGATTGATGAGCTGGGGCTTAAGGAGATCAAACTCAACGGCCGTCGATTCACCTGGACAAATGACCAAGAAAACCCGACAATGACTAGGATTGACAGATGCTATGCACGCCGGAATGGGAATTTCTCTTCCCTGCATGTTTCCTCCACTCCCCGCCATCCCTCATGTCGGACCACACACCGCCGCTCTTGCATGGCACGCTCGACCACTTCAACAATAAATCCTTCCGCTCCGAAAATTTTTGGCTCAAGATGGATGGCTTCCAAGAAGTGGTGCAGGACGAATGGGGCAAGCCGGTCAGTGGTGTGCCGCCGATCAAAAGGCTCCACATCAAAATGGCCAGGCTGGCCAAGAGGCTTAAGAAATGGCGAAGGGAGAAAATTGGCAACACAAGGTTGCAGTTAGCCATCACAAAGGAGATTCTCCTACAACTTGAAATGGCACAAGAAGCGAGGCCTCTCTCCCCGAACTGGAACTAAGAAAGCGCCTCAAAGCTCGCAGCATTGGGCCGGGCAATCATAGAAAAAATCTCGGATGAGGCAAAGATCAAGGCTCATCTACATTCGCAGCGGGTTATGCCAACACGAAACTATTCCACATGAAGGCAAACTCTCACGGAGAAAGAACTACATCCACCGTCTAGAGAAAGAGGGAGGACTAGTCTTCTCCCGGAAGAGAAGGAAAAGGCGGTGGAAGAGTACTTCACAGAGCACTTGGGCACGGCTACGGCAAGGACCTCGTCCCTTCAATTGGCAAGCTCTAGGATACACACCTACAAATCTTCGGCATTTGGAATTGTCGTTCACACAAGATGAAATCCGGCACACCGCGCTTTTGGGATGGCTTCGTAGAAAGCCCCCGCCCTGATGGTTTCACGGGGCCTTCTTCAAAGCGTCTTTGGGACATGATTAAGGAAGACCTATCGGCGGCAATCAACGGCCTCTTCTAACTGAACTCTCAAGGTCTGGAACTCATGAACTCGGCGAATATTGTGCTGCTGCCAAAGAAAAGCGATGCCCAAAAAATCACGGACTACGACCGATCGGCCTCATGCACGGCCCCTACGCTAAAAATCGTTGCAAAGCTTATGGCTAACAGATTAGCTCCCCAACTAAACACCTTGGTCTCCGGCTACCAAAGCGCTTTTATAAAAAGAGAAGCATACACGATAATTTCTTATGTGTACAGTTTCCATGGTGAGAAAGATGCAAAGGACAAGACGCCGATGCTATTCATGAAGCTTGACATTCACAAAGCGTTCGACACGGTTAATCGGAGCTATCTGCTTGAGGTCTTTGCGCCCCCTAGGCTTCGGGCCACGATGGCGTGAATGGATTTCCATCCTATTTCGTGTACCCACCTCGAGGGTCCTACTTAATGGAAAGCCTACCCGGAGTTTTCACCACGCCGGGGTCCGCCAGGGTGATCCCCTATCACCCATGCTCTTCATCCTCGCCATGGATCCCCTGCAACGAATGTTGGAGTTGGCAACACAACATGGTGCGCTCTCTCCGCTACCCCCAAATGCACCTAGATGGAGGACCTCGCTATACGCAGACGATGCGGCCATCTTCATAAACCCAGTTAAGGATGACATTGATGCGGCCAAAGTAATTCTGAGGAGTTCGGGAACATCTCCGGCCTTCATATTAATTTTGAGAAGAGCTCCGTCCACCCGATCAGATGCGACGACATTGACCTTGATCAGATCCTCACATCCTTTGCGAGGATTAGAGGAAATTTCCCATGTCGCTACCTAGGCCTCCAGCTTCACACACGTGCCCTACGCAAGGTGCACATACAAACCCCTCATTGAACGCATCGGCCAAAGATTACCGGGATGGAAAGGAAAGTGGCTTAACAGGCAGGTCGCCTCACTTTGGTCTCATCCGTCCCCATCGATGCCCATATACTACCTGACGGTATTCCCTTTATCGGCCTGGGCCCGTAAGAGCATCGACAAGTTCAGAAGATCCTTCCTGTGGAAAGGGGAGGAGAACGCGAATGGGGGCCATTGCCTTGTCAACTGGCCTCATCAGAGCCCGACCAAAGGACCTCGGGGGGCTGGGTGTACCGGACCTGGAGAAATTTAGCAGAGCTTTGCGCCTGAGATGGCTTTGGCAGGAGTGGGTCGACACCTCCAAACCTTGGGTCGGAATGGACCTCCCCTGCAACGAATTAGACCGAGCACTCTTCACTGCTTCCACCAAGGTAATCATTGGGGATGGCCGCAGGGCACGTTTCTGGCTGGACAGCTGGCTTGACGGTGTGGCGCCAAAATTCCTAGCACCCAATTTGTTCGAGCTAATTAGATTCAAGAAAAGGACGGTCCAACATGAGCTGCACAACAATGCCTGGGTGGCTGTCCTAACTGGGAGGGTCACCACACCCGAGCAAATCAAGGAGTTCGTCTCATTGTGGCTCAGGATACAACAGGTCCAACTAACTCCAGGGACTCCGGATAGCATAGTCTGGAGATGGACGGCTAGTGGAGTCTACACCACCCGGTCGGCATATAGGGCCCAATTCTTTGGCTCCCACAGACCCTTCAAAGGGGACCTCATTTGGAAAGCACACGCTGAAAACAAATGCAAGGTATTTGCTTGGATTTTGGCAAGAGAGAAAATTCTCACAAAGCCAGATAACCTTCAAAAGAGGGGTTGGCCACATCGGGATCATCGTGCCTTGTGCAATGGGCCCATCGAAACATCACTACATTTGGTCTTGCTATGCCCGGATTTGCCAAAGTGGCCTGGAGCCACATCCTCCAATGGGAGCATTTCGACGCAGCCCAAATACCGCCGCCACCGACCCGCCTCATTTCATTTCCCCGGTGGGAGAATGCTCAATCAAGGATCGTAAAAAGATGAAAGGAAGCGTTTCAATGGAATGGTCCTCTACACCGTCTGGAATATATGGAAAGAGAGAAATAGAAGGATTTTTCAAACGAGCTCCAGGCCGCCAGTCGCCCAAAGAATAAAGGAGGACATCGAGCAAAGAAAAAAGGGCTCAAGTTTGGGGCGGGTGACTTCTTTGAGAGTTTTAAACTTTTAAGCTTTCTGCTCTTGGGCTTCCTTTCCGGCGCGGCTAGGCCATCTTCTCTATAAGTATAACCTGTACATAAAAACTTCTTTCCCTATCTTAATGGAAAGGCAGAGCTCCTGCCATTTACTTTCAAAAAAAAAGCTAACTCTTATTTTGTGGTTCTGCTGTATGCACCAAATCAAATCAAACCAAATCAAATGGATTTCCATGAAGATTTTGTTTCTAGTTTCTCTCTTGGCAACGCTTCAGCGCCCTGGTATTTGGAATTCTGTAAACATGTATGCGTGGTCGATCCAGCCTGGGCCGCAGGATGGTTGGAACTTGATTGGAACGAGGAATGCATTCCCGATATAAATCGGCCAGAGAAACATGACTTGCAAGCACTTATAAATTCACCCAAAATGGACGACTGACAGTAAATGAACAATCTCTTATATATAGGAGTAACTAATATACATCTCTTTCGCTGACATGTAACTACTATACATCTCTTTAGCTTACCGATAATATGAACAATCAAGCTTCGGCAGAGCTGTACTGTTTATTTTTTATGACTGAATTTTCAGATCAATAACATGTAGTATGTGTTCATGGACCAAGCTGTCATAGAAAACTATACTGCCAGTTGAGCACCAGCTTATCGCAAAAGGGATTCAACTACAGAAGTCACGGTTTTGGTTCCGCCTCGCTCAAGCAAAGAGAGGGCAAGATCACCCTCGTGCCATCTCTGAAGCCCAGATGCCAATTTCTGTAGCGTCTTCAGCTTCACTTCAGGAATCCATGTGGGCACAAAGTTGACCAGCAAGTTGACAAAACAGATAACATAGGACCTCCAGGTGGTATCGCCACAGCCAAGCACAATGTTGCCCTCCATTACCCTGGCCATGAACTCCAAGTGTCTATCGACAACCCGTTGCCTTTTGGATGTGTATATTGAAGTGTAAACTGGCGACGTTTCTCCGACTCCCCAGATGCTTGCACCCGAAAAGAGGAGAACATAAGCTAATGTGTATCCTTCGAGTATGCAGCATACCTGACCAGCCGAACCAAGCTTAGCTTCTCCACTTGAAAGCAGCAGAGTGGGCATAATCTGCTCGTAGAGGAGACGAATCAAATTTACCCCACCAGCATGACAAAGCATAGTTGCTGCAAGTGATGCTATCTGCTCTACCAACAATGATGCAGCTGATAGCGGCAAACAGGCTGACCTCAAACGAGCAGGTCTGTCAGAACTACAAGCATTTGCTAGCGCATGGGCTCTCTCAATGACAACCTTCAAAATCTCTTCACAAACAAAGCTGTTGTTTGGAAATAGCCGGCAAGCTCTCATGTAAAGAAATCCTGGTGCTACATCAAGCCTATGGGCTTTTTCATCAAAAAAGTCTGCCCCAGCAGATTAGACACCCCTCTGTTTTCTATGAAGCAGGAGAGCCCATCAACCAAAGGCCCAAGGAAAGATGAGAAGCAACTCCTGATCAGTTGTGCCACCGCAGTGTTATCTCGAGTGAAGGGAGACTGTGAACAAGTCAGGATGATAAAATCATGCCACCGCTTTACTTTTTGGGACCACAATGCACCTATAATGTGCATAGTGGGCCATGAACTAGATGTTGCACAAATTTCAATTCCTTGGCCAATGATGCCGTGTAGGTGATTGAATTCCTCCATCTTGACTGTTATTGTCAAACTGATTAGCGCTGCTACTGGCAATGGAAGCATTGGCATCACAGAACCTGTCGAAGGATTAAATGCCCAGTTAAGAGTGTGATATGAGATATTAGCCTGACAAAAGTTAGTATTATCTTAAATAATGAAATTTATAGATTGTGAAAATGCACATCTAAAGAATAAAAATGAACAAATTATTACACAAACAGGCATTGACATACGTGGTCGTGGACAGTTATTGATATGAACACCAGCAAATGCAAGAATTTCTTTTATCTCCGATTCAACTACTGGAAGAGTTGCAGCTGGACTTGGCCAGTCCATTCCATTCAACATAACTGGCTTCCATATGCCACGAGTGATTTCTGTAGAAAAGTAGCTGACAATAGCAGCAAGTGAAGCAGGCAAGAAATCTGCAAGATCTCTTAGACCTGAAATCAAGTACAATGCTAATAAGTACGCAAGGACAGATGGAGATCAAAAATGAAAAAAAGAAAAGACTGGTTGTTGACTGCAGTACAATAAAGTAAGCCTCTACAGCTCTACCTACAAATATATAATGGTCAAGATAAATACAGTAAGGAACTTTGAAACTCAAGCTGCCAAACTTTTTTAGGTATGTTGCCCACATAGGCAGCGACTAGGCAAGCAAGGTTCCCCATGACCTTCTGCGCCTTCCACAGTGTTCAATATATTATGCATGTGCTACATAAGGTTGGCAGCACTTCTTAGAAAACTTTAGTCCAAATGGAAACTGTGCATGTGCTAGACTTAAAAGTTGCAAATGTTCAATGAAATCCTTGGGACAAAATGGACAGACTCTCATATATGCCTATGTTGTATATGAAATGCCTACAATGGGTGAGGTGAAGATGGATAAACTCAGAAACATTCCATAAACCAAAAAAAAAAAAAAAAGTAAGGAGTGAGAATATGATGGACATGGACTACTTCATTCCTCAAACCAAACACCCTATTAGTTTGTAGAGCAACACCAAAACAGACGGAAGTTGTAGTCAGAGGTATAACCTGTAACTAATTCATTCCTCAAACCAAACACCCTATTAGTTTGTAGAGCAATACCAAAACAGATGGAAGTTGTAGTCAGAGGTAAGAGGTATAACCTGTAACCAAATCACGGGATGAAAGTCTGCCATGAGCGCATGAAGTTAGCACAGCCTCAAGCACAAAAGGAACAGCATCAAGAATTTCCCATGCTGGAAGTGTTGGCCACTGGCACATATCTTCCTGTACACCTGCCGGTGAACTACTCGTACTGGAATTTGCTGTTGACTGAGGATTTACAGACAGAACACCACCTTTTGGCACTTTATTATGGCATATAATTTTCAGTATCATGTTTGCCACATGGAGCACATTTGTCCTGCTGCAAGCACTAGAAAGTGTTGAGGCTATGCAAGCTTGATTCTGGAAGTACCATGCCCTTAGCTTTGGAAATGAGTCAATATACACTGGCTTTTGAAATGGTGTATCTAATTCAAATATGCTTGATTGAGTAACATTAGATAGATTTTTCAAAGAAGAATGATTATTACGTAACAACAAGAGAAACTCCAAACGGAGCTCTGACCAAACAGAGACTCCACGCCTTGATAAAGCATTCTCAATAGGTGGCCTATGAAATTTCCACAAGCGAATCAGGGACAGGAAAGCAGTTGAGAATACTGAGTACACAGAAGCCTCTTCAAATTTACAACTCCTATGATCAGATGGAGGTAAAGATCCAAAAAACTCACAGAGAGGCATTAACATAGATGCTACTTCTGGCACCTGCAAAATATCATGTCACAAGGGAGATGGTACCATAAGCCCACAGCAGGTTCATAAAGTACATCATCGCAAAAAAAAAAAAAAAAGGTTCATACAGTACATAGACCACCAAACCAGGTAAACTAATTACTACTCCATGCAAGTAAATTTTCTTTTTACAATGTAGTTGCAAGTGGTCACCAGCCCAGTGGCTTATGGTTGACCCAGGTCACGTGCAGGCCTATAGGGTGAAGCAGGGGTTCAGGGGTTTTCTCCATCAGTTTGACCGAGGTTCCTTCTCATTCTCAAAGTAAAAACAATAGGGGCTGTCTTTCCCCTGGCCGAGTTTTTTTCTATCAATGTAACATGCGGTGCTGACATCCAACGAGCATTAAACTGTGTCCAAGGAATGTACTAAAAAATTCCAGTAGGTTTGCATGGCATCAGTATTGCAGCAGTAACTTAGAGATACTATCCGTAATTCAAAATCACAAGTAAACACAAGCCATTCACATATGAAAATATGAAAGATGCACATGGACTGACAAAGTTTTGTCAATACTTATTTTATATAACTCCATGCTGAGAAATATGTTTAACACAAGATTAATTAAAAAGAATTCATTCTGCTTCAAGGAACACAGATAATTCTAGGTTATTCTTGATTTCATCTCAAACTTCATCAGAACCCCATGTTATCCATGACTAAGTCAAAACGAATAGAGCTGAACCATTAAGCTAGCGATGTTTCTTACCAGGCCATACATTGAGAGAATATGAACAGTGTCAATAGAAGAAATTCCTGATACAATAGCATGTAGCATAGGCATGTGCTGTACATATTGCCCTTCTGGTCCAGAATCCAGGGGAGAAATGTCGATAACAACTTAAGCACCATTTGAACAACATGTTCCTAAGCAGAAAAACAAATTGCACACAAATATGTTACATTCTTCTGTAGAACATTACTACAATATGGTTCTTTTAAATTGAATAATACCTGAATGTTCCAACCACGACGAAGTGATGCTCCACACAAAATCTTGAAGCCGCCAACTTTTCCTCCGTGACCCACTTACTGCAAAAGAGTACAATTTCTCCAACTCTGCTACACTAAGAAAATAATAGGAATGAGATCATGAATCAAGCTAGTCAACAGACAAAAAAATCAAAAAGCTCTAAAATTAGTATATTCTATGATTTATCACCTCGAAGCAGGTGTGTGACCATAAGGGCGTCCTTAAGTTCTATAAGTGGAGACCCTTCTACTAAAGATGACCATGGAGACTCCTGAACTGGAGAGGATTCTTGAAGTGGAACCACGTAGCCAGGCCAGAAATAAGCAGATGTATCAATTAAGTTCCTTGTGATACAGGCTTCCACGATAAGATGTAGCATATTTCCAACTACAATTTTGAAGTGTAAATATGATTTAGATAATTTATAATTGTGAAAAGAAGATAACCAAAGGATAATAAATGTTAAAAATATCTATCAGTTCATAGATCATAGGTAACCTGCTTTAATAGAGGGACTGTCTTTGAAAGAACTGTAGATGTTCTCACTCCCATTTTCAGGTTAGACAGAAAAACTGCTGCTTTTCTAGCTGCAGTATTTGCCAAATGTACAACTGCTGGAGGTGGTGAAAGAAGACCAAAAAATTGCCTCAGAATCTGAAGTGAAGACACTAATTGTCCTCTTATAACAGAGGTTGTTTCCCCTTCCATATTGCCCACCTCTTCCTTCACAATAGTTGCAATGGACAAGGGGATAATAGCCAACAACATGCACAACCGTGAATCAAGACGAGGAAATGGTCCTTCTGAAGCATCTGGGCCCTTTTAAGCACATTTTTTAGCAAGGAGTAAATATCAATAGTATGTGTTTGGAGCATATGTCAAATGATAACATAAGTAAATACTTTCTTTTTTCTTATGCTTTATTTAAAAATAATACATATAGACTGTGGTTGAAGTCATCTCACTCGCTGTACTAGCCGCAAAGCCGAAATCCATAAAGCTTGAAAGGTCTCTTGCCAGGTTGCCCGATTCAACACTTGAAGTGTTTTGGATAGTTCTGACAACCAATGGTTTCATGTTAGAAAATGCTTTAAAGCTATTGGAAAGGCAAGAATTAACAGCTTTATGCATTTATGCACCTGTCAGATATTCAACTGATGATATAACATGAAGATGTCTCCAATCCATTGCATTTTCCATAAACATGTCAAAAGGAATCCAACAAGATCCCTTTCCAGCTTTGAATATACTGTAAACAGCTGAACTGCAAGGTTGTATACCCACAAGCCTTTTTCTGTCTAATTGGTAGTCCGTGCTTATGACATTCTGAATATTCATAATCAAGCTATCTAGCAGATTGCATGGAGACAAAGTGTTCTTCTTGTTAAGAGCACCAATAAGATGAAGTTTCCGAAGTAGATAACTGAAATTTTCAGGTCTATCCTACCACATCCAAAAAGGAATGGAAGTATTATCAGTTTAACATACACAATACACTAGAACATTTAGACAGTGATTGAGTGGTCTGGAGATGGGGATGACAATCCAAAAAGCTTTCTAGCGATTATTTGTTACGCTTTCTCAATGTCAACAACTATACCTGTACCAAAGTTCTACCAAACTATGCATGCATACTCACATTCTAAAATGAAATCATAAGCTTGAAGTTTAGAATCACAACAGAGCCATATGTTTTATGAAGTTTTGTATCTGGGAAAGAGCCAAACAAGACACAACAAGCTAGATATTGACTCATTTTGAAAGTGCCTAAGATAGCCAACTTCCCATATATTCTCCCTAATAAAATTAGTACGGTCAAAAGTTCTTCTCTTTCTTTATTGGTCAAAATAGTGCTCTCAATCCCACCCATGCTAACATGTCACAGGACAAAACGCAGATAGCAGCCGACATTATCACACATACCGCCAAAAACTCAAAGGTAGTACTATTATCGCACATATCAATTTCATTTTCATCCCCAGCCCAAGCTTAAGAACAAGCAAAATTTACCGATTTGGGTTAAACCTATTTTTTCAGGGAGTACATAGCTGAGGATCTACAAACTTGTAATGATAAAGATTTGCATGGCTGAAAAGAGTAAAGTTACAAAGATAACACAGCATACGTGTTACGATTGACAAGCCGCAGAAAGACTTGGACATTTTTGTTTGCAGTGACCTTCTCAGCAACTTCAATAGACATAAATATATTCTTTCTTCTTAGATGTTCACGGTGTTCATCTCCCCTGTCAAGTGATCTCCCCTTGCCATTAAAATTCATATCATTTCTGTTGCCTTGTTCATCAGCAGAGGTGAATGGCAATCCACAATCATCTAAGATACAATCAATCAGCATGTTGACAAGACTCAACACAAAAAAAATAACAGTATGTCCAAAATCCAAATGTTGAAAACCAAATGTATGTGAAAGCTGCATAGCACTGTCAATAGATTTGGCTAACCTGCAAGTAAATGCAAATATAGAGTTAGCACATTTGAGAGTATTATATGTTGGTATCAGAAAATCTATTCACCGAATAAAATATTTCAGAACATCTTCTATTCCCTAGAATAGTTCTGCTGCTAGATCAGGACTTGCCTGATCACATACTAATCAGCCCAGGCATCCGATACAATGTACTTTGCAGATGAATATAAGAATCAGTAAAAAAAAAAGTCATCTCTAAAGCTAATGCTAAAATATTGGAAAATATTTTCTCAAAAAACTGATACAGATTAGCTGGATAAAGGCCTCAAAAGCTTCACACATGTGAGCATGACTTTTATGGCAAGCTTACAGGTTCTATGCGGCGAATCTACCTAAGTTGGAAGAACCTACAGTCTAAAGCATATTTACAAAATATTAACTAGGAGTAGCTCACAACATTGGCGGGCAGCATACATTAACGTTGACATGAAAAAGAATATTGTGCACTTGACAAATAGGCACCTCAGTGGTATGTGGCATCTCAAACCCTTGGTGTTTGCACTTTGCACACATTTCAATCAGACACTTTGACAATGTTGGTACACATAGGAATAGTTTGTAGTTTCCTGACAAACTGTGCTATGCTATGATATGCACTTATGCAGTAAGGTTTTTGGCTATGAATCAAATAGAAAATACGGTTTTAACCCCTGTTTCGCTAGGCGCTAGGCGGATTCTAGGCGGTGACCCGGAGCCTAGAGCCTAGTCGGGATTAAGCGAGCCTAGGCGTTCCTAAGCGTTTTTCTAGGCGGTGGCTAATACATGCTTTTATACTTAACAAAAGAGCTAATATATGCTTTTTATTTATACTTAATAACAGAAAATAAATAGGAGATAAGTGCTTTTGGGGAGAAAAGAGGAGAAGAAGGCCCATTTAACAGCCCCAAGCCCACCAGACACCTTATCCTCTCCCCTTCCACCTCTGTTTTCTCTCTCTCCCGAACGAGCGAGCGAACTCCTCTGCTCCCGTCCCCGACCTGCCGCTACATCCTTCCCGCCCTGCTGCTCCCGACCCCCGCCGCGCCTCCTTCCCGCCCGCCCTCCCGCCGCCGGATCCGCGCCGCCCGACGCCCGCCAATCGCCCCCCTGCTTGCGCGCCTCCGCGTCGCCCCCCCGCGCCCGCCACTTGCCGCCACCGGCGACCCAGCCCGCCTAGGGTTCCGCCCACCCCCTAGGCGGGCGGGGACCCTCCGCCCGAAGCGCTTAAGCGGGCCTAGGCGCAGCCTAGGCGCCCGCCCTAGCGAACAGGGGTTTTAACAAATAACTAAGAGTATGTCAAAAAAAAAAAAAAAGAAAAAAAATTTGCATGCCTACAGGTGATTGACCACAGTATCAGAACTTTAAAGATTGGAAGTC
The DNA here is from genome assembly GCA_015847255.1 of Hyparrhenia diplandra. Classification (NCBI taxonomy): domain Eukaryota; kingdom Viridiplantae; phylum Streptophyta; class Magnoliopsida; order Poales; family Poaceae; genus Hyparrhenia; species Hyparrhenia diplandra. The sequence continues at coordinate 28,889 of JADLZK010004987.1, read as the reverse complement.
CATTATCAGAAAGCTGCAGATTGATGGAACAATTTATAACTGAAGATAATTATTAGGTCAATTAAACTGTAGGTTTTAAATATTTACTCAGTAGCTTATATACCCAAAAAGTAGGGGGGAGTGCTTTTGAAAAGTCACGGCAATGTGAAAGGAGTTTAATGACACTTGAAAAGTCTTTGAACCACAGCACAAGGTTAGAAATGGTGCACCTGTTGCTTTCAAGACCAAGACCAAGAATTTTGCAATCGTTTTCATCCTACCTAGTTTCCACCTCCAGATACATCTAACAGAAATGACCAGGCAACCTCCTGGCAGCCGGATAAAGCTGGGCACAAGTGCCCGATCATAAGCATCAGCAAATACAACACAGATTTAAACCGGGATATCCAACAAGCAATTTGCCAATTCTCACATGTGTAAGTTGTTGTTTTTTTAAGACGGTGTGCAAATTGTATCGTGAATACACCGAACCAAAAATGAAGGATGCAAGCGTAACATAGTAGTACTGGAGTAGTAAGGTCCTTACATATGATTCTTCTCCAAGCTTTCCGGGTAAACAGGGGCCACTGCGTACCGGCCGAGAAGCTGGAGGTAGAGCCTGTAGGCCTCCGGCTGCTCCCGCCGGTTCGGCACCACCCTGCATAGAACAACCGGCAACTTGGCATCTGAAAGCGTACTAGGGCCGAAACCCAATTGATAAAAGGAGATAGACGACGAAAGCGCAGATTAAGGAGAAAGGAAGGTCGAATCGAATCGATTCGAATCGTTCAAGCAAGCACAAGCACAAGCACGAACCTCGCGGTAAGGAGGGCGAGGGTGTGGAGAGGGTCCACGAGGCGGGACAACATGGCCTGATCCAGCAGCTTCCACATGGCGGCCGTGTTGTGCGAGAAGCAGAGGTTGGTCACCAGCGCCTGCGAGCGCGCGAGGCCGCCGCCCGGAGCGGAGGCCGGGGCGGGGGCCTCGCGGACGCAGCGCGCGGCCTCGGCCGCCTGGAGAAGCGGCGGGTCCCCGCGCTCTGCGGAGGCCTTCACCGCCGCCATCACCCGCCGCTCCAGCTCCAGCTCCGTGGCGGCGGCAGCCATCGTCGGCCCGCCCGCGTGGGAGCTGGTTTGATTGCGCGGGGGATTTGGGTTGGCGTTGGCGTTGGCGTTGGCGATGGGAGTAGAACGGGGTGTGTTTATTTGAAGCCAAAAGCTTTGACCACCAAAGCCAAAGCCTAATGGTCAAGGGTCAATGGTCAATCATGTGTTTTGACTTGATGAACAAAACAATTCCTATAACCTATAGATTTCCAACCGTGCCTCGTGCCGTGTCGTGCAGGCATATGCACTGCCTCGTCTTGCGGGCGGGCCCCCTAACCACGCCAGGCCCGTTGCCTTCGGCCGCACCGTGCTTGGGCCGCCAAATTCTCGTCGGCCTTAGGGCTCGTCGGGCCGGCCGCATGGAAATCTATACTTTAACCTAAAAATACTACTTTCTGAGCACGCAGGAACACAGCGCGTAGCGCACACACCTCATCCACCACCCGATGCTCGCTGCTGCTTTCCTTGGCCATTGATTCGCACCATGGGCACCCGCACGGCCGCACCTGCACACGCACACGCACACGCACACGCCCCACGCCCACGTGCCGCGCTCGGCCAGCGTGGTCGCCTTCTTCCCTCCTACCATGCACCCACACCGCACCGGAGAAGAAGCGCCGTTGTCGCGGAGAAGAAGGGAGAACACGTGCCGCACCACGCGTCCGACCGGTGTCCGCGCGCGTCGTGTCGTCGAAGAAGACGCCGCCGCCTAGGGTTCCGACAAGGACGAGGTCGCCGGAGAGAAAGATGAAGCCAACTCCGGTGAACTATAGATTCTGGGCGGCCAGGGGAGGTAGGTAGGCGGCGCGGGAATGGTCGTCGGAAGGCCTTAGGGTGCGGTTGGCCGCGGTAGGGGCGGTCGGGCCAGGTCGGGGCGGGGGCCATTGTAACACCCCTGGTGTTAGTTTTCTAATTAAAATTTAACTAAGTAATAATCATGCATTATCAATATGCATTAAGGCATAAGATGCATTTCATGTTTAAATATTTATATCATGTTATATGCCATGTTTTACTTGTTCTTTGGATGGATTGTTTGAGCAATGTTTAGTTTTTAATTAATTGCCTAGGTTTTGAAAAGAAGTGTGGATTTGAAAATCAAATTCGAAAATGGTTTATTTTTTAACTCTAATTTCAATATTCCCTTTTAACCCCTTTTAGCCCCCTTTTCTCTAGTTACAAAATTATTCAAATTTTGAGGGTGGTTCCAAAAGCAAAAGTGTGTATCTTTTTATTTTAAACAATTTTTATTTTGGAAGTTTTTCAAGTTCCTATATGATTTTGAGGGCAATTTGAGGAAAAAGAGAAAAGGACGAGCTGCTACAGTACTGCACAAGCTGCTCCTCTGCTCTGCTGCCGCGTTGCTGCCGTGCGCCATTTGGTCACGCTCTCGCGGTGTTTCTCGCGCCTGGACGAGCTGGCAGGTGCGTGGCGAGCTCGCGCATCTTCTGGCGAAGCCTCAGAGCGTCGTCTGCCATCTTAAGTCGCCAGTGCCGGCCGCCGCCGTTCCCTTCCTCTCTTTCTGTTTTTCTTGTACGCCATGGATGAACGAGCTGGAGCTTCGTCGCTACTGCTCTCTCCTTGCCCCGTCCATCCTCGCGCCTACCAGCTCCGCCTGCCTGGTTCCTCGGTCGCCTCGCGCCGCTTCACCACGCCCTGCAGCCACCGCAGCACGGCCACCAACCACCGCCGCTACAGCAGGCCCGCCGGCGCACGTGGCTCCGCCTCCTCTGGCCACCTCCGGCCAAGCTGCGGACACCCACGAGTGCGGGCAAGCACGCTAGTGCTCGCGCAGCCCTTCCCTGCTGCCACCGGTGGCCATCCCACCGGAACCGGCCGGCTCCTCCCCTGCTCTGTTCGGTCCAAGGAAGAGGAAGAACGAAGAAGAAGATAGAAGGAGGACCAACATTTAAATAGAAGCTTTTCCAGGACTCCCAATGTAAATTTCTTAACTCATGTGAATAGTACTTTATACTTGTTCATGATTTCATAAATGTCCAGGGTCTTTTCTGCAAAAGAGCCAAACCAAAAGCTTGAGCAGGCCGAGCGCACTGTTGGGCCGGACTGTGCTGTTGGGCCGGCCTGCCAAGCACAGTGCCGGGCCGAGTTAAGGCCCGAATGCCTTTTTCTTTTTAATAAATGTTTTACTAATTCCTTTATGTTTGAATAGTGCCTGATTTTGTAATTTTCATATAAATTCAAATACTTGTTCAAAAAATTCAGAAAATTTTTGTGTAGCCTTCCTATGAGTATGTCTACCCATGAAAATTATGAAACTTTGGTTTTGAATAGTTCTTGCATGTTTTAAAAATACCATCTTTAATTGAAAAAATGCATCTTCCATGAATTTTAGAAAATAAAATATTTATTCAAAAATCATGAAAATTTATTTGGTCCTGTTTTATGATGTGTCATACTTGTATAAAAAGTTTGGAGTCATTTTGAAATGTTTAAATTATTTTCTATATTATGCTTTAATTTATTTATTAGAATAAGGATAGTGATTAGTGCTTGATGACTTAGGTTATGAATGATCTTGGGATTGCTTTGTGAAACTTGGATCATACCATAATTAAATGGTCCTTGAGAACTCCTTAGGCAATGGTGATGATATCTTGTAGAATAGTTCAACAAGTTAGTTTTGTTGATTGCAACTTTATCGTGAAAAGAAAGTTGTACTTAAGATGTTTATCATTTCATGCATCATCAAGCATCATGTTTACCATTCCATCATGCTAAAGCATGCATCATCATCTACGTGTAGAGTATACGCCAGAGAGAGTCGGATCGTGTTGATGAAGCTTTGGAGAAGATGCATCCACCCGATGCGTTGGTGTCAAGTGTGACGTGGGTGGTCCAACTTCGAATCTAACTTTTTCCCCGCAACACGTGCAAGCCCCCTTACATTAAACCTTTCCTTGATGTTTTAAAAAGCTTTATATCACTTATGTCTATGCTATGTTGCATTAAGTAACTAGGAGTTGAGTGATAACCTAATTCTTTGCATTCCCATCCTTGTTTATTTCAATACCATCCTTGATAACTTTGTTTCATTTCGAAAATGCTTAGTGATGCTTAGCCCCGCTTAATTAGTTAAGCTTTTTCATCAAAATGTTTAATTTGAGAAGATGGTACTTGTTTTTGGAAAAGAAAGAGATGTAGTGATGAATTTGAGATCGGACGGGGCGTAGGTTGAAAGCCGGCGGGATTCCTAGCCAGTGCTTGTCCCGTGTTGGTCGCTTTTAAGGACCGTCCCGTTGTTTGGCCCGAGTGAAATCGGGACGTTTTGAACGCATATTGCGCCTGAGACCTTTTGGTCAATGGCACGTCCGACCGGCGATCACCCCAGTCGGTCGACCCTAACTAGCCACATACTCCGTGGTCGGATCTCGGTGGAGCCAAATCGGGAATGGCAACCATGCACCGGGAGTGGAGAGATGGCGGGGAGTAAGCGTGTACCCATCCTCTTTTGTCAAACCGTCATTAGGGCCGGGTAGGGAGGTGGAGTATCTTGTGCTCTCGGGTGGCGCAGCCTCGTTCCCATTTTGGACAAATCAAAAAGAAGGTTGATATATGCAAGCTTAAGTGCTACATATGTCGTGTGGTTAGGGATCCCCATTGGGTATAATCGGTTCATGAATCGCCGTTGCTTCTCGGAGAAGGAGACCCGATTCCCTGACCTTCATCGTAGTAATTGATGGAACATGGTTTTGAAGAAAGAAAGTTGGCTTATGAAAGAAATATTTGCTCTAGAGTAGGATCACCTAGAGTATATGAACTACTCACCTGAATTAAAAATATTGAAAGTAAGGATTCACTTATAGTAAGCTTTTAAAAAAGAGTTCTTGATTCTTGCTAAAGCCTTACCTTGAATCCTATTAGACCAAAGATTCTTGAGTCTTCTCCTATTTTCTTTAGTCGGGTAAGTCTTGTTGAGTACTCCGCACTTTCGGGGTTTGTTAACCCTTGTTGCGGTGTTGACTCGTGTTGTTAACCCGGGGGTTATGTCGGTGGGCGCGACATGATCTCGTTGTCTTCTAGTCTACTCGGCTTCCGCAAATTAATTAAGTTGAGTTTACTCAAATGTAACTTATTCACCTTTTAAAATTTATGTTATTATTCTTCCGCACTCGATCTATATTTTTGTAACAAATGTTGTAATGTTGTAGCTACTCCTTTGTTGATCCTGGTATGAGTGGTGTAATCGGGTTTTCGATGACACCGACATGCTTCTTAAGTTATTGGGTGCATCTGCACAAATTGTCGAGGTCTTTGGGACAAAGACAAAAGCGTGTGGGCCCGATGAATTAGGAGGTTACATCCACGACCATGGCCGTTTCCGTGGTGCTCGCGGAGTTCACCATGGCCACATCGAGGCGGCGGGGGGAAGAAGGGAAAGAAGGTGGTCGCCGCCCGGCAATAGTTTCTCGGCCGGAGCTCGGGCAAGGTCGGGGCACCGTTTGGAGCCGGCCGGGACGGGGCGAGGAGGTGGAGGTGGTGGGGAGTGGCGCAAGGCCGATGGTGGAGTGGAGAAGACGAGGGGAAGAGGTGTGCGCGGCGAAAGCGCCTTCAAACTTCTTGCAGCGCTAGTGGAGTCCTTTAAATATTACTTTTAACACGTAATATTATGTCTATTTTATGGGCTGGCTTCTGATATTAATAAAGTTATTTACCATCATTCTATTTAAAGTTATTTAGAGATAGTTCGTTGCATATATTTTTATAGTAAAGTTATTTAGAGATGTAAATGTTGCTACAAATTTAACATCGTTCTATTTTAAAGTGAATTAGGATGGCGAATTGGCTTGTAGTCCAATGATAGGGCGGTCCAAAGGGGCGCTATCCACCGAGTTCAAATCCTGGGTGCTCGCACCTTTTCTTGGAAATTTTCCCAGGATTTTTCGGCGTTATGCTTTAAGTGGTAGCGGCGTTCCCGTCGGCGACGAGGCCTCTACGGTGACTTCGAGAATCTCCGATCTGCCGGCTGCCCAGTCCTTCGGAGGTGCTCATAGGGGTAGCGTTTGCGTGCGTGTGTTCATAGGGGTGAGTGTGCGTGCGTGTTGTGAGTATCTGCGTTGTACTGTGTCATTCTCAAAAAAAAAAAAAAAAAAAGTGAATTAGCATGGCGGCTCAGCGCATAGGGTTGCTCCAAATTAACATTGTTCGATCGATGGTCGCGTTGTTGGAAGTGCCATGCTCAGTGGGCCGTGTCAGTAGTGAGTCACCGCGCGTGGAATCAGGAAAAGCACCGAATAAAAACCAATGTAAATGGAAAATACCTTGTTTATTACATTCCTAACTAAAATACCACGCACCCTACAAGCGCAGGCATCTTTATGCTCCCTCAATATTACAAGTTTTTGGCACAAGACCTCCAGGTATGGCATTCCTTTGGCATCGGTGACGACAAGAACTCAGTTATGATGATCAGTCTTAGAAGCTTTTGGCTGCTGCAATAACGCCCTCCACAGTGATGCCATACTCCTTGTAGATCTTTCCAGCAGGAGCACTTGCACCAAATTTGTCGATGCCAATGGCCTTGCCCTGTGCTCCAACATACTTCTGCCATCCGAGAGTTGAACCAGCCTCAATGCTGATTCTTGCAGTAACGGCCTCAGGGAGAACACTCTCCTTGTACTCATCTGACTGCTCATCGAAAAGTTCCCAGGACACAAATGACACAACACGGACAGTCTTCCCCTCCTTCCTCAACTCATCGGCAGCCTTGGCAGCAATCTCCAGTTCAGAGCCTGTACTCAGCACGATAAGATCAGGCTTGTTGCCGGTTGAGTTGTCAGAGATGGTATATCCACCCTTCTCAACACCCTCAATTGAGGTGCCAGGCAGATGAGGAAGCTTTTGCCTTGAGAGAGCAAGAACAGATGGCCTCTTCCTGTTGACAACCGCAACTTTGTATGCTCCAGCAGTCTCATTGCCATCAGCAGGGCGGAGCATCAGTATGTTGGGCATTGCGCGGAAGCTCACCAGGTGCTCAATGGGCTGATGCGTCGGGCCATCCTCTCCGAGGCCAATAGAGTCGTGGGTCATAACATAGATAACTCCGGCTTCGGACAAAGCTGAGATTCTCATGGCACCTCTCATGTAATCAGTGAAGACAAAGAAAGTAGCACAGTATGGAACAAACCCTGGGCTGTGCAGAGCAATGCCGTTAGCAATGGCGGCCATTCCGTGCTCTCTGACTCCAAAGCGGACATTGCGCTCTTCAGGTGTATCCTTCTGGAAGTCACCAAACATCTTAAGCAGGGTCATGTTGGAGGACGCAAGATCAGCACTGCCTCCAATAAGACCGGGCACAACATTAGCAAGTGCGTTCAAGCACTGCTGGGAGAGGTTCCTGGTGGCATCCGCTGGGCTCTCTGGAGTGTATTTCTACAATAGAAAAACAAGAAGCAATCATTAGAGTTTAATCCTCCACACATCAGCATTAGCTGTAGTATTGTCCGTAGGTATGTATTCTTACCGGAAGAGCATCAGCCCAGCCAGTTGGGAGCTCCCCCATGATGAGACTTTTCAAAGTTGCTGCATCCTCTGCATACTTCTTCTCGTACTCTGCAAATTTGGCATTCCAATCAGCCTCAAGTGCAGCACCTTGTGGTGTGTGGCGGCTCCAGTGGCTGCAATGATACATCAAAGAAATTGTATTTGTGCTACACACTTCACCATCTCATTCGGAAACCTAGATTATTAGAGCAAACAACAAGACCTACCTCTTGACATCCTCTGGTACAAAGAATGGCTCATAGGGCCATCCAAGGTTCTGCCTGGTTGCTTCGACCTCTTTGGCACCCAATGCACTTCCATGCACACTGTATGAGTTGGCCTTGTTGGGTGATCCAAAACCGATTGTGGTTGTCACCTAAAAAGGACACAAATTAGACCAATATATTATTATAAAACCTAAAGAAAACAAAACATAAAAGATTGCAAAGACCAAAGAAACAAACCTTGATTAAGGTGGGCTTGTCGGTAACCGCCTTTGCTTCCTTAATAGCTGCACGGATGTCATCATAACCGGTGTTCCCACTCTTAACCCAGATTGTGTGCCACCCAAGAGCCTCAAAGCGGGTGCTCACATCCTCAGTGAATGCAATCTCCGTATCTCCATCAATGGAGATATGGTTGTCATCATAGAAAGCAATCAGCTTGCCAAGACCCCAGTGCCCAGCCAAGGAACAAGCTTCATTAGCAACACCCTCCATTTGGCAACCATCTCCCACAATAACGTACCTGTGCAAAATTCATGGAACATCTTACCAAAACCACACCACACAAACTTAAATAAAAGCAAAACACGGCACATTCACATAAGAATGAATTATTACGTGTAGTGGTCGACAATCTCACTGTCAGGCTTGTTGAAGCGGGCAGCAAGGTGCTTCTCAGCAAGTGCCAACCCAACGGCATTGGCGACACCCTGACCAAGAGGTCCTGCAGAACAACCACATCGGAAAACCGAAGCTTTCAGTTTTACACAACAACAGCGAAACCTACAAGTGTCAGCTCTGTATAGAGAATAAAACAGACCAGTGGTAACTTCAACTCCTGGAGTCTCAAAGTTCTCAGGGTGGCCTGGTGTTCTGCTTCCCCATTGCCTGAACTGCTTCAAGTCCTCCTCCTGCAGCAGCAGCAGCAGCAGCAGTTTTTACACCAGCCGGTTAAAAGAAATTCAATCGCACAAGAGGTGATGTCAATGATCCATATGGAACAGCAAGCAGTTCAGGGTTTTTTTTTTGAGAAAGCAAGCAGTTCAGTTAAGGTGAATCACACTAAAGTTCTGCTCAACTAAACATCAGTGCTGAAGGGGTCCATGGTGTAACGTCTGAATTTCCAACTAATCTTCCTATATAGAAACTCAAATTTTCACTTATCATATCAGATCTTTGACAACTGGACAAAAGCAGCCAACCAGGGACAGCCCTTTCTAGTGGAAAGTAGCAGCCAAGATCCATCCAACCTTTACACACGAGCAGAACTTTCCACACGCAAGAGAGACTGAGATGCAGATAGCCAGATACTGAAACGTGAGCGAGCAGTGAACCAGGCCAGCAGCCATACCTTGACGCTGTCGTAGCCGGCCAAGTGGAGCAGGGCGTACTGGAGCATGCAGCCATGGCCGGCGGAGAGAACGAAGCGGTCGCGGTTGAACCAGTACGGGTTCTTGGGGTTGTAGCGCATGACCTCGTCGTAGAGGACGTGGCCCACGGGCGCACAGCCCATGGGGAGGCCCGGTGCCCCGAGTTGGCCTTCTCGACGGCGTCGATGGCCAGGAACCGGATCGTGTTGACCGACTTCTCCAGCAGCTCGCCGCTGGCGGCCTTGGTCCCCTCGAACGTCTCGGCGGCGGCGGCGGCGCGCACGATGCGGTGGCGGCGGGGAGACGGAGACGGCGGCGGCGCGGTGGCGGGCCGGGAGCGGGGACCGCAGGCCGGCCACCGAGCTGAGGCGGCGGAAGCCGAGGCGATCCGCCGGGGCCGACGACGCCCCGGCAGCAACTGGCCCGGGGCCTGCCCGCGGGGATATGGTGGCGTGCGCGGCGGCGGCGGCGGCCATGGTATGGTGGGCGGACGTGTGCAGTGTGCGTGCGTACGTGTGAGGCAGGCGGGGCGGAGATGGCGAGGCTGCTGTTGGGGGCGATGAGGGGAGGCCTGGTTATGTATGGCAACAGCAGCTACGGGCCAACGACGGAGCTCCCCGCGGCGCGGACCATGGCTGCTCCTGCTCGCTCTCGCCATTTGTCTCTTCTCTGCAAATATCCAGGGTGAGACGGATACTTTTCTCAGCATCAGACCGATATTTTTATGCACGAAGGCGGTTCTTGTATGAGAAATCGATCCAAATATCCCGTGCGAACAACAAAAAGGCATCTTGACTTCTTGAACTGATGATGTAGTATGAATGTACTTGAAAAGTATCTGAAATCTACCCAAACTAATCATTTCGCGACTTTTTTTTTTGGGTACTATATGCTTAAAAGACTGTCGTTAGAGATGTCTTTAGACTGACAGTTTTCATAAACTACCACTGGTATAGATAATTTAAAACTATGGCGAGACTGATAGTTTTCACGACAATTAATAAAATCTTTGGTTGATCTTGTTCCTAAAAATTATTTTTCATGGTTATGATCAATAATTTTTAGATGTTTAAAAATTAGCTCTTTTAATTAAGTGAAGACCGGTAGTTAATATGTGGGCCTCAATTTGGGATTTGTAAGTGAGAATTGCCAAACCATTGGAGATGAATTTTAATTTAACTTGGCAAATATCTCGGAGAGTTGACAAATTTCAACTTTTGCCAAGTGAGAATTGCCAAACCGTTAGAGATGCTCTATGTGTCTGATATGAAATGTCACGATATTCTTAGCAAGTCCATTATGCGAAATAGTGGTCTGGCTATGGTTAGTTCCTACAAAAGGATAAATTACCCTAGGCCAGTCCTAGGTAGGGTTCACGGTACGCCCGAACCCTGGGTTGTAGGCCTCGAACAGCCCGATTCTCCCAAGGGGCGACCTGACCATTGGGCAGGCCAGGCTGGCCACAAGCACCCCGCGTGCCTTGGCCGCCCGGCACGTAGGGGAGGAGGTGTGCCACGGTGTTCTTCGTATCGTCTCCACTAAAACCGTACAAGGTACACAAAGGGGAGATGACCGATGTCGAGTCTAACTACCCTGGACGGGATTGGACGATAGCACACCCAATCATGTTGCACGACGCAGCATGGGCTGCCCTCATAGCTCCTAACTCGGGTACGGCCACGACGAGTCACACCCTCGGGCCAACCTGCTAAGGGGAAACAGGCTCTACCGCGGTTGGGTAGACGGTATTGTAAAGTAGGATGGTACAACTCCCACGCCATCGCCATGACGACACACGAAGACGGAGGGGAAGAGGATGACAAGGGCCATACCACCTTTTGTACTTACTTTTCTTCACTGCCACGACATTTCACTTGTCACATGCTCTCCCCTTGAACTATAAAAGGGGAGGCAAACCCTCTATCTTAGATAGGTTGACACAACATAACTCTCACACACAGAACCACTTGTGTGGTTCTCCACTCCACAAGCTCCTAGAGCTTTGATCTAGACTCGAGCTGCTCGGTGCACTTAATTAAGCCTAGAACATCTACCCCCCCCCCCCCACCCACACACCACACACACACATTCACCAGAGAATTGGAAACTTTTCCTCTCTCAAATGCTTGTATATCCCTACTATAAGCAAAAACCTATGAGCTCGGCACTCACAGTTGGACTAGTGACATTCTTCTCGAACCAAGATAATTCCCCATTGTCACGATTTCCTTTTACCATTCAAGCTAGACACGCTAAGCATTCCATTACTTATTGGTCAGATTTTTAAAACACCGACACTATGGAGAGGCAAAAAGGACATAGAGAGAGGCGAGGAGCAAAAAAGACCAACGTGGGGATTCAAATGAAGTTGGAGGCACGATCCATATATATCAAGCTTGAGTCCATCTTAAACTACAGTGGCAGCTGATACTAAAATCTCGAAGTGCTTGTATCCTCTTAGTCCTCATGCTGAGTTGTATTATTGTTACTTGGTTGAATTGGATTCTGTCGAAGTTTAGGCCTGCGACATAAACTAACTTGGACTACTTTTCGGTCCTACTGTTTATAAATTGAGCTATTGCTACTCCATGCAACCATATTGTGCCCCTAGTTTTAAATAGCCGGCTATAGCTGCCAATATAGCCGGCTATATAGCCGGCTATAGGCATTTAACCAGCTAAAAGGCGCTCGATATGGCATTTAACCAGCTATATCCGCCATATAGCCTTTCTCTAAATGCCGGCTATAGCCCGCTATATGCCGGGCTATAGCCCGTATACCACCTAACGCAGCCCCGAGCCATAGCCGGCGATTTAAAACTAGGATTGTGCCTCCCAAGCTCTAAATTTATATTTCTACTTGGATAGTTATGACGCATACAATCTCGGTGATATGTCCTCACACGTATCACAAACTAGGCACCGATTATGTCATCCATGGTTTTTCTTTGGTAAGAGCCATATAAGATCTCGATACACATGTGATAGTGTGTCCATAGTCTACATAGTACTCTCTTTGTTCCAAATTATAAGTCGCTTTATTTTTTTTTAACATCCATTTAGCAATTACTTAGACATATGTCGTATCTAGATACATAACAAAATAGATCAACTAAAAATATCAAAGCGACTTATAGTCAAATGAATTCTTCCTAACAATGCTGAACCATGAGTTGGTTCGTGTGAGCTACCTTTATAGGCTACATGGACTAGATGTTTACGATCGAGGATAGATGAAGCCAATGTATTGCTAAGGGTCCAATGAAATTTTTGCTAAATAGTTTGGTTCTCAATGTCATGTTTTTACTTAAAAATGGTGTGGATTATTTAAAGGAACACCGTATTGCTGTCTATGACTAACATTCTGCAGGATAATACGAGTTTTCTAGCTCAGGAAGTGCTAAGTTCAAATGGAGAAGGCAGATCTCGAAATCAGTTCTGCAATTTATTCTGGACTTTCTTTGTTGTGATGGAGTGACATTGTCGTATCATCATTGAGAACGAGAGTTGCAACAACCTTGCAAGCAATGGAGTCGAGAAGATTGGCTTGATCAGATAGACACACACACACACACACATTCGAAGGATATCCAATCGAAAATTAATAAGACAAAGGTTAACAAAGTTGTACGCGTAGAATTTTCAGTTGGTATACTTATAAAGACTGAAAATTTTGACGCAGTGTTCGAACTCGGGAGCTCCCTTTGGGGAGTTCTGAAAAACAATGTGACATTTGGCTGAGCGTGAGCAGGGCAAGCAACATGGCAACATGCAGGCAGCAATGTCCGGCAGGCTGGGTTTGCGCTGCTCCCCACGCGGTTTTACTATTCCTGATCTCCTTCCAACGCATGCATGGCTCCCCGTCCATCGCTTTGCTCCGCCTTGTGCCTTTAACCCACCGGCAATGCCAGTAGCCTCGCTTCCTTCCTGCTCTCGATCTCACTCCTCTGTAGGTGCGTCGTCGTGATGGCGAGGATCCTGCTCCATGGCTCGGTTCACGTGACCATCTTCGAGGCAGAGGGGCTGTCGGCCAACTCGAGCAGCAGCCAGGCCGGGTTCCTCCGCAAGCTGGTGGAGACGGTGGGGACACGGTGGGCGTGGGCAAGGGCCCCAGCAAGATGTACGCCACCATCGGGCTCGGCAAGGCCCGCATCGGCCGCACCCGCACGCTCACCGACGAGACGGCCACGGCCATGGCCAGCCCGCGCTGGGACGAGTCCTTCCACGTCTACTGCGCCCACCTCGCCGCCGACGTCGTCTTCACCATCCGGTCCAAGAGCACCCTCGGCGCCTCCACCGTCGGCGTCGCCTACCTCCCCGTCCGCGACATCTTCGACGGCCACGAGGTCGACCGCTGGCTGCCCCTCTGCGCCGACGACAAGGAGCGCACGCCGCTCGACGACGGCGGGAAGATCCACGTCAAGCTCCAGTACTTCGACATCTCCAAGGACCGGAGCTGGGGCAGGGGCGTGCGCAGCGCCAAGTACCCCGGCGTGCCCTACACCTTCTTCTCGCAGCGACAGGGGTGCCGGGTCACGCTGTACCAGGACGCGCACGTCCCCGACGGCTTCGTCCCGAGGATCGCGCTCGACGGAGGGCGGTGCTACGAGGCGCACCGATGCTGGGAGGACATCTTCGACGCCATCAGCGGCGCCAGGCACCTCATCTACATCACCGGGTGGTCCGTGTACACGGAGATCACGCTGCTCAGGGACGGCGCCCGCCCGCCCAGGCCCGGCGGCGGCGTCACGCTCGGCGAGCTGCTCAAGAAGAAGGCCGGCGAGGGCGTCCGCGTGCTCATGCTCGTCTGGGACGACCGCACCTCCGTCGGGGTGCTCAAGAAGGACGGGCTCATGGCCACCCACGACGAGGAGACCATGAACTACTTCCAGGGCACCGACGTGCACTGCGTGCTGTGCCCGCGCAACCCCGACGACTCCGGGAGCATCGTGCAGGACCTGCAGATCTCCACCATGTTCACGCACCACCAGAAGATCGTCGTCGTCGACCACGACATGCCGCGCTCGTCGTCGTCGCAGCGGAGGCGGAGGATCCTCAGCTTCGTGGGCGGGCTGGACCTCTGCGACGGCCGCTACGACACGCCGTGCCACTCGCTGTTCGGGACGCTCGACGGCGTGCACCACGACGACTTCCACCAGCCAAACTTCGCGACGGCCGCCATCGCCAAGGGCGGGCCCAGGGAGCCGTGGCACGACATCCACTGCCGCCTCGAGGGCCCCGTGGCGTGGGACGTGCTCTACAACTTCGAGCAGCGGTGGCGCAAGCAGGGCGGCAAGGACCTGCTGGTCCAGCTCCGGGAGCTCGCCGACGAGCTCATCCCGCCGTCGCCCGTCACGTTCCCGGACGACCCGAGACGTGGAACGTGCAGCTGTTCCGCTCCATCGACGGCGGCGCCGCGTTCGGGTTCCCGGACACCCCGACGACGCCACCAGGGCCGGGCTCGTCAGCGGCAAGGACCAGATCATCGACCGGAGCATCCAGGACGCCTACATCCACGCCATCCGCCGCGCCAGGAGCTTCGTCTACATCGAGAACCAGTACTTCCTGGGCAGCTCCTACTGCTGGAAGGCCGACGGGATCAAGCCCGAGGACATCGGCGCGCTGCACCTCATCCCCAAGGAGCTGTCCATGAAGGTGGTGAGCAAGATCGAGGCCGGCGAGCGCTTCGCCGTCTACGTCGTGGTGCCCATGTGGCCCGAGGGCATCCCGGAGAGCGGCTCCGTGCAGGCCATCCTGGACTGGCAGAGGAGGACCATGGAGATGATGTACGACGACATCGCGCAGGCCATCCATGCCAAGGGGATCGACGCCAACCCCAGGGACTACCTCACCTTCTTCTGCCTCGGCAACCGGGAGGCCAAGAAGCCCGGGGAGTATGTGCCCACGGAGGAGGCTGAGCCGGACACGGACTACATCAAGGCCCAGCACAACAGGAGGTTTATGATCTATGTCCACACCAAGATGATGATCGGTAATCATATCTCAGAAGAATTACTCTTGATTTCGATCATGCGTGTGTTTAGTTTCTAGTCACATCAACCAAAAACCAAAAGTTCCCAAAATTCCCATCACATCGATTCAACGCACTAAAAAACGCCACTTGCGCAAAAATTTGGTAATAATTAAAAAAAAATTGCACAGTTTATTGCTTATTATTTTGAGCCTAGTTGCGCTATGGTTAATATTTACCACTAACAAACATGTCTGTGACATTTTTTGCACCCAAATTTCTAAACACACCCATGTTTTGGTCTGATTTGGTGTATGCACGCAGTGGATGATGAGTACATCATCGTGGGGTCGGCCAACATCAACCAGCGTTCCATGGACGGGGCGCGGGACTCGGAGATCGCCATGGGCGCGTACCAGCCGCACCACCTGGCGCCGGCGAGAGGGCAGGTGCACGGCTTCCGGATGTCGCTGTGGTACGAGCACCTGGGCGCGGTGGACGACGCCTTCACGCGGCCGGACAGCCTCGAGTGCATCCGCAAGGTGAACGCCATGGCGGACAGGTACTGGGACCTGTACGCCGGCGACGGGCCCGAGCGCGACCTGCCGGGCCACCTGCTCACCTACCCCATCGCCGTCGCCGCCGATGGCTCCGTCAAGCAGCTGCCCGGGATGGAGTTCTTCCCGGACACGCAGGCAAGGGTGCTTGGCGCCAAGTCCGACTACCTCCCGCCCATTCTCACCACATAGGCAGGCAGGCGTGTGCTCTGAATCGCAATGCCCATCGTCTTCTTCAGTTTGCAAGACTGATCTTGGTGATTGTTTTGTTGGAATAAGAGCAGAACTAGTTTGGGGTTCTTTTTTTATTAGAGAATAAAATATGCACTAACGCAGTGCAGTGTGCATGATGATCAACTCATTGATATATTTTAGGTTTTATAAGTTTTGTATTCTATCAAGCAGTATTTTTAACATCATTGCATAATTAATGGACTGATAGTGTTTTAGTTAGATTCTGCGCTATCAAGTGCCGAATAGCCATATCCATTTGTGACTAGTACGAGTTGGAGAACTGCTACCAAACCTTTGCTAGATTTCACTGTCATATCCGAACGAATTCACATATTAATTGTGTGATTTATTTCATTTCTTTCCCTTTCTAGAAGTGCATATGTGGTGCTACGTGAATTGGATTGGACAGAACGAATTGTGCAGTGTCTTCTCGCTGATTGACACTCAGTTTGGCTCACGTGGAACATGAAACGATTGCAGAATATATATATTAAAAAAAGCTACTTGATTTTCACTCTGCATTTACTGATTTTTCCTGTGTTTTTTAATGTTTTTCATGGTGAATACCTTCTCAACTGCTCTCATCCACAAAGGCGATATCTTTTTATCAATCATCCACAAAGGTGATATCTTTTTATCAATCATAGCTAAGTTTGCAAATCTATTAATATCACCAGTTAATTCAGTGAGGATCATATATACTATATCCAGGAACCAGTTTTTTTTTTTTGTTTTCTTTCGACAAAAACACAAAGTTCGTAAAAAGACGATAGAACAGAAAGAAAACAATGAACCATATTTCAATGTGAACTCGATCTATTGAGCATTCTGCCAGTTTCAACTGAATGACATGAAGATCGTACAGATGTACAATCTATTGACATTTAAAGAATATCAGGCTACCACTAAAGTGAGACATCTAGTAGTATGTGCCAAAATTTGCATTCTCTTGAAATCTACCTGAAAATGCTATGTCGGGGTTGTGCACTTGTTCGACCACACCTTCTTGAGGAAACTTATGTACAAGCTTCTCACAGCCAAAGCAGCTGACAAGAGAACATTGTTTTTCTAAAGATGAACATGGGGAAACAATAGGTGTTTGCTACCATGAAGGCAAGTTCACTTTACCGCATCAGTTGATAGTTCCAATTTCTCGATCCATCTAGAGTTTGTAACCTCATCAGACGGTTGGTTGTCTTCATGCAGCCTTAGTCTTTGGCTTTACCTTTTTTAATCTGAGAGTACAGGAAAACTCCAGCAAGAGCAACACCGGTTCCTGCAGGCAACGAAGAAACATACAGTTCAGACATAGATCATAGAAGAGATGGTCAGTAACTGGTACTTGCACGAAGGATAGAATCACTTCTGTACCTAAGGCGTTTATAGGTGAAATTGGAGTTCTGAAGAAGAGAACGGATGACACAATGACCACCACACGTTTAAGAGAGTTGGCAACCCGAATGGGTGACAGGAGATATTCTAGCCAATAAACTGTACTGAAACCTGCCAAGAAACAAATAGAGACTTAGAGGTAATTCAGTGTGCAAGAGAATTCATAGTAACAGTTAGATAAGAGATAATCCAAAAACTGATGCACACTTAGTGGAAACCCCGATTCTTTTAGGCTCGAAAAGAAAAACTGAAAAATATCAACATTTTTTCATCGAATGACACAAGAGAGCTGAAAAATTATTCAACATAACTGAATATAATATCATATTTAACTGGAAGGGTTTGATCCTAGCAATAGAGCAAAGGACAAAACATAATATTATCTGCAAGCGAATAGTTTGTTTGGATCTAAGTGGCCAACCGCAGTAGCCACTAGTAGACAATTTTAGCAACCTCTGGGAGACTGAAAAGATGTTTCTTAGTGGAGACTGGCCTAACCTGTTGGTAGAAATAGAAACATGTGCCAGCAAGTGCCGCTCGTACACATAATTCTTTTACATTAACTCCCTGCAAACCCAGAAAATTTAGTATTCAGCAATTTCACGTCAGTGAAGAGTTGAGATATTCCAAAGTTTCTTGTTTTCCATCCTGGCCACACTTACAGCACTCTGCAGATACGATGGGCTAAACTTGATGCCTTCCACAGATAGCATCAGTGGAGCAGATAAGAAGAATGCCATGACAGTCATTATTGAGAAGAGATTTATGTCATCCAAACTGTCCTGTAATAAGAACAAGTTTTGTTAGGGTGTGCAGTGTTCACAGCAATACCATGCTGGAACTGTTGTGAATCTACAGTTAGGGAACATCATAAGAGCAAAAAGCTCACCTCTTTATCAGTTAGAATTTTCTTGCTGTAAACGTTCCGCGATTGATTGGTAAGATTTGAAGCCATGGCACTCAAGAATCCGATCCTGTTTTCTCATAAAATTAGAAGCAGACGCACAATATTGCTTTGAGTAAACTCTTTTGAGGCTTTGAAGCAGTAAATTACCAGTTGAAAGAAACTTCAGTCATGGACGCCAATACAACTCCACCAACAACAGGGACGAGCGAACCCAACGCCAACAGAGAAGGTGTCTGTAGAAACATTAGAATGGAGAAACAGAGGTTTATATGGACTGTTCCACCTTTAAGCTAGAGCAAACGATCTATGAACGTGTGAACCAACCAATTACCTCTCCTAGGAACACAACAGAGAGGAGGACCGAGAAGAAGGGTTCCATGGCCTTGATGGTGTGCGTGAAGGAGACAGCCACCTTGCCGAAACTCATGTTGGTGAAAACATTTCCAAGCATGTGGAGCAAAGCCAAAGGCAGGAGCTTTGCATACTGCATCAGCAAACAATTCATGGAACCAGTTATATCAGTGAAGCAGTACATAAGAGCAGTTTAGTTAATTGGAGCATCTAACTATCTTGTAGTACTATTATATCTATCTAATATCTTCACAGCTGCAGGTCATATCGAAGGTGAGTAATTTTCATTTTGTCTATACAATACAAATACAGTACCTGTTTGAGGGAGAGCCTCGGTTTAGGATGCAGATTGAGCGTCCACATGAGTGCGATGAAGAAGGATCCGGATGCGAAGTGGAAGGTGGTGATGGTGTAAGGGAAGGGTATGGCTTTCAGAACCTGGTGATGGTCAACGCACAATTCCAAAGAAAAAACAATCTATCTAATTAGAAGATTCGATACGGTTGAACAAGACCCCCACCATTAGGAAAAGACCTGAGAGGAACGGGACGAAACGAAGGACGGACCAGCTTGTTGTAGATGTTGAAGTAGATGTTGAGGAGGTACCAGACAAGGATCATGGCCCCGAGCCTTAGTGTCCGCGAAATGCCGCTGGCGCCGCCCTCCGGCTTACCGGCGGCCGGCGACGGGGCCGCCGTTGCCGCCGCCCGCGTCCTCGCCGCGGCCAGCAGGGGTGAGGGCAGCCGCCGCAGGCCCCGCGAACGCCGAGTGGGGCGACCGGCCAGCGGCGGCCATGGGAGGAGGAGGAGGGGGGAGGACGGGAAGGCGACGTGGCGGGAAGAGGGGAGGAGGGATGGGTGCGACGGCGAGGGCGAGCGGCGCGCCGCGGCCCAGGCTCTGGAGGAAGAGGCGGGGACGTGGAGGAGAAGGACGACGCCGCGGTGCTCTGCATCTCGGCGCGCCCGCGTTACCCTCTTCTCTCCTCAGGGCTCAGGTCCTGCGGCTCGGCCACTTGGCGGCGTCGATGGCCCGGCGGGGTTCCTGGAAGGGGATGGCCGGGGCCCGGGGATGGAGGAGCGAATGCGGCAGGGGATGGATGGATGGGAGCAGCAGCGGTGGCGCTTGCCTGTCACCACGGCGCGGCCATTTATGGAGGAGGAGGGAGGAGGGAGGGGCGGCGCGCGGGAGAGGGGAAAGGACGGCGGTCGGCTTCCGCTGCAGCTTGTGGCAAGGCGGACGGTAGTGGAAGTCCGGGAGGGCGGAAGGCGTGGAGTGGACCGGAGGGGGCGAGTGGAGGAGCGGCGGGGGCGACCGCACCGCACGCGCGGCGCGGAGACGAAACGAAACCGAATGGAGCTCGACGGCGGTCGCCGCGGGGCAGGCAGGTGGTTTGGGCGGCTGCGCGGTGTGGGCCCGTCCTGTCGGGCCGGGACCAGCCGCGCACTACGATGCACATTTTGGACGCCAGCGTCCAAGTGGCAGCTGACTTCAACTCTCAACTACGGTCGTGTCACGTTTGTTTTGCTTGTACCGCAGCACGTGAAAAGACACACCACGAGGGGCGGAAAAATTGTGTGTGGTGCTCCTGGCTTTCATTCATCCACCATGTTTTTGTTTTGGCCATGCGAAACTAGGACTACATGATATACTTCATAGGATGACACATTTTGGCATGCATAATATACAACCAAATACGGAAGTAGCCAACTCGAGTTTGCCGTTTTTGACTTTTTTACTTTTAAACTTTACGTTTAACCATCCGTCTTATTCAAAATATGTATGCAAAAAAAAAAAATAAATTAATCAATGTTTAATATTTTTATTGATAAAATAAGTCATAATAAAATAAATTATATTTATGTAAAAAAAAATAAAATAAATCATCGAATCAGTTGCAAGATGATCGAATTCGGGTGACAAACTTAATGGGACGGAGGGAGTAGCTATAGTAGGCATGTAATGTTGGTTGTGCCGCCCACCGGCGAATCAATCACCATTCCACTCGCCTGTGCCGTCCAACGACGACCCTCTCCCTTCTCCCGTGCTTGCGTAACAGCTGTTAATTGGAGCACGACAACGATCGCCTCCAAAGATCGCGGTATATCATCATCCCCAAATCCCATCACTCCTCTTCGCTCGGGTCGGATCCCAATCCTATGTCCAAGAGAGCCATAACCCCCATCGAGGGATCCAACAACTCCAGCAGCGGCGGAGGTGGAAGAAGAAGCCATGGATATCTAGATTTGCCTACGGAGAAGGCTAAGAGTAGCGGGCTACATCAATACATGTTTAAATGACTATATATATCCACTAACAACAATATCATGCGACAAAACAAGTTTTGTTCATAGTCCACAATACATCTCGCATACCATCTGCACTGACCAAAATTATAGAGCCATAAGTTCAAAGTTCATAGACTCAACAATACTTCTCAAAGTTCGCAAAACAACGCAATTAGCAACATTAATCAAAAAGTTAGAGCTACTAAACCAAGTTCAACCATCTCCACTACCTAGATTTTGATGAAGGATGGTTTCTTGTGACGCCTTTTTCAAATTCTCGATCCCCTCAGTTCAAAGGACTGTGCTTCCACACAAAGTCACCTAGAGGGAGGGCATAGGTGAATAGGTGAACTATAATTTTTTTAGAAAAAATTCTTGCTAACATGTTAGTAAATTGTTTGTTCATTTGACTGAGTGATGAGTTTGAACGTTAGAATCTCTAAAGTTCAAATCATGCCTAAAACAGGGTTGGCCCTTATTTTTATATTGTCCTCAAATCATGCCTTCAGCTATAGTAGTAGCCATAGATCTTGGTCATCATTTTCTTATGACATGTCGGACATGTGCGTCATTCGCTTGAGATTTCTTATTTTTTTTCTCCTACAAAATTTCACCAAATCTAGATGGAAGGTCAACGTAGAGTGGCGGCAAGCATGCATGCACATAAAAGAGTTGAGCTCGTATGGGTTGGCGAGTCATGTCATGTGAAGGTAAGACACATGATGAGGTTTGGACTAGGTAAAGCAACATCCGGTGAGGAGGGGGCCTCCTTTGTGAGCTTTGGTTGAGGATGTGAGCCTACACAAGCTAAGTACAAAGGACGGGCACTTGCGCATAATCGCTTGGAGCAGCGCAAGGCATATAAGATTGGGGATGGCAAGTTTGGTGGCATGAACGGTGGAGAAAATTGGGAGGACGACCTGCAGCTAAGGAGGATTGCATGGCTGCCGAGGCCAAGTGGTGTGCGGTTAGGCAAGGAGCATAGTAAGGCCTTGCTTAGAGAGGCATTTTTTTCTTTTCTTTTTCTATTTTTTCGTTGGCCATAAAGCATTTGCAAGTTGTATTTTACGATCTTTTAGATATGTTGTTAAAGTTTTATATGATGGTGCTGCAAAAATAAATATATTATATAATCAATGTTTTCACCGAGTATGTTTGGTTCCTTTTCATCCTCGGTCTCATAGTTATTCTAGTCTTTGTTTAATTGTCTACCAAAGGTTTACTACGCTAAAGATTTGGCAAGCAAGACTTATTAAAAGTTGGTAAAAAAATATTTGTTATAGATTTAGCAAGACAAATGTGAAAGGTCAGTAAATTTTAATAACAAAACAAATGAAAACACAAAACCTAACTTAAGCAACCAAATTTTTATCAAAGCAAAGCACTTCATAGCAAGTAAGAGCATCTCCTAATCTCAATTTTTTTGCAAGATAAAAGGAAAGTTTCTAACAACACATTGTTCTATCTCCCAATCTATCCGCCAAGATGGAAAATACGCTTGCTCCTTGTGCAAAAATCTAATGAGTTCCCTAACAATCGAATCTTTAGAGTTCACAATGTAAGTGTACGAGAGCATCTCCAAAGAAGCTACCTAAACACACACCCCCAATTTTCATACTACCCAAATTTCTCTCCCAACTCCAGAAGACTACCTAGTGGTGGTAGGGCAAGGGAGGGAGGACGCCGGCGGGGAGGGTGGATGCCGGGAGAGGCCACCGCTGCCGGGGAGAGATGCCGCACCGGTGAGGTAATCGGCCGACGCTGGCCCATGCTATCGAGGTCGCCGGACGACATTTAGGAACATCGAGTGGAGGGAAGGGAGTAGCCACATGTGCCGCTAGGTGGGATCCACGACGCCGCGCCCGAGAGCTGCCGGGCCCGGAGAGGGAGCCACGAGCAAGGAGCCGCCGCGGTTAGAGAGAGCCATGACCACCGCGTTTCGGAGGGGAAACTATGCCGGGACCTTCCGCATCGGGAGGGGGAGCCGCCGCGTCGGGTAGGGTCGTACCCCGGAGGAAGAGCCGCCACGCCGGGCTTGGTCACCGGCGTCGTGGAAAAAATTCGGTCGAGAGTTGCGAGCGCAAGAGGAAGAAGAGAGAGAAAAGGTAGGGAGGAGTAGAGGGCCAAACAAAAATAGGGGGGGGGGAAAAGTAGAGGGCCAATAGACTTAGAGGGTGTAGTAGAAGCAATGCTTTAAACTCTCACTACCTAAATCTGCAAAATGAACAAAGTAGGGCCCTTGTAGGAGGTGCTCTAAGAGACAAATGATGTATAAAAGCGATCTACTGGATTTTGGAATCTAATGAGTTCCCGATAAAAAATGTCTTCTACTTTTTTTTTTTTTTTTTTTTTTTGAGTATCACAGAGCTTCTCATTCATCGGGATTAGTATTACAATCGCAGCGGCTAGTTCCACCAACCATGGAGGAATTTCATTGAGCCAAAAACAAGCATCGCCGGTGGGTTTGAGACAATTAAGGCACAATGATCTACCAATACGAAGTTAGCCTCCCTACTAACCCAAGACTTCTACTTTTTATTAGGAAGAATCTAAAAGTCTAATGAGTTCACAATCTAAGAAGTCACGAGTAGAAGACAATTTATACACGGGGTATTGGAAATGATGTTGACAATGTAAGGCCATGTTTGGTTACTAAGTCATGAGTAGAAGACAATTTATACACGGGTATTGGAAATAATGTTGACAATGTAAGGCGCGTTTGGTTACTAGGACTAGAGATTAAAGACTAAATTTTATTAGGAAGAATCTAAAAGTCTAATGAGTTCACAATCTAAGAAGTCACGAGTAGAAGACAATTTATACACGGGTATTGGAAATGATGTTGACAATGTAAGGCCATGTTTGGTTACTAAGTCACGAGTAGAAGACAATTTATACACTCCGGTATTGGAAATGATGTTGACAATGTAAGGCGCGTTTGGTTACTAGGACTAGAGATTAAAGACTAAATTTTAGTCCTTTAGTCCTTAAATTAGCAAACAAGATGACTTAGCGCAGAATTTTAGTCACATTTAATCCTTAGTCCAATAGTCTATCGATAGGGACTAATTGGGACTAATGGCCCAAATTTTAGTCCCATTTAATCTTTGTACAACAGATTAGTCCCTTGAACCAAATAGCTTTATAGACTATTATTTATCCATAATTCCTTGAACCAAACATGCCCTAAGACATTTGAAATCTAATGACGTTGAAATCTAATGATGTTGTAATCTAATCAGTCCTAATACAAATCAGTCATCATCATAAAAAAGTACTTTTTACACGTGAGATATTGAAATGATCGATGAAAGAAGACAAATATACTCGTACTTCTTTTTTAGCAACTTGAAAAAGATCAATGATTTACGTAAATCTAATGATGTTGTCGTCAATGATTTTTTAAACTATGGGGAGATGATGCTCTACTACTTAACGGCGAGGAAAACATTCCCAGCCGGCGCAAGTGGTCACCGACATGTGAGCCAGGAGATCCCGTCGCCTAGCAAGTGGTCACCAGCTCACGGCCACCGCCGGCGAACAATTTGCGGCCGCGGTTGCTGGGCCTGTGGCGTGGCTGTCCACACACAAGACATGATAATTGATTCTCCAGCCACTAATACGCACGCGTTAGCTCCAAGATTTTTTCCCCTTCGTTGTCTTCCCCTGTTGGTTGTTGCCGGGTTTTCTTGGCGAGCGACGGAGCCACAGAAATGGAGGGCAATAAGGGCACCTAATTTTAGCGGTAGGGCGGGGAGGGGCGAAGCCTGGGCAGCCACTCGCCGGCCTCCAAGAAACCGTCGCGATCTGTTCATCCGAGTGCCGCCGATTTTGGTTTCATTATTGTTTTCTGTTTTCGCGGGGAACCAATTGATTTAGTTTCCGGAGAAGGAAGAGGAGGATGCAGTGGGCGGGTCTAAGGTCACAGGCGCCGGCTCCCACGGCGGCGTGGACGGGGCCGAGGCCAGAACCGCCAGGTGGCCGCAGGGCAGATTCTCCGCAGCGCGCCGGGCGCTGGTGGCGTCGGCAGCGGCCTCGGACGCTAATTCGAGCTCGAATTCGCCGGGGGAGGGACGAGGGAGAGGGGAGGTGGTGCAGAAGGAGAAGAAGGAGAAGGCGGTCGCGTCGCTGCTGATGAGGAGCCAGAAGTACGCCATGCTAAAGCAGCAGCTCGCCGTGGCCGCCCAATTTGAGGTACCACAAGATAGAAATTTTGCGATATCATCTGTCGCTCAGATTTGGACTCTTCGTTGACCTGCAACATGGGATTGGTTGTGCAGGATTACAAGGAAGCAGCGAGGCTGAGGGACTCGCTGAGGTCATTCGAGGAAGAGGAGCCCGTGCTGCGCCTCCGCCGGTTGATGAAGAAGGCCATTGACGAGGAGAGGTTTGAGGTATTGTACTCATGCCCTTTTCAATGTTCCAAGCAATTAAATTACTTTCAGTTGCTTTAGCGTGGTTGGATGATGATGAATATACATTGATGGATTATTCCAACCTCCAACCATTCTTATTGATGGTGGCTAACTGAGACAGAGACTTTGTGAAGACTATGTGTGCTAGAAGTCTTTTTATGATGATGACTGATGTGCTCATATGTTGACTGAACTCCTTTTAACCAATTGGCATGAAAAAATCAGAGGGAAGTTTTAAAGACAAGGATGTGCTTTTACCTTGTCGCATTTGTTGCACTTTCTCATTCTCATGGCGGACTTGCATTTTCACTTCCAGCCTCATGGTTGAGGACTTTGAACTTTCAGTTGTCTCACTTATGATGTAGTGCTACTTTGCTTTATTTATCGTATCAGAGAGCACGTAGTGTTTTGCTGTTTTTTTCTATTTAGGTTGCTACTGTAATAATTGTTGACTGATACATATTTGAAAGAAGATGCTGGAACCCTTTTCCATTGTCGAAAAAAAAAGGTGCCCTCACCATGTTTATTTTCATGTATTCATCCTTCCAGGATGCAGCTAAATACAGAGATGAATTAACGATCTTGGCTCCACACCCCCTCCTCAAATGTTCTAGCGATGCAACTACTTTGGTAAGTTTTTTTCGCACTTCCCTTTCAGTTTGGAAAGCACTTAGGAAGTACATTCGTTTTTCATGGAAAAATATTTATTGACGTATGTCGTTTTTCATGGCAAAATATGAAGTGTTGAAAAGTTTCCAACTTACTATCTGAGCAAGTACATGTGTTGTGACTCACAAAGAAAAAGAAGTGATTCATAGGGTCAATGTCATCATTGAATCATGTTCCATCTTACCTGGTCAAAACTGCACACCTTTTGACATGTTTTCTCTATTCATTCTCTATTCACATGTTGTACTTGTAGAAAATGAACACTTGAATGTGGTCTGGTATAAATTGGACCATGTGATATTTTGAGACTGGAACTTGCATAGTAGTGACAAAAAACCTCTAGAGGTATTGGATAAAGATCATTCCTCTATAGGTATTTTGCGTGCTATGTCACACGTAATTTGAGATACGAAGAAGTTTTGCTACCAATGCAAAGCTGAAACAGCAGCCTAGGGAGGTTACTAGTTAATGCATCACTGACTGAGAAATGACCAAAAGGATTTCGCTTTCTCACTCACAGCCATGAGACAGCGCTAGTGTATTTAATTAATTTAGATAAACTATTTGTTTATATCTTTGAGTGCAATATAATTTTCTGATACGGTTTATAGTGAAAATGTAGGGATAAGAGTTCAAGTCAGGAGCGTCTATATTGAAAGCGGAGCCAAATCATTGAAAGGCCAATTCTTTTTTTGCTTATAGAATTAGAATCCACGAGGAATAATTCTCAGCGCCCTGTTCAGCTTCTCAGAAGACACTGGATTGTTACAGATGGAAATGGAAGGACGGAAAATATTTGGTTAGTGTTTATTGTAATGATACTCTAATTTGATCATCATAACAGATGTGCTAATTCTAATATGATTGACATCATTGTTGTTTTAGGGAGTTGGAGTAGTGGGAGAACAACCTGTCATTTTCCCGAAGACTGGTTTTGAGTACTCTTCTGCGTGCCCATTGAGCACTCAAATGGGAGAATGGTAATTCTATAGAAATTTCTGCAAAAAAAAGTTTCAACAACAGTTTGCTTGTCTTTTCTGTACCTAGAAAATAGGCAAGTAGTTTGAACCCCATTTTTTGGATTGTAGGAAGGTGACTTTGAGATGAAGCACATCGACAAGGCTGGATCATCAACATTCAACGTCGCAATAATCGCACCATTCTCTCTGTCAATTCTTGGGGATGACAATGATGTTCTGCTCTAAACCACACTGAGATTTTTAAACTAGACACACAAACACAAATAGTTATTGTTAGCGATGCAGTTGAGTGTGCAAGGTTCAGGGTGAAACTACTGGGGTTTGACCGATGGCTCGAGCCAAAGTGCCCTGGTGCAAGGTCAGGCACAGCTTGCTGGAATGTTGAATCTGGACCATGCGAGTGTCAATTATGAGGCACAATAGGACATCCTATCAATTGTACAGCGTCGAACTATAGAGCTTCCTATCATTTATACTTCATTCCAAATTATAAGGTGTTTTGTTTTTTTTCTAGATACATAACTTTTTGCTATACGACATACACTATATTAGATATATAGTAAAACAATGTATTCAGAAAAACCAAACGTCTTATTTGAAATGAATATACAGTAAGTACCTTTTTACTTTTCCTATAATCTTAGGCTTTTATTACACTGTATAGCTCAGAAATGTATGTTGTTGGTAATTTGATATGGTCGTTGATGCTTCAACTGGACACGGTGCATTGCATTTTTTTTTTTTGAGAATCTTGCATTTTTAAGTGGGCTGGCGTGTACTCTTTCCATGGGCCTAATATAGATAACTGGGCTGTCCATCGCTGCTTGATTTGTCGATTATACACCTAATATATACACCTGCCGCTTTGATCATATATTATATATACTTGCTGATTTTGTTATATATTATATTGGGAGTTGCTATATCTCTTCTACAAGAAAACTATCAAGCTCTACCCGTTTTTCTATATGCTTGCTTTTTGGGCCATGCTTTGCGCATACGCACCTTAGAATCTGCGAAATTACAGCTCTGCCACTACACCCTCTAGCAAAAACAAACTCCACACAACCCCGATGAAACACGGATCTAGAAGAGATTGAGTCGCGAGAAACACCGCCACTACAGCATGAATTGCAGTGAATTCAATTGCTTTTGGGGATGGAGTACAAAGTACAAACACAGAGACAAACTGAGTACTAACCTTAATTAGCTGGGGGCTACTAAAAACAATATCTCCATCCTTCACAAAAAGAATCATGATAGCCACAGCAGTGCTAGCTTAGCCATTTAAATTCCCACTTATAGTTTCAAGCACAAAACATCTTCTATTTAGCGATAAAATCAAGACCTAATATATAAGCGAATGGCATATCGAGGTTAGGTACAAAAATGTGTACGTTGGGCCACCTCTTTCTAAATTCCCACCTCTTTCTAAATCCTCTAGAGTGCCCACGAGCCATGAGAAACCATCCTCATTGCAGGGTTCATTACGCCTATAGAGAGCTGAAACATGCATCCAAACAAAAGGCATTGTGTTCAGTTTATATAACACAAGAATAAAAACAACAATGCAATGGAGAAATGTGAAATAGTTATGTATCAACACCAGCATATTGCATATGCTCGGAACTATAATTGCAGTGCATGATAGTTGTAATTTACATTGTTGGTGATTGCAATTATTTAAATGAGAGAGAGAAAAGATAAGTATTCAGACTTTATGGAGAAGGAACAAAAGGATAGGTTCGGGTTTTAAAGGTCGTACATTCCTCTTGCTCATCCTCCGGTGATCCATTGAATAAAAACCAACAGTAGAATCATAAACAAAACTTTCGCCTAATGAGTTATGGCTGGTTTGCGTGTCGCAAGCAACAGAGATGCTAGGCGCAAGATGGATGCAAGAAGGATTGCAGCTTGTCGCAGTTGAGTCGCATAGTAGACCTTCTTCT
>JADLZK010004986.1:0-38957 GCA_015847255.1 Hyparrhenia diplandra | reverse complement strand
CACCAACCAAGCCCCACCGCCGACACAAGCCGAGACGCAGTCCCCGGCGCGGCGCCTATGAGGACACGACGCCAATGGCGCCGCTTGCCGCACGTCCAAAAAGGACAGGTTTTCACCCAAGGACTCCGTTCGCAGAAGATGATGACTCCCAATGGTGCCCCCGTGATGACGCCCAATGGCGCCGCCACCATCGCCACGAACAACGCCGGTGGAAGCTTTACCGGGCACAACACCATGCCCCCGCCACACGCTCTCAACCAAGCCAGCAGCCCTCTCCCTACCACAACCACGCAACACTACCGGAAGAGTGCGGTACACCGAAGACACCACCACGGCACCACCAAATACCCCTCGCCCAACCCCGCCCCACCACCAAGGCGGCCCGAACCGAAGCGTCGTTGGCGGGTAAGAGAAGAACCAGCCAACATACCACGACCGTCGCCCTCGTAGCCAAACCTCCCGCCCAACCAAACCTCGACCAAGCCGTCGGGATCCACATACCACCGACGCCCGCCACCACCACCTCCACCCGAGCACCGCCGCCACCGCCAAGCCATCACCAAGCCACACCTCACCGCACCTCCACCACCACCACCACATCGCCGCCACCGCCACCACCAACTGCAGGAGCCACCAACGAGCCGAACCACCACCGCACCTCCACAAAGACCACCGATCT
Organism: Hyparrhenia diplandra; assembly: GCA_015847255.1. Taxonomy (NCBI): domain Eukaryota; kingdom Viridiplantae; phylum Streptophyta; class Magnoliopsida; order Poales; family Poaceae; genus Hyparrhenia; species Hyparrhenia diplandra. The sequence goes on along the minus strand of JADLZK010004986.1, from coordinate 38,278 downwards.
GCCGCCCCCACCGCCTGCCCGGATTCGCGTGCGAGGGGAGACCAAATCCGTGGCGGACACCGGATCTCAGCGGGGGCCCGATGACGGCGAGCAGCAGCCCTCGGACGGGCGTCACGCAGCACCACCTCCACGCACGGCACGCGCAAGGCTGAGTACGAGTACCACCACAAGCTGCGCCCCTCCACACCTCGCCGCCGTACAACCACCAAGACACGCGCCGCCACCCGCCGGGGTCAGCACGCCCGCACCAACAGCCGGGGAGCCGCCCTCAACACCACAAAGCGCCTCCACCCACCTCCGCCCCAGCCTCCAAGCACTAGATCCCGGGCGGCAGGCACCGGATCTGGGCAACCGAGGCCGAAGGAGCGCCACCCGCCGTCCCCGACCACCCGCCGCCGCCCGACCGGAAGCCGCGGCAGAAACCCTCCGCGCGAGAGAGATAGGAATCCCGATCGCCACCTTCCTTGCTCGATGCCGGACCCTCGACGTTGAGCCCAGCGGGCGGCGGCGGGCTTTGGGATGCGTGGGGAGGGGACCGGCGGCGGCGGTGTTTGGTGCCGCCCGAGTCGCCCCCAGGAGGAGAGCGACACGGGGGCCTGAGTCTCCTACTTTTGAAAGATTTCAGAGGTGTTGACCTGATGTGTTTCTAAAACACATAGATTACAGTTTATTGTGAAGTGAGCGGGCCTGGCAATACCTGAGAACTGAATCATGTGGCAATACCTTGCTAGAAAGCATGGCTGAGATGCTCAACATGTAATTAAATTCTTCATCGCATCAAGCGAAGGATGTGGAAATGATGAGGTAATAAAGGATGCCTCAAGGGGAAACCTGAGGACTTCCAAGCCATCAGGTATTTGGAGAAGGGTGAAAGTGGCAAGCTTTGCTCGGAATGCTTGATAGCAGAGCATAATCATAACCTGGCAGAAGCAGAGGCTGAGAGGCTTAGGAAGAATATTTTGCTGATACTTTTTCCTTAATTCACAGCCTCTTTTAAGAATAAAATTATTATAAAAATTGCTGTTGGAAATGGGTTTACATTGATAACTAAACAACAATTGCGAGATTGATTATCAATATACACGGAGCACATTTATCTATCGAGCTCCTTTATGGTGGTTGGAGAAAACAAGACAATACTTTTAGGTACTTATTTTTCGTGTAATTTATCTGTAACACTTAATTACAGACGTCCGGACAACGGACGGACCTGGGCCACGCACTGCTTTGTGCATGACTACGAATTAGATTTTTTTTCTCTTTTTGTTAGCAAAAACCAGTAGCGTACAGGGCCCAAACCAATGGCAACTGCGCACCAGACCAGCCCAGATCCGGAGGGAAGAGAGAGTTATGGGGTATTTTTTCTCAAATGATTGCGAAAGTGCATTAAAAGCCAAATACTGTTTGGATCGAAACAGCTCAACAGTGACACGTGATTGTCATAGCCTCCTACACGCCTTTGGGTTTGTCGAAGGCGCCTTATAGTTTATTTCCTTTCTTCTAAATTTGAGTGTCATTATTTATGTTTCTTGCAGGTCAATTTATCACTGAGTTTCAACATTAAGTGGGGTTTTGGTTTTTGAGTAATGTACTGTTAGATGAGCTATTTTAATAAAGAAATGATAGCTATGTGTTACCTTAGTTTACACCTTTCTCAGAGGTTTAGTGTTAGGCTTTTGCCATGGTACACCCCGAATGACTGCAAGTCGTCCATTTATTTTGATCGAGCGATAATGATCACCTATTAACTCTAGGAGGTAATATGTGAAATATATATTTAATTAAATTTTTATTTTATAAAATAAGATAAATAAGGAAAGTTTTAAGTATAAAAATCTTTTTTTACATTGATGCATGCGTGATGATCCAGTGAATGTGGTAATTTTTATTTTGTAACTTTGGACTTGATATACCTTGAAGGTAAAGTAAAATGTGCCCCAAAGGGCACGTGCCCTCCTATTTTGAATTACCATGTATAGTTTTGTATTTAATCTGATACACTTGAATTTGTATGCGAAGTAATTTGTGAGTGTCATCACTCGTGATTAGGTGCTGTTGTACGTGATTACCGTGTACATGCATGACCCTTTTTTAATATGTGTATGTACGTGTGCCTTAGCGTGTATGCACAAAGGGATACGAAAAGTCTCGTTGTTGTACGCTGTCTTTATATTTCGACGAGACTATGCCTAGCGGGACATATGATTGAGCTTGACATGGCCTCCTGGCCGTGCCACTCTCATAAAACACTTATCTTAAAATTATATAACTATGTGAATAAACATAGTATGGTTTCGATTGTTTCGTATAAATTTCCAACTTACACTTTCATATATGGTTCCCCACTTGATTTGCAACACTTTTTTTAGACTCCATTTCAGACTGGGGCTGGAGGCCACTTAATTAGGTCTCAACTTTTTTTGCGAATCATTAGGTCTCAACTCTAGTTGAGCACGGAACCACTCCATTAGAGGCGAGAGACTCGAGACCGGGGGAAAGGTTCTTTGTGTCGCGCCGCACCCTTAGCCGCAGTCGCGTCGCCATTTGCCAATTGCCTCCGGAAGCTGGCATTCAAGCCATTGAAGTCGTAACTCGTAAGCCGCTAAGAATTACTTCCTCCGTTTCAATTTGTATGTCGCTTTTAACTTTTTGGTACATCCATTTTGCTATGTATCTAGACACGAAAAAAGTCAAAGCGACTTATAATTTGGAACGGAGGGAGTAGATTGCGTGTGATTTCTTTCTCCTTCTCGCCGTCCGTACCATGGATAGGAATGACGATTTAGATATCTGCATGCTTTCTTCCCCTTCTCATCATCCTTTGCGTTCCCGATCCGTGATTAAAGAAAGGTCCATGACGGGGCGAGGAAATACGATCCGCCCACTGTCATACCAAGTGGGCAATCATGCTTGCGCCGCCTGTCCATATCTATTATGCTTTTAAGCCAGAAGCCCCAACTGCTATCGGTATGTGAAGCTCGTCGGAAGGCATCCAATGGGTCTGTGGATATTAATATATTCCCAACTACTGTCGCTGCTTGAAGAAGATGGACGATGATCTGACGGCCCTTGGCGAGGTCATCACTGATCGCACCCTCGTCCTCAAGATGGCCTCAATGAGCGCCTCAGCCACATCGGGGCTCTTCTTCGTAATGCTTGGCCCTTCCCCAACTTCCTGGAGGCCCGTGACTATGTGGGTTAGTACCACATCGGTAATCGATGGTGGGGGAGTACAACATATAAGGTGGGGCAGTCCTCACCTATCAGACTAGTCTTTTAGGTTGAGCTAAGCCCATGACCTTGATATGTTGTGCCTCAGTGGACCTGAGGCGGAGCGGCACCGGCAGGTAGGCTGGTCCAGCTCCAAGGAACCTAGAGGCACCGGCCGATGGGCCAGGCCCGGTTCTAATAGTGACGACCTCATCCTCAAGGAACCGATTGTGGCGAACCCGAAGAACCCTCCCGCCACTACGCTCCGCCTCCCACCACGACGAGCCCTCCACGCCCACGCCACCATCATCCAGCACTAGTTCTAGAGGTGTTGGTGGCTCCAAAGCCTCCAATAGTCGCCGCAGCTAGCGCGGCGTCGGTGGCAAGGGAGGCAGTGGCAGCGGCGGTGCTACTACACAAGGTCAGCCCGAGCCCCTACGCAGCTGCAACAAAGAAGACGATTGGTGTACAAGAAGAACACGCCGGCGCATAACAATAGAAGCAAAGAAGCCGCGCCATGAGCTTCCCCACCGCCTACAACCCTTGTATGGGGTCCTCCTAGATGTGGTCGGGCGGGCCTCATCCTCCGTTGGTGCCGATCCCGTTGTATCCACAGCAGCGGCGCTGCTCGCCTAGCAGCAGCAGTAGAAGGCCTTTGTCGCCCAAAGCCCGGCTGCCCCACCGCTCCAATGGCACCAGCCAGGGTACACCGGCTACTATAACCCCTATCGCCCGACCTCCCTTCACGATCCATCGACCCGCCTCCGCCTTCGCAAGACGACGTCTCCAACAAACAAGTGGTATTTCGACTCAGGTGCTACATCCCACATGTCCTCTCACTCCACCTCCCTTTCACATGCTCATTCCCCGCGGTATTCTATTCCTTCATCTATTATTGTCGGTAATGGTTCCACTCTTTCCATCACAGCCACTGGCTCCACAGATTTGTCACCCACTTTACGTCTTAATAATGTTCTTATGTCACCGCAAACTATTAAGGATCTCATCTCTCGGTGCGTTAATTTACTATCGACAATAACAATCGCTCTGTTGAGTTTGACCCCATTGGTTGTTCTTCCGGAAGGCTCTTCCATCTCGGACCGAGATCGTCGGTGCAATAGCTCGACCGCTCTACCCTCTGCGCCTCCCTCCAAAGACACTCCCTTGTCTCCCGTGCTGCATCTCCGCTATGGCATCAACATCTCGGCCATCCCGGTCATGAGGCGTTATCAAAGCTTGCACCCAGTATCTCCTGTTAGATAGAAGATTTCTCAGACTTATGTCATGCGTGTTAGTTAGGGTGTCATGTTCGCTCGCCCTTTCATGTGTCCACCTCTCGTATGCCTAGCAAGTTTGATCTTATTCATTGTGATCTATGGACATCTCCAGCTATCAAGATCTCTGGTTATAAATATTATTTGGTCATACTTGATGATTGCACTCACTATTTGTGGACCTTTCCTCACGTCTTAAATCGACACACACCACACACTCTCTCACTTCATCACCTACACCTCCACACGCTTTGGCACCCAAGTCAAGGCCATTCAATGTGACAACAGAAAGAGTTTGACAACTCTAGTGCTCGTAATCTTCATCCTCACCCAACGCATTCACCTTCAGATGTCCCCGTCCCTACACCTCGCCTCAAAACGGTAAAGCCGAACACATTATTCGCTCCATCAATAATATTGTTCGCTCCCTATTGTTTCAGGCGTCTACGCCTCCCTCCTATTGGGTCGAGGACCTCTCCATGGCGACATCCCTCCTTAACACTTTGCCCATCAAGACACCGCAGCTCTCCACGCCACACCTTGCCTTGTTCGGCACACCCCCAAAGATACGATCATCATCCGCGTGTCTTTGGGTGCAAATGTTACCTAAACCTATCCACCACCACTCCTCATAAACTCGCTCCTAGGTCCGTCTTGTGCGTCTTCCAAGGCTATTCCGCTCATCACAAAGGATATCGCTGCCTTGACCTCTCATCCAATAGAGTCATCATCTCCCGACACGTCATCTTTGATGAAATTGCCTTTCCTTTTGCTAGACATGATGGTCCTTGCATTCCCACGGACTTTGAGTTTCTTGATGCTACTGACGTTGTGTTTCTTCCTATTGGACCGTCGCACAAGTTTCTCATTGCAGGCACCCCCCATGGCAGTTCCGGAGCCTCCACAACTCCTGCGCAATTGATGGCAAGACCCTTGCTCCAAAGACCGCTGAAGCTTCCCCGCACTCGAGCTCTACGTCCCTCCCTGCGTTCCGCACACCGGGATCTTAGCGGGCTTGGCTAACTCTCGACCACGCCACGCGTGGCCCCCGACGTCTCTGCCACGCAAAGTGTGGACGTCGATGGTCCCAGCACGTCGGTGTCTACTGCTAGGGCTGCCTCACGCGGGCTGTACATCCCGTCGGTGCTTCGTGTGGCCTCGGCATCCCCCGCAGTGCCACCACCCCATGGACCCCCGCCTGGGTTCCCGCCTCTTCGACCGGTGCACCTCTTCACCCGGCACTACACGTAGCGGGAACCTCCTACCCCGGTTGCGTCTCCACAGATCGCCTCGCTGCCTGCTCCACCGCTGCCCATGGGTGCTGTTGCTATGGTGCCAGTGACCAATTTGCACCCCATGGCCACACGCTTTAAGAGTGGGTTCTGGATGCCTGCTGCATTCCATGATGGGTCTCTGTCTCTAGTACCGAAGACCTTCTGTAGCGCTCTTGCTGATCCCAATTGGTGAGCGGCTATGGAAGAGGAACATGGTGCTCTTCTGATGAACCATACCTAGGATCTCGTGCCTCACCCTCCTCAAGCAAACATCATCACTGGCAAGTGGATCTTCAAGCACAAATTCCAGTCAGACGGGTCTCTCGAGTAATACAAGGCGTGCTAGGTCCTTTGCGGTTTCACTCAACGCCCTGGTGTGGACTTTGATGAGACTTTCAGTCCTCTGGTGAAGCCTACCATTGTCTGCACAGTGCTCTCTTTGGCCCTCTCTCGTCGATGGCCAATCCACCAACTTGATGTGAAAAATGTGTTTCTGCATGGCACCTTGATAGAGATAGTGTATTGTCAGAAGTCGTCTGGTTTTGAGGATCCTACTCATCTAGACTTTGTTTGTCACCTGAACAAGTCCCAATATGGCCTAAAGCAAGCTCCCTGTGCCTGGTACAGCGGGTTTGCTACATACATGCTCTCCCTCGGATTTGTTGAAGACAAGTCAGACACTTTGCTCTTTGTTTACCAACACGGATTAGATACTACCTTTTTGCTGCTCTATGTTGATGACATTGTCCTCACAGCCTCCTCAATCGGTCTCCTACGGCAGATCATCTCAGCCCTCCAACGGGAGATCGCCATGAAAGATATTGGTAAATTGCATCAGTTCCTTGGTATGCATGTTCAGCGTTGCAGTGATCGATCACTTCTTCTTTCTCAGCGGCAATATATGCTTGATATCCTTGATCGCGCGCGGACAAACTACAAGCCGTGCTCCACACCCGTTGACACCAATCCTAAAGTTGCTGTAGCAGAGGGGGCACCTATATCAGATGCATCAGACATACGTAGTCTTGCTGGAGCCTTGCAATACTTTATGTTCACTCGCTCTGACATTGCCTATGTTGTCCAGCAAGTTTGTCTTCACATGCATGATCCCCATGAGCCCCATTTCGCGACATTGAAGCGGATACTTCCCCTACATTCGATGCACTCTCCACCTTGGTCTCCTCATTGCGACCATCTACATCGACTAATCTTGTTGTCTACACCGATGCCGATTGGGCCGGCTATTCGGACGCCGCGTAGGTCCACCTCGGGATATGCCATGTTTCTAGGTGACAATCTCGTCTCCCCGGTCCTCCAAGTGTCAAAACACGGTGTTAAGATCTAGTGCTGAAGCTGAGTATCGCGTCGTGACTAATGGAGTTGTCGAGGCCATCTAGTTGCGTCAGCTTCTTCAAGAACTGCACGCTCCTCTTCGCCACGCCACACTGGTGTATTGTGACAACGCCGGAGCTGTCTCACGTTACCTACACTCTGTGCTTCGACATCGGTAGCACTAAACACATCGAGACCGACCTTCACTTCGTCCGGGAGCGAGTTGCAGTTGGGGCCCTTCGTGTCCTGCATGTTCCTACCTCTTGAGAATATACGGACATCTTCACCAAACGGCTTCCTTCTTGGGTCTTCACGTAGTTTAGGTCCATACTAAACGCGCAGAGTGGCCGACTTTTCGACTGTGAGGGAGTGTTAGACTAGCGCACTGTTCTTAGTCTATATTTAGAGTGTGAGTACCCGTCTTGGTCCACAGGAGCCTCCCATTAGTTGTAGGCATGATGATCAGGCTCCAGTGGCCAGGAGTGCTTAGGCACATCCATATGTACCTCGGCACAACACTCTGAATACAACAAGCACAGTTTCCCATTTACTTGCATTAATCGATGCAGAAGTTGAGATATTGATATATTCCCTTTTCTAAAAAAATGGGTCTATGGACGGTGGTTGACACAAGGGAAACGAGACATCTTGTTACTTGTGCACTATCTTTATATTTCAATGAGACCATGCCTAGCGGGCCGTGCCACGATCATAAAACACTTATCTTAAATTGGATAACTTTGTGAATAAACATACTATGGTTTTGATTGTTTGGTATAAATTTCCAACTTACACTTGCATATATGGTGCTCCACTTGATTTGCAACACTTTACACTTTTTTAGACTCCATTTCATATTAGGCTGGACGCCCATTTACGTTAGGTCTCAACTTTTTTTTCTTTTTGCGAATCGTTCGGTCTCAACTCTAGTTGTGCAAGCTGTGACGGTACCTGGAAACTGGAAAGTGCCAGTGCTGCTTTTACTTTTAGTACGGTATGTTGGAGCCCATGACGATCAATCGATCAATCCATCCTAGTGCTGCTTTTACTTTTAGTACAAATCAGGGGGGGGGGGGGGGGGCGTGCTGCGTGTTGTCACTTGGCAGTAGCAACACCAGATTAATAGTCCGATCCTACTTTATAGTTGTTTTTGTTGGAATCGATTCTACTTCACATATATATAGTTTTGTAGTAATGTATAATTAGAAATAACACACTAGCAATTGCTTTAGTTCAGTACATGCTACTTCCTCAGAAAAAATAATGAGAATTTCTATGTTATTGATTCATGCCAGTTGCATGCTCTCACTCTGGATGTGATGTGTGCTCTCTTTGTTCTGCGATACATACGTATGCTTCTGTAGATTCAGAGATATGTGTTCATCCCTTGCGAACGACGTCGGTTGTTTTGCTTGTGCCTCTCGTCGATCCCGCCACAATCTACCAGCGCCGGCCTCTTCCTATCACATCAAGCCAAACGTAACCTAAATTCATCGATGAGTCCTCCTCGCTATTAACTGGCGACATGATACATGATGGCTCAGTTCTTCCTGTCTAACACTGTTACTGTACGAGAGGGCAGCAAGCTCGCACTGTTCCTTTTGTTTCATGCACCAGACAGCCACGAAAGAGACCACATACTGGATCGTTCGAAGATGCATGTCCATCCCTGCGTACCGTAGCTTTCTACACATGGATGGATCGGTGATTGATACTTCCCCTCTGTTCCTGTTCCTGTTCCTGTTCCTCTTCCTGTTCCCTTTCAAGCTCCTTGATCGACGCCGTTGTGTTGCTGTCATACATACAACCCATGAAAAAATAGTAGGTAAAAATACATACGAGTTACAACTGATCCTATAGCTGTCGCGTTCACGTGTATGCATGCATGGCCATTCTATCAATCTATATACTCGGCTTGCATTCAGAACTAGTAAATGGAGAAAGCTAAATTTCCTGACATTCGTAGAAAAAGATCATCTAAATTTGAATATAATAGTGGAGCACTAGATACAAATTGGTTACGATGGATTCACATCAATCACTCGGCATTAGGAATGTGGCTAAAAACCTAAAACTAAAAATAAAGTTGATAACGAAAAAAAGAAATGCCAAAAAGATCGAACTTATGCATGTAGTATCTGCATGTAACTTTTTTTTTTTTCGAGATCGGGCCATTCACCGTTTTTCATTAAGAGGAAAGCAAAAACAATACAAAAACATGAAGCTAGACCAAGCACGGGAGGCGGTAGCCACCTTTGGGTCCGGAAGCCTACCTACTGGATCCCGAATGAACGATTACATAAAAATGTTTTGGCGACTAGATCACGACGCTGCTGTCACTGATCATCCAGGGCAAGCGCGCCCAGCTCCACACCCGCCACAGCCGTCATCCCCTTCCCCTGGAAGAGGGTCTCCAAGGCAATGCTGGACTGCTCGAACAAAGATGGGCATCAACGCCGGTGAAACTCATCGAAGGAGATGTTGTCCTTGTTAGCCTCGGCAAGTAGACCCAGCGCCGCAAAGATGACCTTGCGCGCTTGCACCTCCGTGTTTGGATCCCGGTGGCCACTCTTGGCGGCTAGCCGAAGCGCTCCTCTTGGGTGGCAAAGATCGATGAACTAGGCGTGCGAGCCCCCCCTCCTCTCATCTTGGTCTTGCGCAAGCACGGCGTGGCGAGGATTAGAGGTGGCTCGATGGGCTTACGTAAAGAAGCAACGAACGCATCCGGGTCGAGAAAGTCCCACAGCCGCCCCGCTACCCGGTGCTCGTAGTACGCACCTAGACCGGCAACAACGCATCCGCCGCCTGCTCCCGATCGACGTGATCCGGCGGGGCGCAGTCCCGCAGGCGGGACATCGTCGTTGTCGCCAGCCTCCTGACGCCTCACCATTCGCGAAGCAGAGCCGGGTCACAAGTAGCGGTGATTCCGGTCAAGCGCCGGCCGGGGCTGTCGAGGGGAAGCGACCGGAGTAGACAAGTGCGCGACGAGGGAGGCGGCGAGCTCATCAAGCATTGGGTCGACCCAAACCTGAGGCCCCTCACTCTCGCACACCAAAAGCAGCAGGTCGGAGGCGGTGGCAAAGCCGGGGACGCGACAGTGCTGAACTCCTGTGGGCCGCAAGCCCCGATGCCGCCGGCGTCTCACGGCGCCGTGGCCCGGTGTCGACGGCGTGCGCTCGCGTAGGCCCCCTGCTGCTGCCCTCGACGGTGGCGCCCCCATAGGCGCCCCCGTGTCGCCGACGCCGAGGGGGCGCCCCTAGAGGCGCTTTGCGCCGATGATGCCGGGGCGGATAAAGAATCTCACCAACAAGAATCGGGCCGCGTGTGGCCTCGGCGCACCGTAATCCCTCGGGCAATGGCGTGGCTGCCGACGCCATGGTGTGGTGCGCCGCGCACGGCCGCTGAAGGGCGCCGAGGTGGACGACGATGGTACTGCCGCTTGCGTCCCCAACCGGGTGTCGTGCGGTGGCGTAAGAGGCAGCGTGATGGGAGGTGCACCGGCGGCGATGTGACCCTCCGCCAGCGCTTGAAGCGTAGATCGACGAGCGAACCCAAGACCGCCGCCGGTGACGAGGGTGGCGCATAGGCGGTGGCGCCTACGCCGACGGCTTACAACAAGAGTGAAGCCATCAGCGTCGATCGGTCGCGGCCACGTGAGGGATGTGGTGCCGACGGGAGGAGGACCAAGACGCCGGCCGGCACCTCGGGTCGCAGTAGCGGACCAAGGCGACGATGCGCAGGTATCCGCCCGAGGTCGCCACGGTCCTCCCCCTGCGTCGCCGGCGCCGACGATCACGGCGTGGCGCCCGTCCACCGGCAGACCCACCAGCAGCCGCCGACGGGGGGAGGGAGCTAGCCGACGGAGGGCGGGCCAGAGGCGAGGCTGCGCAGCGCGAGGCCCCGGTTCGCGCTCCTCCTCCTCCCTGCCGGAGGCCTTACACCAGTGCAGGTGCTTCGCCCGCCGGTGGAGGAAGGAAGAAGACCGACCCGGGCCTGCGTCCGTTGTCGGAGACTTCCTCGATGGCGATGGGCCGAGCAGCGGAGGCCTCCTCATGCACCAAAGCAAAGCAGGGGCGACGGGGTGGAGTGAGGCGCGATTCCAGGTCGGGCGAATGGCCGCACAAGGACAACGTCCGCGCCACCATCAGCAATGCCGGCGGGCGGTGGCCGACGTGGGAGGCGGCACGACGAGTGAAGCAGAGTCGCCGCCTTCCTCAACCTCAATCTCGCCCTCTTCCACGCCCCTGATCGAACAAGAAGCGACCGCCGGCCACATCTCACCTCCAATCCCCTCCATGGCGAGGCCGGGGACCAGAGCCGGTCCCGGCGACCGGGAGGAGAAAGCGAGGAGGAGCCCGGCCGGGCGACGCCGGTGGCGGGCGGCGGCGCGCCGCCCCGCTCCCAGGCCGACAACTGGGGCGGGTTGGGCCACGGAGCCGCATCCGCCGGGCCGCGCGCACGGCGGCACTAGGCAACGGGGTCGTGGGTGGGGGTGGGGGGCTCGAGGATCTGGAGGTGGGCGGGGAGAGGAGCCCGCGGCGGGGACTCACCGGCACCGGGCGCTGTCAACGGAGCGTAAAACGGCGCCGGGCAGGCCTAATCCCAACAGCCCGCGCGCCGCAAGGCTAGGTGGTGGAGGAGGGAGGTTGGGGAGGCGATTGGGACGAGGGAGGGGCCGCCGGCGGCGGCGGCGGCGCTGGGTCGCGGTCAGGGCGCCAGAGAGCGCCCGCGGCTCTCCAACGGTCCGAAGGGGACTACCCCAAGTTGAAAATCCTGGTTCCGTGTAACAACACTACGGGATCACAGACAGGATACTACTATGAATCTGACTTAGAAGTGGATAGTATGGAGTTTACAAGCTCCGGTGGGCAAGGTTGCCGCCGGCCAACGTTTTCTCAAGCAACAACCAAGTCTCCTGCATGTAACTTGGCGCGCTGGTCATTGATTAGGCCTCACTTGGACTGACTGATTTGGTACTAATCAAATCGTACGTACGTGCTAACAAATCGGGTCACCCCGCAATTATATAACTCGGCACATCGTCCACACCGATCGCTATCTCACTCACTCTCTCACGTCACGAGCGAGCCCGGCCCTGCACTGCAGCACATGATGCCGACGTCGTCTCCACCCCTCCTGGCGGTCGTGAGATGCTGGTGGTGATCGCGGGCGGCGGCGTCGGATTCTGCAACGGCGCGGCGCTGAAGGCGCACTTCTACCGGCGCAGCTGCACCGCGGCGGAGGCAGTGGTGCGCGACCTCGTGGTGGCGCGCGCGAGTCGCCGCCGACCCGGTCGCGCTCCCCGCCAAGCTGCTCCGCCTCTTCTTCCACGACTGCTTCGTCAGGGTAAGTAACGTACATGCTTGAGTGTGTGTGTCTGCATCTGAATTCTGAACTGAATCGGATCATCATAGGGGTGCGACCGACGCGTCGGTGCTGATCGACTCGACGGCGGGCAACACGGCGGAGAAGGACGCGCCACCCAACACGTCGCTGGGTGGCTTCGACGTGATCGACACGGCGAAGGCCGTGCTGGAGGCCATCTGCCCCGGCACCGTCTCCTGCACCGACATCGTGGCGCTCGCCGCCAGGGACGCCATCTCGTTCCAGTTGGGTCGGGACCTGTGGGACGTGCAGCTGGGGCGGCGTGGTGTCGCGGGCGTCGGAGGCGCTGGCCAACATCCCCTCGCCGGCCCGGCGGACAACTTCACCACCCTCGAGGCCAGCTTCGGCAAAAAGGGCCTCGACGTCAAGGACCTCGTCATCCTCTCTGGTACTCCTCTCGATCTGCGCTGTGCCATCGACGACACGAACAGTACAGTGATTATAGCTCATCACTATACATAGCTACACTGTAGCTGCCAATCGAGAGGAGGTTGGCGGAACAGTGCTCTGTGCGTGACCGGTCGCCACTGCGTGCTGTGGATGCAGGCACATGCGCGGCGACGGCGACGGCGGGCGACGCGACACGGCTCTCCGCGCTCCGGGCTCCCCTCGGGTGCGCGTCCGTGCGTGGCGGATCCAGTGCGTGTGGGTGACCAAGAATGTGTGATGCATGTCATGCGGAAGCATCTCTACTAATAATTGATTCTTAAATTAGGCTTCAACGCGTCGTACGTCCTCTCCTCTCCTCCCCTACGCATCCGGCACCGACGCCGGCCCGCGCCCATCGATCATGGTTCGATCCCCTACCTCCAGTCCCGTGACTCGCGACTCGCGAGTCTGTGACTCGACGTTACCCACCGGTGCAGATGCCAACGCAGATCGGCCAGGGGTTGTGGCGACGCACAACGCGGCTGGCCGGAGCTGCTGCCGGCGCCGGAGGCGGTTCGGGAGACGAGAGCCGGAGGCGCTAGGTTCGGGAGACGATCGAGAGGCGGATCTGCTGGGCGGAGCCGCAAATTGTCGGCCCCCTCGGTCGATCAGTATGTATGTATACATCACTTTTGGGGAGTTCAATGATTCTCTGTTTTGTTATAAAAAAAAAATGACTCTTCTCTTAATAACAAAGATGCGCAAGTCTTCTGCGTATTCGAGAAAAAAAAAATTGACTCTCTGTTTGTTGCTTGACATGAACACCAACTGTTAATTCCGAAATATTGTACAACTGACTCTGTTGATTTCGACAAAGCATAAGTGTTGGGAGCGAACATTAATTATTATTGTGTTGTAAACTAAAGAGTACTCTAAACTAAAAGTTTCACTTGAGCTCAAGTCTGTGATTGGTATACTCTTACACCTGACAGTTATGCCAATTGCCAACACTGATGCTGTACTTCACCTTAGTTAATTTCATCATCAACTACAGATGTTTGTGCTTACTGTATTTGTTCTTTACTTTACTCGGGCGAGATAATAGTGAATGTTTTTTTTCTTACGATATTTGCTCCTTATGTTTGCTTTCAGGCAAGATAAAGTGCAGAGCGGATTGCTTCTCCTCAAATGCAAAGCAGAACACAAGGGGAGAGAGGTTCAGAAGACAAGAGACAGGCATTTTTATATTTCCCATGCCTTGTACAGACACCGCCGACTGATCGATTCTATAGAAAGAAAGGCAATGGGCTTAAAAAAGTATGAGCACGTTGTTGTTGAATGTTCAGGTACTGACTACCATCTATCGTCAGTTCGTTAGCTTGAAAGGTGTATATTTATTTGCGCTTTAGATTTGGAGATGTGCTTATGTAACAAAGACAGTAGTATCCAACCTAATATCTGTGAGCCGTAATGCTTCTTGGTTCATTCAGTCCATATCCTAGCTTCTATGCTCCATAGTACCAAAATTTAGGTTCTTGTAATTTCCCCACTTCTAGAACATTTTACATCTCAAAATTGTTTACAGACAAATCCAGACTACTGTGGTGCCTGCTTTGTAGCAGTTTCTCAAGATGTCCGCTGCCGACCAGGCGAGGTACGTCTTTTTGAGCACAGGTCACCTGTGATTTGTACAATATATGGGAAGCATTAACCTGCTCCAATTGCAGTCTATATTCGCCTGGTTACTGATTCTTCGTACATGCGTTTGGTCAATTTTCAACTGAAATTGGAAACACTGATGCAGGTTTTGTGACGGGCAATGGAAAGACTCTTCTCAAGTTATGCCCATTGGAAAGACTCTTCTCAATGTATGTCCATGGTTCTTGCTACTCCCAGATAAGTTTTTTTATAATCAGTCTTAGAAAATGAAACGAAAAGAGAAGAAAGAGAAAGGTATATGGAAATTGTACTGTACCTCTATATTTCATCAATTGGTGAGGAGAGTGACTAAAAAATATTTGTTTTTCTACATAAAATTCAATGCATATGGGGATCAGTAAAATATTTTTGTTAATTACACTGACTTGCATTACACTGGCATGCAGAGTTTGGTCATCCAGCATTGAAATCATTTGGCACCTGTTACCCAAGCTTCCGTTTTGTACAATTTTTCTGCTTTGCAACACTGTATTACACAGAAATTAGTGGTCAAAAGTGGCAGCTATAGTGATTTATCGCTTGTAATTTCTACCTGCATAATCCCTTCCAAACATACATAGTGGCAGCTATAGTGATTTATTTTAGTTTTATTTATAACTATTTTTTCTAAACGCATTCGTGGCGTTAGCATGGGCATTATACTAGTGCAACATAGGAAGCCACTCACTCTTTTTCGTATGTACTTACTTTTATTAGGTCAATGCCCGTGTATTGCTACGGGTTTAGAAATCCATGACAAGATACTTTGACCACTGTAACAGGATGGTAGTCACATGAACGAAACATAATAAGCATGGTCATATGTTGTTATCAGGAAGTTAATAATGAGAGGTGTAAAAAGAACTAAAGATATGACCAATTGTGTAACTACTTTTTTGCATTAATTTGAGCAAGTAACATTTATCTTACAACTTGCAAAACAGCAGTCATAGTTTCTCTCAAAACATAAAACTTTGATCAGGATAACCTTGCATTGAATTATAGTAATTAGATAGTGTCGCTAAGATGTGTGACCATATTTTAGGTTGATTGTTGATGGCTGAGAGCCTGAGACTGCAACACTAAAATAATTATTGACCTTTGCAACAATTATTGACCTTTGCCGTTGCCTCGCCAAGCAGCCCGAGTAAACAAATAGTGCTGGTTAGTTTGATTTATTTCTTTTGCTGTTGTAATCTCTCTCGCTTTGGTAATTCAAGGAGAAGAGTATTTTTTTTATTCAATTTTTTTCTTTATCAGGTCATTGGAAATATACTAAACAGATTTTCCATGCACCGGAATATTTGCCTCGCAAAGGAATCATACACATGGATATAATAAATAAAGGCAAGAAATTTTTTCTCCTATTCTACGATCGGGTCTGCAAATGGTTTTGATGATGTGGCTTCTTGTTACTTTGTCATATTCCAGGGCACCGATATAATTGTTGATAACAAAGGTTGCATTAAGTTGGCAGATTTCAGGGCATCTCTGCTTCAGAACTCCAATTTCACCATAAATGCCTTTGGTACGTACAGAACTGAAGCTATATATGCTTCATCCAAGTACCAATTACTGTCGACTGATTTATCTATGTCTGAGTTGTAATCTTGCCTGCAGGATCCGGTGGAGTTTTCCTGTATTCTCAGTTCAAAAAAGTTAAAACCAAAGACTAAGGGTATTCATGTAATCTAGCTGCTCGACACGGTCAGATATGGGTTTCAGGTAAAGGCTGATCATGTCCTCGTTGAAAACTTCCATTTCTGAGGTTTGGCATAAGCTTACTTTTAGAGCACATCACATATTCACGGTAGTTAAATATATGCAAAGATACAATATAAATTACACCAGAAGAGTATATTTGAGGTAATCCCTACTAATGTGTACATGCAACCTGTATAACACGGAAGTTACATGGTGGGCAAGCACATGAGAGAACTCGATCATTAATTAGTAATAAGAATCAACATGCTGCCAACATACATATAAGCTACCAGTATAACAAGCAAGCCTACGTGCAGCAAATTTTCAAAGAACTTAGCATTGAAACTTGATAGAGCTAGCTGTCCTGGGTCCGCTTCATTAGCTGCCAAGGTCGTGGGGCTATTTTGGGTTCCCTAGATGCTGATGCTGGAAAGCATGCGGTTGACCTCAAACATGACAAGGCGGGGCGATTTCTCTTTTGGATTTGTAGGCACGCCATGGCCACCATGTAGAGATCCCCGATCAGCTGCACAGGCTCCGGCAGTGGTAGACGGCTGTCGGCCATGGCGACGGCTGCAGCCCTGGTGTCTGTTCCAAATCTGGTTGGTCTGCTCCATGATAGAGAGACGCCGTTCTCCGCGAACTATGTGCCCTTCCATCAATAAAAGTGGCAAGACGCCTCGAAAGCAGAGGAGTCCAGCAGGATGTTTTTGACTTGGCGTCACGGTGTATGGCCATTGGCCTCAAGCACGCGCCACCTCGACCCACGACTTTGACCCTGCTTTTCCATGTGAACTAGGAGTCGTTATCACTGTGAATTCTCTGATGTAGGGATCCATTGGGCATGTACGGTACAAAAGAATATCCATCTCTAGGTTGGAGGCATAGCCGAACAGTTTCACAATGTTGCCGTGCCTTATTTTCTGAGGGTCTTCACCTCGGCATTGAGTCCACGGCCGTGTGGATGCGCCATTGCTTGGTTCCTAAGGAGCTTGATAGCCAGCTCAATGCCACGTTTCATAGCACCCACGGTAGACCGTCCCCTCACCACCTCTGCCTATAATGTTCTCTTCACGCATGCAACTGACCACTTCTTCCACTAAGATGTTCACGGAGCGATCAAACGCGGCACCATCTTCCAAGTATTGGGATCCCTTCTTGCTCTATGCCCTCGCAACTTAGTCAAGGCATAGATGGCGGCGGCAATCAAGAAGAGTAGAGGCACCCGGCAAAAAGCGCGAAGCCAAAGCAATGTTTTCTTGGAGGCGTGTTGAGGCTTTTTCAGTCTGGCGGGGGTGGGGGAAGAGGGTAACCGCACATGCCGGGGTTCCTATCGAACCTTGGCTTTTCCTTCGGTTTTTGAAGCTTTGGGAGCAGAGCTAGAGAGCAGATTATTAGATAGGTCAATGAAGGAGATATTGGTCTGATTACCGTTGCACAAATTCGGTGGCTCCCCTCTTAGCCAGTTAAATGACAGATTTAGTTCGGTGAGTTTTTGATGTGACTTGATGCGGTCTGGTATCCCACCAGAGAGCTTGTTGTGGCTGAGGTCAAGGGTCATGAGCGCAGTGCAATTTGTAAGCTGTCACGGGATGGCTCCCGTGAGTGAGTTGTTGCTGGCGTTGAACACAACAAGATTGAGCATTCCAATCTGCCGGGGTAAAGCTCCAGAGAAAGAGTTCATCTGAAGAGACAACTTTTCAAGCTTTGTTTGGTTGCCTATGAATGGACGTATGCTCCCACTGAAGGAATTATTTGCTAAATGCAAATACAAAAGTTTCACACCCACAACGAAGTCCGGAAGTTGGCCGGTCAGATGATTGTTTGATAGATCCAGCATCCAAGCCCTTGGAAGGTTGAACAACCGCGCGGGCACAATGCCGCTCAGATGGTTGTTGTCCAGTTTGATATATCCTAGGCACTTGCAGTGGCCAAGGCTCTCAGGGATCGACCTAGAGAGATTGTTAAATGCAAGATCAAAGTATAACATCTGTAGTACATAAATACAGTAGGTGTCAGTTGTCTAATCCATAGTTGGCAGACAACTAACACTAATTGTATTTTTGTACTACAAATGGCGTACTTTGATCTTGCAATTAACAATCTCTTTGGGTTGATCCCGAAGAGCCTTGGGCACTGCAAGTCCCTAGAATTTATCAAACTGACCAACAACCATCTGAGCGACATTGTGCCTCAAGGGATTGTTCAACCTTCCCAGTACTTGGATGTTGGATCCACAAAACAATCATCGGCCAACTTCCAGACTTCATTGCGGGTGTGAAACTTATGCAATTGCATTTAGCAAATAATTCCTTCAGTGGGAGCATCCAACCATCCATAGGCTACCAAATATGTCTTGAAAAGTTGTCTCTTCGTGATGAACTCTTTCTCTCGAGCTTTGCCGCGTAGATTGAATGCTCAATCTTGTTGTGTTCAACGCCAAAGAACAACTCACTCACGGAGCCATCCCGCAGGCAGCTTACAAATTGCACCGCAGGCTGACCCTCGACCTCGCACACAATAAGCTCCTCTCGGTGGGATACCAGACCTCATCAAGTCACTTCAAAAAACTCACCAAACTAAATCTGTCATTTAACCGCTAAGAGGGGAGCCACCTAATTTGTGCAACGGTAATCGATCAATATCTCCTTCATTGACCTATCTAATAATCTGCCTCTAATAATCGCTCGCTCTAGAATGCTTCAAAACCGAAGAAAAAGCCATGGTTCGATGGGAACCCCGCATGTGCGGTTACCCTCTTCCCACTCCCCTCGCCACTGAAAAGCCTCAACACGCCCAAGAAAACATTGCTTTGGCTTCGCTTGCTGGTGCCTCTACTCTTCTTGATCGCGCCATCTATGCCTTGACTAAGTTGGGCGAAGGCGTAGAGCAAGAAGGGATCCCAATGCTTGGAAGATGGTGTTGTTTGATCGCCCGTGAACATCTTAGTGGAAGAAGTGGTCAGTTGCATGTAGGAAGAGAATATTATAGGCAGAGGTGGTGACGGGGCGGTCTACCGTGGTGCTATGAACTGTGGCATCGAGCTGGCTATCAAGCTCCTCAGGGAATCAAGCAATGCAGACGACACAGCCGTTGACTCAATGCTGAGGTGAAGACCCTCAGAAAAATAAGGCACCGCAACATTGTGAATCTGTTCGGCTATGCCTCCAACCTAGAGATGGATATTCTTTTGTACCAATACATGCCCAATGGATCCATACATCAGAGAATTCACTGCGATAATGGCTCCCAGTTCACGTGGAAAGACAGGATCAAAGTCGCGGTCGAGGTGGTGCGTGCTTTGAGTCATATGCATCATAACTCAAGTCCAATGGCCATACACCGTGAGGTCAAGTCCCAAAACATTCTGCTCGACTCTGCTTTCGAGGCTCACCTCGCAGACTTTGGTCTTGCCACTTTTATCGACGGAAGGGCATACAGTTCGCGGAGAGTGCGCCTCGGCACGTTTGCCTACAGGCCGCCAGGTAACGATCCATGCCTGCTTTGAACTTCAAATCAGATTATTCAATAATGTCCTGTTTCCAAAAAAAAAAAAAAAAAAACCAATGACGTTCTTTTGTGCCTTTCAGAATATGGAAACAGTCGTGTCTATGATAGGAAAGGTGACGTATACAATTTTGGGGTGGTTTTGCTTGAGTTGATCACAGGGCATTGTGCAGTCCATGACAGTATGAGCCTTCGTGAATGGATCATGGAGCAGGCCAACCAGATTGGACAGGGCTGCAGCCCTCGCCGTGGCTGACAGCCGTCTACGACCGCCGGAGCCTGTGCAACTGATCGTGGATCTCTACACGGTGGCCATGGCGTGCGTACAAATCCAAAAGAGAGATCGTTCAGCCATGTTTGAGGTCCTGCGCGTGCTTTCCAGCATCCAGGGAACCCAAAATTAGCCCCACGACCTTGGTTGTTATTACTACTTAACGTGTTTTCTCATGTGCCTGCTCACCATGTAACTTCCGTGTAGAGATTACCTCAAATGTACACATTAGTAGGGATTACCTCAAATGTACACATTAGTAGGGATTACCTCAAATGTACTCTTCTGGAGTTATTTATATTGTATCTTTGCATATATTTAACTACCGTGAACATGTGCCCAGTATTTGATTTTTTTTGTTGAAAGGGATTCATCTTCATGTTTTCATGTCGCTATATATTCCGTTTGATAGTGATATACTCCAAATCAATGTTGAGAGATGTTCAATCCCAGAACTTCCTGGGGTATGTGGCATCATATAAGACTACTTTGTTTGCTTTCTTTTGGGACTTCAATTCCGATCAGTTTATTTTGCTCGGTGTATGCTAATTGTATTCGAAAAAAAAGACTTCACTCCATCAAAGTGCGGCTGTAACTGTTAACTGGAACCTCTCTCTTCCACATGGATCGCGCGAAGGCCACACATTTGGCTCAGGCTGCACGTGGATACAGTCCATAGGGGAATGCGCCCATGTGTTGAAAGTGTTCCTCTACGAGGCTGTCTGCACTCGTCGTCCTTTAAATGTCTCCTTTAAAAGAAATATTTCGTCTTAGTCACTCCTTTTATATACGTTTCTCCGCACTCATCCATACTTTATCTCATCCTTTATAACAACTACCGCTCTGTGGGTCCCAGATGTCAGAATTTTTTATTCATTCCCATCCCTTCTCCTCGCCCACCAACCACCACCACCGCTCCACCGCGCCGCCCGCCCCACGCGAGGGCTGCCCGCGCCGCCGAAGCTCGAGCGCCGCTCCCTCCGGATACCGCCGCGAAGTCCATCGACCACGACGCCGCCGTATTTCCTCCGCCAGGTCGCCCTCGCGCCTTTGCCCGCCGGAGCTCGCGTTGGGCTTTGGGGGAAGGACGGGCGCGCGGTCATGCGGTGCGGCGCGGCGGCGTGGCGGCGCGGCCGACGTGGTTGGTGGGCGCGAGAAGCCGCCGCTAGCTCGGCGGCGCCACGACACGCCCGGGCGGCGCCGGGATTCCGCCCCAGCCCCGGAGAAGGTGGAGGCTGCGAGGCGCTGGCCGGGAAGCGGCGGGGGGCGGAGCAGGGCGCGCCTCGACGCCGACCGGGAGGAGGGCGCGCCTCGACGCCGATCGGGAAGCGGGCGCGGGGGCGGAGCTCCTCGGCGGGCGGGCGGCGCGCCGGCTTCGGTGCTCGCGGGCGGTGCAGGCGCAAGATGTCGGATCCGCCTTCCCGGCCGCCGACGGGGAGAGCAAAGGGGTGGCGACCGGCGGGAGGAGCAGCGGGGGCTCGCCCTTCTTGCCCAGCGGATCCCGCCGCTGGCGTCGAGCCCCGACCTCCCGCAGCGGCGCAGCGGTCGGTCGCGCGGTGGGCGGCATGGCTCGCGTGAGGGCGGAGGGGCGGGCACGGGCGGGACCCACGATATTGGAGGGCGTCCGCTCCTACGCTAGACTTGACGAACACGGATGGAAGAGGAGCTAATGGCGTATCTCCGCCTGCAGCTGTTTGGTACTCTATGTGGTACTCGAGTTTGGGTTTAAAGTACCCAGTGCGGATAGCCTCAGCACCTAATCCATCTATCGATCTTTTTTGCATTTTTTATTAGTGTTCCTTCTTTCATCAGCACCTAATTTACCGATTTTTTTTTTTTTTTTTTTTGCTTTCCAGTCTTTTTCAAATCTAAAATATGACGTAGAGCATGCGTGGCATCTCAGCGTCGTAAGACCTGGCAAAGGCGCATGTGTTAGAGCATCTCCAACAGTTTTTGCAAAATGTACTTGACAAAACTTGTGATTTGCCAAGTCACAAAAAATATATGCCAAGTAAAAAAACAGTGGCTCTCCAATAGTTTTGCAAATTTAGCTTGGCAAAAAGAAAAAGAAGGCAATATGCAGCATGCATGTAGGGAGATGATTTTATTTTCGCGGTCAACACGCAACATGCATGCAGGGAGAAGATTTGCCAAGTCCCTCCCAGCTTAGCATATTTGCCAAGTTGAGGATAGTTTTTGCCAAGTTGCCATATTTTACCAAGTCATTTGCCAAACTGTTGGAGAGGTGTTTTAAGCGTTTTTGCCAAAACTCAAGAATGCTAACTCCATTTGCCAAACTGTTGGAGCTGCTCTTACCGGTGTGAACGGCTGAACGCATCGCTGGTCGGAAGCACGCACGCAAGTACATGATCAAATCGTGATCATATTTTTGAGTGTATTCCATGGGCTCAAGCTCAACCGACGACGGATGAAGTCTTCCTAGTTACGCACTCAACATTTTCCGTGGAAGATTTACTCAGCAATACTAAGCGCTAATCCAATAATTTACTGTGACGCGCTGTATAAGAAGGTTGCCGTGGTGATCAGACCCGGTTTTCGTTCCGTCAGTGACGGGCTCCATGCCATGCGTGTGCGAGTTGCAAACGCGGGCACCTGCCTCAGGAACCTAGCCTGCCCGATGGGTCCCCTCACGCAGCCAGCGACGCTGAGGAAGGCGACGCCGCCGCCTCGCCCGATCAGTGCGTCCACCCACCCGCGCCACCGCCCCACGGGATCAGGCAGTATCAGCAGAGGCCAAATCGGACACTGAGCGAGTCGTGAACGCCGACACAGCACGAGTCCGTGAGGCGGCCGGGAGCCCGGAATACGGGACTGCGGCATCTCCCGTCGAAGCTAAATCAGACGCTCTCGATATTTACTCTTTGATATTGCCTGCGTGTTGTTCATTCATTCGTTTAAAGAGCTATATGAGGTGATATCATGTATTTATCAGCTCCAAAGGTTGATAATATCTGTTATTAGTAGCAACACTGAAATTATATTTTCTTACCATCGGTTAATTTTATCTTTACAAGTGTATCGCTATGTGGTGCACTAGCTTCGACTTCAATTAAGCAGGAATATAATGGCCACCCAAATATTTCTAATCGCATTTCTATACGGCTTCTCAGTTTTGTCCACCGGCTTGTCATCATAACAATTTCAATGAAAATAAGCAAACAAACAAGGTCTGCAGCTTTTCATCTGGATGACTTGATCTCTGGAACTCGATAATGATCTCTCAATTATCGAAGTATGAATTAGGGTTTCAGGGGGTGGTCTGCCCATGCTTATATAGCCTCTTGGGATGAATCTCAGCCCTTGGATCAAAACGACTTCATTGGACGGCTTAGATTGGATCTAAAGGTCGGTTGTAGGAAGATTCCAGAAGCAGGACACGTGTCGTCTCCTGATTGGGGCGGCCGCCCTGGCTCACTACCAGTGGGCCCCAGCTTCAGCGTGGTGTCTTCTGGTGTCTTCTAGATCCTTCCAATTTGTACTAATGGTCGTGATTCGAAAGGTTAATTTGTATGTAGCCATTCCTTGGTATTTTCTCTGTATTCCTGCAAAGATCAAAAATTCACACAACTCATGGAAATCATTAGTATAAACCCTATCTTCTAGTGTTCCTTTTCTCTTTGAATCATTTCTAATGTTTATTTAATAGTAAAAAGTTGACGCTATCCACTGTCAATAGCCTCGCCACGGGACGAAGCAGTTTCAGCTCGCCAGGAGAATCCCCACGGAACTTCTAGGTCGATGCTTCAACTGCCTATCCTACTGGCACCGAGTAGCGACCGCCGTCACGCCATGGCGCCCTCGTCTTCGCCACAAGTTCCACCACCTTGCCGGACACCGCAAGCGGCAAAGGCGTGTTGTGACGTCGGTGGCGAACGTCCGCCACGCCCGCGCCCATGGCGGCAACTCACCGGCCTTCCAAAGACGCTGCTCGCGATCCCCCCCCGGCCCCGCAGCGATGCCTCGAACGAAGGTGGTTCAACCCGACGACGCCGACGCATACGGCGGCGAAGATAACATACACCGACGCAAGGTGCATGTGTTGAGGCTTCAGGGGACCACGACGACAACGCCACAACCTCTGCCTCTGAGGTTGCTCGCTGCTGTGTGCAGGACCCTCTGGCGGTGGAGTTGCGGGCATGCGAGGGGCCTCCTGCATGGGTCGACCCTATGTTGGAGGAGCTCCCTGCCTTGTTCGGTGTGAGGCCCTCAGTTGGAGCTCCATCTACCGGGCCTGCTGCAGTGGGCGAGTGTTGGCATTTCTTAGCGTCACTGCTAGTATTACCAATGTCGCCAAGGAATACCTTAACGATAGTTCTGAACGTTTACAGAACAAGTCCGCAAGCGCACGGAATTATCACTGTAGCATTTCACCCGGGAGTATTCGGGTATCGTTCATTTATATTTTCCCAAAGGAAGGCATGGTGAAAGACTCTAGTATGGACATGGACAAGATAACATGTTTGCATAATATACCAATACTCAATACAGGGGCAGGTCATGATAGGTTTTAAGATAGTGTGATCACACACTTGAGCCGGTCCTAAGGATAAAAGGGAAAACAAAGAATAAAAGGATGATCCTAAGTGGAGCAGGCATGTTCTAATATAATTGTGCAAAGAACAAGTTAATGGTCATACAATCTATACAGACAGAGTAAGATGGACAGGGAGATGCCCGCAGCTGGTCTGCCAGCCGATAGACACTTTAAGAACTCCTACACAATACCTGGACGTGGAGGAGTACAAGGGACGGACAGGGCTGTCACCACCTGCCGCCTATGGCACCGTCATATCCTGAAGGTTCCCGTGCACCCGGGCTCTATGCCCGCATACTAAGGAACTACCCACATCCCCCTAGGACTCTGACCCTATGGATCAACGAGCTAGAACATGGGCAAACCCGAAGGTACGACAGACCGCCATCTAAACTCCATGTTATATCTTGTATCAATGATTAAGCACAAAGTTCTATATGACAGAATCATAACATAGAAACTATAGCCTAGTTCATATGCCATGAATATGTCAAAAGAACACCATGTTATGATCATAACATACAAACCATATGCTTAACACGTTTTTGTTATGACAAAAATAAATGATAACTACCGATTTACCTTCGGCAAGGGCTCACCTTTTAAAGTCCGTTGAGCGGGACTTTTCTCCCTTCATTTTCTTGATGAGGTATATCCGTGTCGGGAGAAATTGATGTGGATGTTGACCCTTCTACCCGCCATACCGCTTAACACGTTTTTGTGGTTGCGTTTTGGGTTGTTTGTTTTTAGTATATCTATGCATGTTGAACCCATTGAATGGGCATCTCATTGTTTGTCCATGCATATGGAAACTAACATGCCCGGATCCTACGTGTAGGATTGCATTTGTAGTGTTAAGAAATGGTCTCCGATCGGTGGAACCTCCTTGTTGCGCCCATGTCTAGAACGACAAAGTCCATGGGGATGTATGTGTCTTGAATGTTCACCATAATGTCCTTGGCTATTCCCTCCGGCTTTCTTCGTGATTGATCGGCCATCTGCAGTTTGAAACTCTACAAAGACAAAGGTCCACCTAGTATTTTATCATATGTTACCTTGGACATGATGTTGATGCTTGCTCCAAGGTCGCGAAGGCGTTTTTAAAGACATGTGGGCCAATTGAGCATGTGATTGTCGGGCGGCCAGGATCTTCCTTCTTGACAACGATTGATGGATCTCGCAAGATACTCATTGTTCTCCGACATTGAGGCTTACCGGACCTCGTTGAGACCATATTAACAGTTCGAGGGAAGTTTCAAGTTGCCCCGAAATCTTTCTCGAACCAAAGAATGTAAAGCAAATGTAAATCTGAGCTAACGAGTTTCTACCATTTGATTAAAGCTCAATTGGTTTTTAACACAAGAAGTTAAACTTTCTATTTTAGAATTCATATCTTTAAGCATTTTATCATTAAGCATTAACTTCTTAGTCGATTTTCAATTATTTTTGCTTGGCTTGAAACTGTTTTTTTCAAGGAAAGGTAATTTGAATTATAACTTGAGTTGAAATTTGAATTACCTCCTTGGTTGTGTAGGTGCGACTGGTTAGTCCACCCATTATGGCCTCCTTGTTGGCGGAACCCGTTGTTGGTGTAGGTGGTGTCTCTACGGGTTTCGAGGCAGTCGTTCCCCGAATGGCCAACATTGCCACAGACTTCGCATGTCATATGCGAGTCCATGGCCTTGACGGTTGCCATACATTCCTTCTTTTTCAGCAGCACATTATTCAAGCCTTTTCAATAGGAGACCCATTGTTGTAGCATGCTCATCCATCTCCTCCATGGTATGCATGCCTTCTTGTTGTTTGTCCAAGCTTTCCTCTCCCCAATTGTGATTGGACACCATTTTCTCGATAAGAGCCGTAGCTCTATTGACGGTGAGGGAGAGGAAGGCACCTCTAGCAAAGGGCATCGATGTGCTCTTTTGATATGGGTGTTAACCCGTTATAGAAGTTTTGCAGCACGAGCCAGTTTTCCATCCCGTGGTGCGGGCATGCTTGAATGTACTCTTGCAGCCTTTCCCACGCCTCAGGGATGGGCTCCATGGAATTATCTTTGGAAATTGGCAATCCTTCCCCTTAAGGCATTGGTTTTGCCCAAGGGGAAGAATTTGGCGAAAACGCCGTGAAACATTTACTCCATGTGTTGGCAACTTCCTTGTCTCTATAGAACCACTGTTTTGCCTTCCCCGTGATGGAGAAGGGAAACAGACGGAGTCTAATTGCGTCTGGTGCGATATCCTTGATGATAATGGTGTCACAGACCTCGAGGAAGTGTTGCAGATGCGAGTTTGCGTCCTCGCTTGGCAAACCATGAAATTGGTTTGCCCTGCACCATCCTAATCGGGGCGGTCGAGCTCGAAGTTCTTAGCGCCCGTGTTGACAGCGGGCCCAATGGGCACATTGGCAACAGAGGGGATGGAGTAGTCGCGGATTGACTTGGCCATGAGTGAAGTAGCAGATGGTACGGGGGTGATCGGTTTGTTTGTTGGTGGAGTAGCAGGAGAAGAGGTGGTATGAGACCGGTTCTTCCTTAGGAGTGCCTCCGGATTTTGCAATGTAGTTGTTCGACAGGGGACAAACCAATGCGTACACTATTCTATTTTCATCCACAACAGGAGAAAAAACATGAAAGATTAGCTGCATGAGCAATGGCTATCATACATGCATATCATCATGAACATATCTGACTAGATTCTTTTAACCAATGCCTTCCCCGGCAACGGCGCCAGAAATGCTTGTTGGCATTTCTTAGCGTCACTGCTAGTATTAGCAATGCCGCCAAGGAATACCTTAACGATAGTTACGAACGTTCTGAGAACAAGTCCGCAAGCGCACGGAATTATCATTGTAGCATTTCACCCGAGTATTCGGGTATCGTTCATTTATATTTTCCCAAAGGAAGGCATGGTGAAAGACTCTAGTATGGACATGGACAAGATAACATGTTTGCATAATATACCAATACCCAATACACGGGTAAGTCATGATAGGTTTTAAGATAGTGTGATCACACACTTGAGCCGGTCCTAAGGATAAAAGGGAAAACAATGAATAAAAGAATGATCCTAAGTGGAGCAGGCATGTTCTAATATAATTGTGCAAAGAACAAGTTAATGGTCATACAATCTATACAGACAGAGTGAGATGGACAGGGGAGATGCCCGCAGCTGGGTCCGCCAACCGATAGACACTTTAAGAACTCCTACACAATACCCGGACGTGGAGGAGTACAAGGGACGGAGACGAGGCATCACCGCCTCGCCTACCTCACTACCGTAGGGCAATCACATATCCCGAAGGTTCCCGTGCACCCGGGCTCCATGCCCGCATACTAAGGAACTACCCACATCCCCTAGGACTCGACCCTACGGATCAACGAGCTAGAACATGGGCAAAACCCGAAGGTACGACGGACATCGTCATCTAAACTCCATGTTATATCTTGTATGAATGATTAAGCACAAAGTTCTATATGACGTAATCATAACATAGAAACTATAGCCTAGTTCATATGCCATGAATATGTCAAAAAAGAACACCATGTTATGATCATAACATACAAACCATATGCTAGTTCATAAGTCAAGATTATTACATGAGAACAATACTCTAGTTCTATAGCACAACTATAATAATAAGATGAGAACATGACTTTGGAATAAATCATATTTGTATTCATACCAAGATTCTTCTCCAAAATACAAGCTCTCCAATGAAGCTTTGCCTTGCTCACCAACTAAACTAATTCTAAAACTAATAAAAGAATACAAGTGGAGAGGAATGAGGGCTCTTGTGTGATGATGATTGAATGAGGGGAGAGCATCTCCTTTTATAGGTGAAGGAGAGGGGCTCTTTGGAAGATGTCCCACCCCACATGGAAAGACCCAAACCGACCTCCTATAGGCGGTTTGAATAAAATAATCACCGGCAGCACCCAAAACCGCCATTGCAACGTCGGTGGAGGCTGCACGCTGCCAAATTTGGGCGCGAATCGCCTCGTTGGGGATCCGGCCGGACCTGTGGTCGGCCGCGGTCGGCCGAGCCCATTTGCCACCAATTTTCTCCGGTCGGTTGGTGGATGGGCTTGGACCCCGGATCCGATGGTGCTTTGGTCCATTTCGCCTTGAATTGGCTTTTCTCTATTTCTCTTTGATTGCGCATTCCCGGAATATGTGTTCTTCTTTGCGCTTTGTTTTTTGTTTGGCGTCTTTTCACTTGATTCCATGTATAAGTCCCGCAAAACATATTTCTCGAATACGTGGAACTAGGTCAATAGTAAAGGTATATGTCTCATAGGTTTGCAAGTTTCCAAAAAAGACATAAGTTGGCGGTATAAAATGGTCGATAACGACCGCCAACAACGAGCCCTCCGAGCCGTCGCCTTACACGTGTGCCTCGATCCCGGGTATGCTAGGGCGTGATGCGGAGGAGGATCCGATGGTGGCTGAGGTCGCCGCCTCGCTACCCGCCCTCCAAACCTATTGTAGCTTAGACTTCTCCCGTGCTTGCTTTGCCCCCGCCCGTGTCGGCCCGGTGGCGGCTGGGGCGCCACGCCGCCGCTCTTTGTTATTTCCGCCGCTACGGTCCAGAGGAGATAGAGGCATTGATTTGCCTACCGCTGCGCAACACCTCGCCGAGGCCGAAGGCTGCGCCGCTCCAGACGCCGGTCTCTCCTTCCACGCTGCGGCACGATGGCGCATTGTCGCCAGCCGCGGAGAACGCCACCGTGTAGGCCCGAACGTCTTTGTTGAAGAAGCTAGGCATTGAAGTCGAGGAGGATGCTGTCGACTTGGAGGTCAAAAGCAAATTCAAGGCCGTCTTCCGTAACACGTCGACTTGGTCGGAACAGAAGAAGGAGTGTTTCCAGATTCTCTTGAACAAACATTTCGACGTAATGACCATGGATCTGGACTTGGGCTGGAGGATGAGGTGTAGATTCCGGCGTGTGTGCCTTTTAGTCGTAATTGTTTCTTTGTAATCAAAATCGTGTGCGAGCATGGACGGCGCCCGGTATGCCCCTATATGCCAAGGCATACCCATGATTTGAGGAAAAAAATTAGTAAGTATACATGTTTATACGTACGTATGTAATACATTCATGTTTCTAGAATTCTGACTCAGTATCAATCCGCCCATTTCTACCACAGTGCCAAGCCTACTAAAGAACTAAACTACTGCAGCCCCGAATTGGAACGCCGCCTCCCTGCTTGGCTGCCCCAAATCGCCACGTTTGTCGCCTGGGCCGGCACCGCCCTCCTCTCGCTGGCCACTGCTTTGCCCCCGCAGCGGCAGCGCGACGCCGCCACCTCCCCGACCGGCCGACCCGATAGCCCACTCCGGCGACCAGCGCCGGGCGGGCAGCCAGCCATCACCTCCCCCACTCATCCGCTCCGGCCGACTCGCCCCTTTCCCCTTCGCTCCTTAGCCTCCCAGCGAAGGAGCCGGGGACCGGCGGGCGGCAGCGCAGCGGCGCTGCCTTTTCTGCAGCAGCAGTAGCACTGCCCGGCTCTCCCGGTCGGGCCCGTTATGCCACGTTTGTTTCGAAATTTTGTGCATTTGGCATACCCAGCCACAAATTCCTAGCTCCGTCACACTGTGCGAAGTCGTTGTCTGCGGGTTGCCATCCCCTCGTTTCCTATATTCAAAAACTTCTGTCCGCTTTATGAAAACGCGCTTAGACGTGGTCTAAAAAAAAAGCAGACATGAGATCGAGTGGCTTGCTGGGTCCAAACAGCACATCAACAGCTGACGTCGACCCATCAATTTGGATCTTTGCATGTTGCATGAAGAGCACACATGGTGCACGGCTCACCACACAACAGCACGTACATCCCATCAATTGGTTACCTTGATGTCAATTTTTGATGGGTAAATCCCATTTATTAATTGTATTTTATTTACATATATATTGCATTGTCCATTTATAAAATATCCAACTTGTAGGTGTAACTTTGGATTCAAATAATGTAGTTTTTGATGAATATTTAAGAGGCAAGCATGAATCACATCATCATTAGTTAGATATTTTTTTTCACTTTATTTCATCTTAAATGTTTTCATCAAATGTTATGTTCAATTAAGTGAGAATTCAATTATCATACATATAATGAATTGCAAACTATACATTTCTTGTTATCTCTATTGGTGTTTGACTTTGGTGCAGTAGGTGGTTTTGATGTTCAAATGTTGGGCCTAGACAGAAGAATTTCATGAGCTCCATATAATTAGTAAAAGTGCGACCTTAAGTATTAGTATTACTCAACAAAGAAATGCACTCATTAGTGATGACAACAATCGAAATGTTTCTAGTGAGAAATAGTTAGGATTTGTCACGTTTCATAAGGTTTTATCTTTTGGTAGTGTTTGGATAGGCTCTGTAACATCCTAAAAAAGGCCAAGTGGGCCCAATTCACGGAATGGGCCGACGGTACTGTAGCTGGGGCAGTGGGCTGAAACACTGTAGCGGGGGTGTACAGCCAGACTCCGGGTACTGCAGCGGTCTGGTACTGTAGTTCTCGGGTAGTGTAGCGGTTCGTTACTGTTCAAGTTTGAGTTACTGTAGCACATAGCAACCAGATGTTTAGTACCATACCGTGAACTGAGAAAGTTCCAAACCGACTTAAATACCAGGGCTAGGGACGCGTAGTAACCTTCGGTTAACCGTTTTGAACGAAGCGAGGACGAAAGTTCAAGCGGGTTGCTACGCAGGTGGGACCACTCCTCGGTAGAGTGGGCCTGGGCCGTGCGCCGGGACTGGATGTTACAGGCTCTAGGTTTGGGATAGGGATATGTAATGGGTTAGAGTGAGCAACTCTAACAGCATCGTTATTTATCTTGTGGAGGCCATTTTAGAATTTGTGTAGCGACAAGTAGACTCCAACATATGAGCTATCTGATTTTGTAAAATAGGACACTGGCTATCCCTTGATTTTCAGTAACCATATATAGCCAACCACGAGCACTCGCTATCTGACTTTGTAAAATAAAGGATGTTGTGGATCTCTTATTTTTTTGAGGGGTTTTCTATTTTACAAATTGGCCATTGGAGTTGCTCTTATAAATATAGGTGGGTTTGGTGGGGATATGGTAATTTAATCAATTTTCCTTGTTTGGTCTTTGTTGGGTTTGGTTTTGGGATATAACATTTGTTACCAAACTACCCCTCACAAAACAAAGGAAAAATCATTTGTGCAAGGTAGCTCTAAGCATAAACGATTCGAGTTATGAAGATTCCTCCTGCTTAGTTATTGCTCCTCAATTGGATAGACAATCTATAGATGCAAGCACAGAGAAAATAAAAGGAGGGGAGTTAAAAGGTAAAATTGAGGAATAATAAGACAAATCCATAGTCAAAGGAAGCAAACATCGATGCAATCGAACATATTATAGATCAACCAAGTGCCTTGGCATCTCGCCCAAAGCAAACTTGAGAAACCAAGCACTGTCGTAGAGATAGATGTTGGTGACTTTGGATCTATAGGGGTCAAAGAAACAAAAATAATTCTCTGATTCAGTCCAAACCCAAATTTTGAGGATATAGAGAAAAACTTTTGATATCCACACGATGAATCCAATTGTGTGTGGATGGGGGGTAGTATATGGAATCGGCAAAATTCTACGTGGATTAGCCGATGTTTAAAATAGGACATAGGATAATTTATCTCCCTAGACTAAAACCAAGAGGAATTCAAGATCTAAAACAAAAATCTTGTTATTAGTTGAGAACTCTTATTTTGTGAAATGGTTGTGTCGGATATAAAATATCACGTACTCTCAGCAGGGCCATTATGAGGAATGATGGCGCGGCAAATTAGGTTAAATCCCGCGAAAGGATAAATTAACCTTGGCCTGATCCCAGGCAAGATTCGCGTCTCGCCCGAGCCCTAGGCTGCAGGCCTCAGCGCCCGCTTTCGCCCGAGGGATGACCCACGGACGGACCCTCAGGCAAAATAGGCCAGCCATGGGCGCGCCACGCGCCTTGGCCTGCCCCGACACGCAAAGGGGAAGGTATACCACAGTGCTTTCCGTATCCGCTTCCACTAACCTGTACAGGGTACACGTAAGGGAGGTGAACGGTGTCGAGTCCAACTGCCCCAGATAAGACCGGACAATAGCACGCCCAACCACGGCGCAGCATGGGCTGACCTCACGCCTCTTGAGTCGGGTACGACTATGATAGGTCACACCCTCGAGCCATCACGTAAAAGGGAAAGAGGCACTACCTCGATTGGATGGTCGGTACAGTAAAGCAGCATGGTACAACCACCCACGCAATCGCCATGACGACAAGAGTCGAAGTACGACAATGGAGGAGAAGACAATGATGAAGGCCACTCCATCTCTCTGTACCTCTTTTCTTCACCTCGATGACACCTCGCTTGTAACTCTGCCCTCCCCTTCGACTATAAAAGACGAGGCAGGCCCTCCACGCTAGATAGATTTTCAAGGTTCCCACCTTGCACGACCACACACACGCACTCACTTGCTAGAGACTTGGGAGTTCGTCCCAGCTCTCTCGACCGTTTGTACACCCCTACAACAAACTGAAAACCTCTCTCGACCGTTTGCTCCCCGCTGGACTAGGGAAATTCTGCCCGAACCAGGATAAATCCCCTTGTGTCGATCCCTTTTACCATCCAAGCTAGATGCCTAAGCATACTATTACTCGTTGGTGCTATTTCAAAACACCGACATGTTGTTTTATGTTCTAAATTTTGAATTGAGAACTGTTGTCTATTATTACTTATTAGCTAGTAAAAAGCTTGTTTGAATATAAAAAGCTTGTGCGAGATGTCTTGGACCAGTCACTCTTTGCCAGCTAGCACATATACCTTCCCTCCTCTACTTCTTCCCCACCAACGCTCCATGCATATCCAGCTGCCTCTTCTTAATTCACCAGCAGCACTCCCTATATGCCTTCTCTCCTTCGCCTTTCTTATCGACACTCCATCCT
This sequence comes from Hyparrhenia diplandra, assembly GCA_015847255.1. Lineage (NCBI taxonomy): Eukaryota > Viridiplantae > Streptophyta > Magnoliopsida > Poales > Poaceae > Hyparrhenia > Hyparrhenia diplandra. The sequence continues at coordinate 4,746 of JADLZK010004986.1, read as the reverse complement.
TTTCTTGTCTGATCGTTTCATTCTTCGGACCCCTATATACATATATAGGTATTCACCCGATCGAGGCAGCTTCCATCCACATTGTAACTTTTAATTAGCTGGGGCAGCAGCGCCGCATGCATCTTCCACCTTCGACGAGCGCGTGAGAACAGCGGCTGCAAGCAAGTGCAAATCTCTGCAAACATGCCGTATTATGGTCGTAGATATAGTTATTGGTCAGGTGCGCCAAGGCATCATACTTTTATTTCTTTCGACAAATCAGTCCCTCTCCCCTTTGTGTACAGTGCAGCGTGATACCATGCATTTCTCTCCACTAATTACTAATTATTACCCCCCTTTTCTAAAACATACACTGCAGACTATGTTGAACAATACCATAGGGCACAGCGACTGTCCAACGAGAAGCGTGAACTGGAGAGGCAACTCGCGGAGAAGACGAGGTCTGCTCAGGTGTCCTCGGCCCAGGTCTTCACACTGGGGCACAAGGTGCGAGAGCTGGAGCGCCAAAACACCGGACTGTCCGGTGCGCTGGCCAAGCAAAGGGAGGACACCCGGAAGGCGGGCCTGCTGTTCATGAATGCTGCCGATAGGTACCAAGAGGAAGCCAAGAAGCAAATTAGGGCAAAGGTAGAGGAATTGGCGAACACGAGGAAGGCAGGCCTGATGTTAATGGACACCGCCGATACTTACCAAGAAGCGGCAAGGAAGCAAATTAAGGAGAAGGCGGAGGAACTAGAGGAGGCGAGGAAGGCGGTTGTGGCGCTCATGAAAGCTGCCGATGCGTACCAGCAGGAAGCGAAGAAGCAAATTAGGGATAAGGTGGAGGAGGTGAAGGTCATGGGGGCCCAGAAGGCGGAGCTGGATACGAGGGTAGAATCTTTGGAGTCGGGGCTCAGGGCAGCTCTAGCGAAGAACCTGGAATTGGAGGGTGATTATGGTAAGGTGAAGGCTGAAAATGATAAGCTTCGGTTGAAGGTTGAGAGGTTCATGATGGAGTTAGGTTCATTGGCGGAGGAGAAAGATGCTGCCGCAAAGGCATTTGATGCTGAGAAGGAAGAAATCTTCATGGAATTGGAGGACTCGAAGATGAAGGTGGAGGTAACTCAAGCCAACAAGGATTTGATGAAGTGTCTAAATGATAGGCTTCAGTGGACGCTTTGATAGCTGAGCTTAAGCAGGAATATAGCTTGCTGGAAAGCAGGGGCTGAGATGCTCAACATGTCATTGGCTCAAGCGAAGGATGTGGAGATCATGAGGCAATAAGGATGCCTCGGGGGCAGTGGCGAAACCAGCAAAATGATAGGGGGGCGGGTCTGGACACACAAATAGGAGAACCGGCGAAATGTTTATGTATATATGATATAAATATTTATATAATCATAAATCATAATGTTTGTTGTTGACAAAACCTAGAAATTAAAAGGAAAGGGAGAATGCATCTTGTTATTTATAGAATAACAAAATGATAAATTAGCATAAGCATACAATGATGCAAACTGAATAAAAAGTTTGCACTGATGATCATTGCAAATTAGCAATTAAAAAAATTAGAAATCGTATCATATAAACTATACTTACTTTGCGGCTGCTTGCCTGCTGCAGACGTGCTCGTTCGCAGTGATGCTCGCTCGGGCTCGGCTGCTGCGTGCTCGGCGCTCGCCTGCTCCAGGGGCCACGACCAGCGACGCCGCGAGGGCCGACGGGATGTGATGGGCGGCCGGACGCGGGCACGCGGCGAGCCGGCGACGCCTCGAGTCCTCGACGCTCGACGGGATGGCGATGGGCGGCCGGACGCGGGCTCCTGTTCCGCCTCTGCCTCGGGTGGAAATTGGACGACTTCCAATCCATCAAGGATTTGGAGAAGGGTGAAAGTGGCAAGCTCTGGCCGGAATGTTTGATAGCAGAGCATAATCATAACCTGTCAGAAGCAGAGGCAGTGGGAGGCTTGGGAAGAATATTTTGCTGATACTTTGTCCTTAACAACAGTGCATCAATTTGTTAGCAACGGAGGTAATGGAGCTTTCACCTTCGCACTACATGACAGAAAAAAAAAATCTAGGCAGTTGAGCTTTTCACCTTCGCACTACATGAGCAGAAAAAAAATCTAAATAATGTTACATATGCGTTCATTAAAAGCGAAAGTAATGTCTGATTACACTGTAACCAGTTCAATGTAGATTCAGTAGTCTTTGCATATAAGCAGAATTGTTTGTATCCCTACGCAAGAGTATAGAAGTCATAGACACACAACATGGATTTACAGATTTGCCCATTATTACATTTAAAAAGAAAGAAAATAATATATACATTGGTCACACTTTTTTTATATTGTCCCACGACTTTGGTACTTTTCAGTACCTTTCACTGGCTACTCCCTCCGTCCACAAATAACCTAGCATCCTAGTAATGGGCACGCAAGCCAAGGTGGGTGTAAAATTACGAAAATGCCCTTGAAAATATCAGTCAGTACTTCATCCTGTCTCCGGTCTCAGCGTTTTCTCAGCGCTCTCGCATAGCAAACTTGTGGATTCTGGAGCCTTCGTCATTTCCCCTTTTATTTGTTCCCATGCACCAGTAAACTTGTGGCTACTGTACCGCTGCAACACCGCCATTAAATGACGAACAGCGGCGTGGTATCTATCGATGCACGTTATTTTTGGAAAAATTTCAAATCGTAGACGTGAAATTATTGGTGAACGGAGGGAGTACTTCTTATTTTTCCACCATTTGATTTCCCTCAATGTCACAGGAGAAGAGTTGTCGCCCATGCTTCGTTTCTCGCGCGCCTTCCATGATCTTCCCCTCACCGGAACTAACATTTCCTGAGTACGTACTCTCCTCGAACTGCTCTTGGGGGCTGACTTGGGGGATGACTTCGACATGACTGAAGGCTACTACCCAGAGCACGCAGCACTTCTCCATCGTTGACTACCATCCCACTGGCGACGACAACCCTCAGGTCATGCCACCGGACCAAAGCTGACCAAAGGGCCACCTACCTTAGAGGAGAAGCGAGAGCGTCTCAAGGTGAGGCAGGCCAACCTTGAGGCCGGGGCGCTAGGAACTTTAGCAAGGGCGCAAGGAGATGAAGTGCCAGCAAGCACCGTGTCCGTCGCGACATCAACAATGACACGCGAGCTCATAGCGGCCCGATAATCCCATGCATGCTACAACGGGGAGATCCGAGAGACGCCAAACCCGATGATCAACGGGAAGCTTAATGAGGCCAAGCATCTCCTCGGCCGACGACAGGTCCTATTAGGCTAGAGGGAGGGTTTTTTTTTTTGCAGAATGGTTAGAGGGAGGGTGAATAGCCTAATTTAAAAGTCTACAAATCACTAAACAAACTTGTTAGACAAATAACCAGCTACAAAGTTTTTGCACTTGCAAGCCACCTATCCAATCAATTCTAGTCAAGTAAAAGTCTCTATGTCACACATAAGACTAAGTTACTAATTCTACACTAGTGAGCAAGCTAGAGAGTAATTACTTCTAACAAGGCTAACAAGCTACACTAGCAAGCTACTCAACAAAGCAAGGAATGAACAAGTAGTAATGAGCTTGAGTTGAGAGCGTTATACCAAACGTGGCAAGTGATGAACCAATCAATCAAGATAACCAATGAAATCCTCGGCAAAGAGATGACACAAGTTTTTTTTCATGAGGTTCACTTACTTATCGGTAAGCTAGTCCTCGTTGTAGTGATTCACCCACTTGGAGGTTCACGCTAATAGGCTACGCCTAACCCGCAATGGGTGCAGCATAACCAACACCGCGATGGGGGATCCACAAGCTATGAGCAATCCACTAGAGTTGCCTCTCACTAACTCCCGCAGGAAGGCACAAGAACCCCTCATAAATCCACCAATCAGCGAGGAGACAAGCATACCCTCCGCTCAATGATCCACGCTGCTCCAAGCCATCTAGAAGTCGGCAAACTCCAAGAGTAACAAGAGAAACCACAGCGATGCAAGCCCAAGTGCCACTAGATGCGCCCAACGCGATGCAAATGCACTCGGATGCTCTCCCAACTCACTAGAATGATGAACAATCAAGCAACAGTCCAATACATCTATCACCAAAATAATACATATGCAACGAATTAGATCACCTAGTGGCACTTGATAACTGAATCTCTAAGATTTGTCCCCTCTTAACAGTACGGCTATCGATCCTAAACACACTCATACCCTCTATGGTGTCTTGAGTCCCAAAACAAAAGAGCCTTATAAAGTTATACCTTTGCCTTGATCTCTTTTTTTTTTCTCTTTCTTCTTTTCCAATGGAGGAGCACTTGATCCATCATCTATCACCATGACCATCATTTAGCTCCACCACTTGGACTAGCCTAGCTCATTTATCACTTATGACAAAGGGTTAGTCGAAATAGGTTTCATCAATTAGCCAAAACCAAACTAGGGCTTTCAGCATCACCATCCCTTCCAAAATTTTGGAAACAGCTAGCATGAGAAGGGGATTGGAGATGTCATAAATGGCAAGATTAGAGGGAGCAAAAGGTGTAGGAGTTTGCTCAAACGAGAATGGATTGAACAAGTGTTCATGAAGTAGCTTCCCTGCTCATGAAGTTCTCATTCATTGACATTGTTCTTCTTGATCTTCCTAGATCCTTTACGGTTTCTATGATTAGGAGTTCTTGGATCATTGGAGGACTTCAAAAGAGATCATAAGAGGATTCGTTGGGGGTCAAGGATGGGATTAAGGATAGGTTATCTAATTTGAACATGG
>JADLZK010004985.1:0-41852 GCA_015847255.1 Hyparrhenia diplandra | reverse complement strand
GCTAGCAGGTGATTTTTGCGCCGTCGGTGACATCCGTCGGTGACATGCCTGCAAGTGGAAGTATCGCGTGCAAGCGTCTCCTTCGCGCAAGTGCCTCGTCCGCGCGCGTTGCCTCGCCATCGTCCGTGAGAATGACGTGAGGCCTAGCACGTGAGCCTTGAGGTCACGGTGTAACTCCCGTTCACCCACCGATAGTTGCCGGGACTCCTGTCTCCTGTGCAATGTCAAACTCCAGGATGATCATGCGCGCGACCTCCAGCTGCATGTCAGAAGAAAGGCCGCGCAGGTGGTGAGAAGAGTACAGCTGCAGCCACTCGACGTTCCCGAACGCCCGGTCAAGTCGCTCGAGGGTTGGGTTCTCCGTGCCGCTGGACCAAGTGAAGCGGCGTCCCCAGAGGTGGATCTCCTGGAGCTGTAGGTCATCGAGACATCGCCTGAAGCGTGCCATGAGCCCACGGTGCAGCCGTCCATTGCTCTTGTCGGCTGCCTGATAGATGAGATTGAAGTCCCCGCACGGTAGCCCCGGGCGGGATGCTCTTGATGCCCATAGTAGATACTACCCATGGGCTTGGCTGGGCGGCTAAGTAGTGGGCCATAGCAATCCTTGGTTCTTGTAAAGCATTGAGCACTGCGCACATAACAATCGCAATCGCATGTAATCCCTCCTGCCGTCGCGGATTGTAACGTGCTTGCAGCGGCGTTACGGTTTCCACGGAGATGGAGTGGCGGCGGCGGTGGCAACAGCGCAGGGACCAGAAGGAAGCGGCGCGGCCGGAGGACGGAGGACCATCCATGACGTCCTGGATGACCAGCTCCGGCGTTTTATCATCTGCCTCGACACCCAGATCTGGCTCATCCATGCGGTCACCGACGGAGGCCTCGCCTTCCTCTGCCTCGTCAGCTCGCTGCACCATCCCACCATCGTCGGCCACTACCACATCCATGCCGGCCACTACCACATCCATGCCAGTGGCGATCTTCGGTTCATGGCCTCGTCGTCGACGCTAGTGCCCATCATGGCAAACACAAGATCTAACTTAATTGGCGTGTCAGCAGAGTAGTTTGGACTGGTTCTATATATCTCTTGTGTGTCCAAAATCAGCATGTTGAAAGTTGGAGCAGAAACCACGCGGTGGGCTGGCATTGTCAAGTAAGCCTGCAAGGGGTTCGGGTTGACCCTGTTGGGAACTCGACCCGCCCCTCAAAATGGCCCACGGAGCGAAGCGGACAGGTTCGCGACCACCCTCAAACAAAAAAGGGTTCGCGACCCAATCGAACCTCGACTTCGTAGAAGGCGTCCATGGCACGGTCGCATGCGTCGCTCTGCTGGCTAGCGGCGGCAGTGCTAGAGAAGTCGCTGGCGGTGTCATTCCTGGAGAAGTCGCAGTGCGTGGCGATGGCGGAGTGGAGCTCGTTGGAGATGACGTCGTGGTCCCAGGTGTACTCCCCGACAAGATCTTGGCGGCGAGGACGGACGGGGCAGCTCCCTAGCACCGCGTCGCACAAGCAGAGGAGAAGATAAGGCAGTTTGTCACCGTGAATCTCCCGTGAAGTTGAAGAGAAACAAAATGAGATGGCCCAGGGGGTAAAACGGGGAAGAAAAATGACCTCAAGGAAAAAAAGCATTAAATTTGGTCTAAAATCGAATGCAGGGCATTTTAGTGGATGTGATTCGCTTGGGAAGGGCAATTTGGCGAAGCCCACTACCTTAATGGCATTCCGGCGAAACCCACCCCCGACGATGGCAAAATAACCATTTTCTCGCAGGCCAATGTATGTATGTGGCAGTTGGCAAGAGCACAAGCAAGTGGAAGGAGCAGCACCACGTGGCGTGGAAGGAACACTTCGATCAATCCGTGGATAACCCGCGGGTCATCTGCGCCCCTGTTCAAAAGGATCAGGTTCGATCCTTGACCCACTTTTGGAACGCAAGGAGCGGGGGTTCTGGATTAGGGGCGACCCGAACCGCTTCATTTGCATGCCTATTGGCAAGTGGGAACAGAGAGGCAGCCGTTGTGCACATAAACACTTCGCGAGTGCAGCAGGAGCTGTGTGGGCTAAGCCCAAGACCAGGCGCAATCAACAATAGCAGTGATATGGTGGTAGAGGTGTACATGGATCTGTTTTATTCTGAAGGAAACAATCTCTGAAAACATCGTTAAACATTGGAAAGGAATGAAAGGAAACATGTTACACGACCGATTGGATTACAAAAGATCACCAAACAGGCATAGTGTTGACGCGAAGTTAGGGCTTCACACCAACACACCGGGAGGGCCTTGGACGCCCACGAAGGTTGCACCCAACCTTGAAGCAGCGAGCACCGCAGCGTGGCAGCCCAAACCGATCTAGGGATCGGTAGGGCGCGTAGAGCTCGGTGACGGCTAAAAGAACCTCCCTTGAACGCACCTCGGGAAGACCCGTCGGGAGGGACGCGACGCGAGGGGTGCTCTAGGACCAGCGTGGCCGCCTAGAACGCCGACGAAGAACGCGGAGTTCGCCGCCGAACAGCAACGTAGAGGGGTTGAGGGAAGAAGATGACCTACAAACGGGACAGGAGATAGATTGGTTGTCGATTGGATGTAGATGGGATCAAATCGGCCATGAACCTCTTTATTATATAGAGGAGGGTGGTCTTATCCTTTTAGGAAACCGTCCCTTGGATGTTTCCAAGCCTCGAAAAACTAGGCGACCAAAACACGATTGGAAACAAATCGGTTCGGATCTCAACCATTACGGACACGAACCTGCGTCGGGGGTGACCGGACGCTCCACGATCGGCCCACCAACCGGACGGGCCAACGGTGGCTGAGTCCGGTCAACTTTTTCCGTATCAAGCTCGCAGATTGATCGCGACGCGACGCCATAACATGGCCGATCCGGACCCCGACCGGACGCAGGACCGACGCGACGAAACGCGGCGCGCCGGCGATGTCCCGAAATCGATGTCCACCAAACAGGCTTCCATTTTCAATCCTTGGCCGACCGGACTCCCAGCGAGAGGGGGTGACCGGATCGCTCCGGTCAGCATACCCAATGGAGCGTCCGATCGGTTTAACGAAAAGGTGAATCTCATATAGAGAGTCCATGTTCGCAAACCGATCGTGGGGCGCGACCGGCCGGACGCTAGGACCGACGGGACGGACCGGACGCGCCCGGTGAGTCCGGTCGCATTCCGAGAGCCCTTTTCGATCCTCCTCGAGAATTTGACTAAGTCTGGAATTTTACGGTGGGTTAGCTCTTCGAAAATATGGTGTCCACATCATTAGCAGGTTAGTACTTTCTCAAATCTATTCTTACCATAAACTGATAATTTTTGTGTTGTACACTAAGTTCTAAAAATTATCCTCCACAAGTTAGTGACTTATGTTTTCTTTGAAGTTGAAGATTCAAGATTAAGATGATGTCTTTTCTTTAGTTCATTATTGAAAATATTTTTAAATTTTTTTAGCTAGATTAAATTTACTTTTACATACCCGCAACAACGCACGGGGAATTCACCTAGTTGCTTAGATAGGTGAGCCTCACATGCTTCGATCAGTAAAGTACTACGGAGCAATATGACACTGTGTTAGATCCAGAAGTAGTCTAATGTAGAGCCGCAAGCTACGGCGTTCCATCACGTTACGAGAGATCACACTAAGATTTGTCAGTGTTTATTTATGCTGTACCTCTGTCACGAGAAAAATAAAAAGGCGCAACTTCAGCATATATACAGTATACAAGTGCATAGTTTAAGAGAGGACTAGGCGATGCAGGCATGCAGCAAGACATGACGTGCTTGTATATTCCATCTCACGCACATCATGAGCCAATTGGGAAAGAGTATCAACCATTACCTTAGTATTACCGATGAACCACCAGCTGGCATACTATATTCCATCGCATGTATCATGAGCAGATTAACAAAAACAAGAGACTAGCTAGCTAGCCTAGTCTACACTACTGGAAACTTGAATTTCTCCACCACTTCGCTCTCCACCAACAGAAATAATAATATTTATGTTGAAAACTGATAGAAAATAATGAATTTTCGGTGTGTTACATATCAACGGGATGAATTATTTCAATGCCTTTACGTTTTATTTGAGAGTTTAACCTCAGTGTTGGGGGCATACCGTTTTGCATCTTTTCCAGTATGAAACCTCCTCAAATCCGAGACCTCAAATCTTATTTGATAGAAGGCACTGACACACCGAGACCCCAAATCTTATTTGATAGACGGCCGGAAATGTGCATGGGGATGCGGACGACACGTGGAAAGGAGAATGACTATGTGAATGGGTGGATATCACAGGCGGTGGACTATCGGATGCCTCCCCACTGCCATGTGGTTCCAATGCACCGTGGAGTCCATTGAGGAGTCACCCTAGGCGTTCGGGTTTCCTGCAAACTTCAGGTCGGGTAGTTCGGGTTTTGTGAAATTCAGGTAATAGACTTAGCTACCCGATAACAAACCCGCCATTACCCGCAATTTCGGGTTTGGGTATACCCAATATACCTGAAAATGACATGTGGTGGCAGCGGCGACTGGTGGCCTGACGGGGGGTAATAGCGTTGAACTCAGGAGTCGGGAGTAAGTACCCGAGGAGACGCGAACTGAGAGAGGGCAGCATAGAGGAAAGAGATGGCTGGCCGGACCTTCAGTAGTCGATGCCGCCGCCACCGCGGTTGCTCAAACCCTAGCAAGAAGGATAAAGGGGCAATGGGAAAGGGAGCTGGAGGAGTGTTGACACTTGTTAACATACACTTCACTTATCAATAAAACATGAGAAATGGATAAATATGCATGCGAGACATAGATATAAGGTTTATTCTAACAATTTTCCATGACTTTTGGTGAAATATGTATTATTTAGGGACTATTTAGGAAAACAGCAAGAGTTATCAAGAATTACAAAGAAATCACATGTCCAGATCATAAATAAACCGCATACATATTCAAGAAGAATCTAGAAGACACCAGAAGTCAACTCGAGAAAGCTCAACCAGGATGGTGACTAGGTGGAGCACGGCCGCGTCCTCCACGTGTGTCAACTCCTTTTCTTCTTTGGCAAGCAATCTAAACCGACCTTGAGGATCAATCTTAGCCATATATCAAAGTCGGTTTGATCCAAGGGTTGTCCTTCATCGCTCCGAGCTATATAAGCAAGGCCGAAGACAAACCCTAATTCATTATTATTCATTGTAAACATCTATAGGCACAGACCCTGAGTCTATACTATACCTAGACTTGATCTAGATCTAGACATAAGAGCTAAGCGTCAAGGTTGAGAGATTAACTTTGTAGTCATTTGGAGAGATTCAGCTAAACTGTAGAGATTTAGAAGTGTGGGTGGAGGAAGAGTTGAAGGAAAAGTCGGACTTGACGGGCTCTCCTCTTCATTTTGGACCTTTATGAGCAAGTTCTTCTAGAGCTTGTTCTTGAAACTTTGTGGTGAGATCACCTTCTTATTCTAGTAAGTTACTTATACTTATTTAGTCTTTCGGTTTGCAACTCTTATTAGAGTACTTCAATTCTTATAGCTTTTGGATTGAAGTTGTTTTGTCTAGTGTAAGCATGGTGCTTAGACTAGTATTGCTTGTGAATGCATCTTATTCTTAGGATCGGTGGTTAGCTAGCGAGGGTGACTTTATAGCCTCGACTAATCCTCTAGAGTCCACCACTAGGACCATGAGGTCGGCGCCGTCCGCGGTGACATCATCAGTGGCGGCGCCCTCCTGGTCGTTGCTGTAGTCATTGAAGATCGTGATGTCGAACAGGTGCTTGCACTTGTGATCGCGTGTGAATGGCTCATCACAGTTGAAGCACAGTCCCGCCTTGCGTCGTTCCATCATCTCCTCCGGTGTCAGCCGTTTGAATGGCCGGGTCGACGTCGAGGCTGATGTCGGTGGTGCTGTTGTCGATGTCGTAGTGAGTGGCAATGGCGCGGGTGCCTTGCCCCGCTACTGTGCCAGCTTGCTGGACTTGTAGAGGATGGTCAGGCGGCGCTCATATGCTCTGGCAAGGGACATGGTCGTCTCCATGTGCTTTGAGTCCTGCAGCTCGACGTCAGTCTTCAGTGGTTCCCCCAGTCCTGCTGTGTAGATGTTGATCTGCTGCTTGTCGTCGAGGTGTCCTGCTCGAGCGACGTGTGCCAGGAACTGCTCCGTGTACTTATCCACGGTGGTTGTCTTCCTCAGCGATGCCAGTTCACCCAGCGGATTGCGCTGGGTAGCTGGACCGAAGCGTTCGTTGACATACTAGGCGAAGCTCGTCCAATCTGTCAACAGCTTCTCCTAGGATAGCCTCATGTACCACTGCTATGCTCCTCCTGTGAGATGATATGAAGCGTACTAGACTTGCTCTGTGGTTGGCGTACCTTGTCCCCTGAAGAATTGTTCGCAGCGGTTGAACCATGGTAGGGGATCGTCCTTGCCATCGTACGTCGGGAAGGACAGCTTGTGCAAGCGCGTTGTGAGGCCAGGGAAGTGCTTGACGGGAGAGGGAGGGGGCGGCGCGTGCGCCGCCGGTGCCGGCGCCCCTCCTAGCGACGGCTTCAGCTCGAGGAAGTTGGCGAGCATCTTCTCCAGATCAGCCGCTTGAACTGGATCATTCATGGACTGTTTGCCCCCGTCCATCCTTGGCTTGATGAAGGCGCGGCCGGAGTCCTCCATAACTTTCTTCAGTGACGTCTCGGCCTCCTTTAGCAGCTTGATTCGTCTTGCATCTACCGGATCAGTATCGGAGAGGACAGCAACTTGATCCGTGAGCGTGTCGAGACGGGTGGTGAACGTGGAGAACTGCTTCCCCACCTCCGTCAACATCTTATTCGTCTCGGTGTCCATGGTGGTGGGTGGATCATAGTGGTCTCCGGATACCAGCTGTCACAAACCGGATCGATTCCGGCGTGACACGTGGCCTGGTGCGAGCGGCGGCGGCGGAGCGCTGCTGGAGGAGCGGGAGAGGAGGACGCGCTCGCGGAGGAGGACGGGGACGAGGAGACAGTGTGATGTTTTTTTTTTTTTTTTTTGCCTGGATGGATCGGGAAGGAGAATCAGAAGCTTCCTATATATTTACTAGGCTGGCTCCGGACGAGAAGCTGGATCACACTGAGGGAAAGCTGGCCAAATAAGCCGGATTCTCGAGAAGCCGTGAACGCGAGAAGCCGCTTCTTGGAATCTGGACCGTGGATCGGCAGATCGAACGGTCAAGAGGATTTTGAGCGACGTGGGCAAAGTTCTGGTGCGGGAAGCTAAGGCAACATATAGATCTTAAAATATGTAATAATGTCACTAAAACTCATGCTAGTCCTTGTTTGAACATATAGCTGATGATCATTATCATGGCTAATCCTAGCGGATGAACACAATGTTAATCCTAGCTTAACATAGCACATGTTGTCCATGGCAGCAATCTTCCTCAAAAGCTCAAAATGGATTGTTTGGTTGCACATCGCTGTTGACAAGCTGTTGTATACCAGCAGTTCGAAGTTCTTGAAAAAAAGTGATAGAATGAGTAATTTAGCAAAGGTACAGGTTCCAATGTACAATTTACAAGGAGGGTGAGATGAGAGTGAGACAGTTTGTAGATTAACAAATTTATTTTCTTGCTATCTTACAAGGAGGTTGATACTTGTATTTTAAGATTTCATGGGTCAGACAAACAAAAGTTGGACTAGATCCATCCTTCACTATTTAATTTGCTTGCTGCATTACAGCCAACAGCACAAGGATGAGCTAGGTTACCTTGCTGCTATGGATAGAGTAGCCTCCTCTTATGCTACAGAAGATCTGAAAAAGAGAGAAAACATTATTACTACCTTGTGATACACAAGAATGTGCAAGAATTGGTTAATTGTCACAAACCGGATCGATTCTGGCGTGACACGTGGCCTAGTGCGCCCGGGCGAGGGCGACGCACCCGGCGCTAGGACGGCGGCGGCGGCGGCAGCAGGGGGCGGCGGCGGCGGCGCGGGGGGGGGGCGGCGGCGCAAGTAAGTAGAGGAGAAGGAAGGGAGATAAATTTCTTTATTGCTTGTTGACCTGAAAGATTACAGACCCCTTACTTTTATAGCCCGGCTAGTGGGACTTGTAAACCAAACAATCTCTCTAAAAGGTTTCCTTATAGATTGGAATACCTTTTACAAGCAATCCCTATTTATTTTCCTAATAAGGGTCTTCCTTATAAATAAAATATCCACTTGCACACCAAAAAGTCTAAGATAATCCTAGTCAAATTCCTTCTTTATTCTCTAATTAATTCCCGAAGAATCCGCGGAAGGGAGGCGGAGGCGGCGGTGGCGCGCACCCGCCCCCCCGGCGGCATGGTGCCCGTCCCCCTCGGCCTGTCATCCTGGGCCCTATTTCCTTGCATGTGACATTAATGTACATCTATGTCAAGACAAATTACTTTCTCAACAAATTGGCAAACTTACTTTGGTATACACTCACCATAAATTATTTTGTAGAACTGAATTTTCAGAGCATAAATTTTGAGATACGACAGAAAAGGAACGAGGACAGTACATACAAGAAAAATTCTGGAAGAAACTACAAAACTCATGTCTGAACTTATAGAAGTCTGGAGAAACTACAGAGCAGACAATGCCCACTTGTTCGCCAAGATTTTTTATGAATTAATATATCAGGCCACTATGTACTACTATGAACTAGATGCGTGACATGCCACTATCTAACAGCAGATTATGGTTTGCATAGACACAAATCAAAGTTGTGGTTTTTCTGTCTTGAAGCAGCAGACTAGCATGCTGTCTTTGGTCAGATACTCAGTTCAGAAGTTCATATGATCACTCATATACTAACAGAGGGATGCTACTGCATCAAAAAATAGAAATGGATATTGACAGTAGTAAATTCAAAAACTGTCCTGGATATAGAACAGTTCTAAGACTACAAGCACTATTCATATCAACACAGGAACAACCTGAGAGAATCTACCATCCTTGTAGTGCTTCCTGTAGAGGAACCTGTCAAGGACTTTGAACTAGCAGGGATTGGCAACCAGTCATCGGAGAAGTTTGACACTCAGTACAAGCAAGTCTGCAAAATTATGTGGTTCTATTTTTTTCAACAAACTAATACTGTTGAAAAAAATAGAACCACATAATTTTTTTTAGTTCAGCTAACTTTGATGGGTGGAGGCAATTTATTGGACAAGAAGTGTGATACTATAAATTGCAAACTAATACAGAGATATATTTTAAAAGGGTCAAGTAATTGGAATATTTCAGTCATATCACCAATGTCATCCATCAGCAGCAAGCAATTACCTTCTGCACTCTATTTGTCAACGCAACCAGCTTACTCTTTAGGCGTCGGAGTCGTTCCAAGTTTAGGAAAATATTTTTGCTATCAGCTCATCTTGTAATGGGTAAGCTTCAGCCCCTAACTCAATAGCCTGAAAAAGATAGTGCAATAACTTTAACTTTTACTGATGATCCACCAAATCATTATCAGTAACATTGAGCATAACTAGTAGTACACAAGCTGATAATACAGTATGGGTAAGCAATCTGAGGTGCACGAGTCAGAGATATGAACAATGCTTGATGGGATATATTCTAATTTATTCACAGCAGCAGCAGTTTCTTATATATATAACTTTTGTAAGAGAGCCGAAGCAACATTTTATTGTCTGAGACTGAGTCCCATTTTCCAACAGCACCCAGTGGTTCCTCCGTGGCTCCGCCCACTCGTAAACCGCCCGTTCATAAGCCGCGGGGGTTCTCTGCCGCAACGGCAAGAGGACACGCATGGGGGCGCAGCTGCGGCCTGCGCAACGCCGAGCACGATGATGCCTTCGCAGTCGAAGGCCGTCACCGGCCACTGCTAAGAAAGGGCGTCATCTCACATGGAGTCCCTCGTCACTAGTTCACCACACATCAGGTTCGTACGCTCCACCTATTGTTAATTATTATATAGTTATTATTATTACTCCATCTTTCAGAACGGCAGACTGTTTCTTGCATGAGACTAATAACAAGTCGGAGTAATAATTATTAATTACTAATGGATTTTGATCTCTGCGGTTGTTTTTAGGTTGAGATTCAGGTCAGGAGGATCTTTTACTCTGGATTATCAGGCTACCTTGATCACACGAGTGTTTCCCATCAGTACATGGTATATTCAGCAATACAAAATCGATGGATTAGTGTGCTCTTGCATCCTAGGCGTTCGATGGCATGTCTCTTTGATATGGTATATACTTCTTCTCTTCTCACTGTAATACAGTTTGGTTCTCTATATATCAATGTGTTTTCCTAGCATCATGCTCACATTACTAGAGTTGTTGTCTTCCAGATCAGCATTCAAATTTGAGTTGTTGCTAGAGTGAATCAACTATGATACAAGCAGTCACTTAGCTATTTACCACCAGACCAAGCTACTTTTGGATAACCAAAAGATGATTTATTTATCATAGGTGCAAAACTCAGATATTGGTGACTAGTGAGGTTTATCAAATGTGTCATGTATGTGCACCAAAGAAACATTTGGTGCTACAGCAGTACATGCAATCCTCTTTTCCTTTTTCACCTGCATGTAGTGATCTTTTTAATCTTAGATACAGTAGGTATTCCAAAGGATGGAAGACTTCCCAAGACCATATTTGGTAGTGCATACTGTTGAAGGCACACATACCCCACTTGATCTTGTTTGCATGTACTAGATAGCTGGGAATGGATATTTATTTTTGCAATTTGTATAGTATGAAATGATTGATGGTGCACTCGTATTGGTACTGCAGGTCTGTAGGGTGATCATTATATTTTTCAGTGACTGCATTTTCAAAACAAGGGAGCAAGAGCGATGTCAACCCTTGGCACAAGTGGATCTTAAGGAGCTTCTGCTCAAGGCGGTGCTGGTGCATCTCAAGAGGATGATGTTGTTGTAGGTTGTTGTGTCAAAGCTCTTTCCTCTTTATGTTTTTGCTTGTCAGAGTGCAATAGGTTCAGAGCCCTCAGTTGATTCAGACATAAATGAAACATTGTGCTTAGCCTTGACATTTATTTATTTTTTCTAAGATGTGGCCGGAGATGTGGGCTGCATTTTAAACAAAGGAATTGCTAAACCTCACCTGAGATTTATTTTGCACTAGCCTTCCTGACAAATCATTACTGGCTTTCATATGTCCATTATAGAACTGCATGAGGCATAGTTTTTCTAGAGCCTGATTTTGGCAACATATATGCGATGCATGTTTTATGGCAACCGTATATGTGATTAGAAGTGCAAAACCAAACAATGACTGGTAGTCTGGATGAAGTTCCAGCTAGTTTAGAAACTACTGATAGCAATTAACTGAAACTACTAGATTTCTAAATCCACATCTTTCTAGATTAACTAAAACGATTACTCCACATACACTGAATTTTTTTGGTTGATTTCTATGTTTGCAGCTTGCTGCTGCATCTAACCTTTTCCACTCAAATTTAATAGTATGCAAAATTATGTTTGCTAAGCCTGCACTATCTCTTTCTGACATTAGTTTGCAAATGATATTGTGTCATACTTGAGATGCCTAGTTTGTGTTTATGTTATTTGAAATATTCAACAAAACCTATTATGTCTACTTTGTAAGTGTTTCTATTCGTGTAGTCATTTGGAAGATTATGTGATGCCTAGTCTTTGATCCATTATATATTACCAAAGCATATGTCATTTGGCCTTTTTCCATTGAGCAGGAAGACGAACCTTGAGGGACTCTTGGCAAGACGAACTAAATCAAAGATTATGCAATGACAAGGATCCTATCTGCCAAGAATTATCTCTATTTGTTTATGCAGTTCCAACTTTGCAATTATTTTTTGAAGTAGAAAGCCCTTTAACTTCATGATATTGTACAAACTATTGATGTTGAATGATGACTGAAGTTATTAATATCATTGGCCTCTTGTGCCATTGGATTTTGTAATTTTGTGATTTTTGTGTTGCAAATCTTTAATATTCATAAAATAAAAATGGATGCAATATAAATAGCAATGAACTTAATGTCGATGCAATAGTTTGTATTGCATCAAACCTAATATTGATGCAAAAAGATTGTGTATTGCACCGAGCGTAATGTTCATGCAATATGTTTTATTGCACCGAACTTAATGTTGATGCAATATGGTCAATTGCACTGAAGGATAGCCGTTGCAATAGAAATAGTTATTGCATCAAATTATTAGATGTCTTACATCAACATGATTTTGATGCAATAAACTTTTCACATCTCTCTATCTTGATGCAAGAGACATTCATGAACAATGCAATAGCAACCTTACATCGAAACAATTTTGAAGCAATAACCCTTTTGCATCTCTCTATTTTGATGCAAGAGACAATGGTTGGCCGATGCAATAGCGAACTCTCGCATCGGTCACAACAAACCAATGTGATAAGGCTATTGCATCTAGAGATATTGCATTGGCTCACATCAAACTTGAATTGATGCGGTACCAAGCTATCACATCAATTCTGGCCCTATTACATCAAAAATTTGCCGGTGCAATAGAGTAAAAAATTAGTAGCAAAGGACCATTTCCCGCCGCCTTTCATTGATGAAATGCCTGAGCATCTGGCTAATCACTCTTTATTTTGTTTTCTTGATAGATATTCTAGGTATCATCAAATCTCAATCCTTCCCAAAGATCAAAGCAAAACCACTTTTACATGCCCATATGGAACATATGTTATCATAGAATGTCTTCTGGGTTATGTAATGTGCCTGCTTCTTTTCAAAGATATATGATGTTTATATTTTTTTTTTTTTTGATATGATTGAAGAGATAATGGAAATTTTCATGGATGATTTTTACTGTTATGGTAAAACTTTTGATAATTGTCTTAAGAATTTAGATAAGGTTTTGCAAAGATGTGAGGAAAAACACTTAGTTCTTAATTAGGAAAAATGTCATTTCATGGTTAGAGAGGGAATAGTGTTAGGACACTTAGTATCTGAAAGAGGGATTGAGGTAGATAAAGCTAAATTGAAGTAATTGAACAATTGCCTCCTCCCATTAATGTTAAAGGAATTAGAAGTTTTCTTGGTCATGCTGATTTTATAGAAGGTTTATAAAGAATTTTTCACATATTGCTAGACCTCTTACAAACTTGCTAGGTAGATGTTCCTTTTGAATTTGACGATGCTTGTCTTAAATCTTATGAAACTTAAACTTTTAGGGGTTTATCTTTAGTATTTTCACCAACAATCCATCTTTAAAATGTTCTATTTGCAAACCAAGGCAAAACTTTGTTTTTCCCGGATCCTTCATTTCAAATTCTTTCTTCAAACAATATTTTGCTTCTGTGATTCCTTGAGGAGTACCGATTAAGTTTAGATCATCAACATATACAGCTATGATCACAAATTTAGATCCAGATCTTTTTATGAATATACATGGACAAATAGAGTCATTCTTATACCCTTCTTTTATGAAATACTCACTGAGACGATTGTACCACATTCTCCTAGATTGTTTCAACCCATATAGTGATTTGTTCAACTTAATTGAATATTGTTCTCGAGAACCTGCTTCTCCTAGCAGTTTAAATCCTTCTGGTAATTTCGTATACATATCACTATCAAGTGACCCATATAAATATGCTGTAACAACATCCATAACACACAACTCAAGATTCTCTTTCATTGCCAAACTTATAAGATATCTAAAAGTTGTGCATCCATCACAGGAGAGTATGTTTCATCACAATCAATTCCCGGTCCTTGGGAGAATCCTTGGGCAACCAATCGTGCCTTATATCTTGTGATTTCTCCTTTCTCATTTCGTTTTCTAAAAAATACCCATTTATAACCAACGGGTTTGACACCATTTAGTATATGAGTTATAGGCCTTGGGCAACAAATATCCTTGGGCAACAAATCTCCTTCTCGTTTTGTGAGAGAATTTAATTCTGCTTGAATTGCATCATTCCATTTTGGCCAATCTTTTCTTTCTTTGCATTCCTCGACTGAGTGAGGTTCTTGATCCTCATTTTCATCCATAACTTCTAGCGCTAGATTATATGCGAATGCATCATCGATGATGACTTTATCACGGTTCCAGATTTTTCCCGACATGACATAGTTTAATGAGATCTCATCTTTAGAAGAATTAGGTACCTTTGTCTCTTCTTGAGTCATGTCTTCATTTTCTTCAGGTGATTTTTCCCGAATTATTATTTCCTCAATTTGACCATCATGATTCTTTGCTCCCTTCCGTTTTCAAGGATTTTTATCTTTAGAACCCAATGGTCTACCACGTTTTATAGTAGCCTTTGACTCATTAGCAAAGATGGTTGTCCTACTTGGACATTAATTTTTTCAGGAGCATTAACAACTAGAATATATAACTTAGTCACTCTTTTTAAATCAGTAAAAGCATCCGGCAAATTAGAATATATAACTTAGTCACTCTTTTAAATCAGTAAAAGCATCCGCAAAATTATTTGCTAAACTCACGTAAATGAATTATCTTTTAAACTTCTTGCTCACACTATTTTTGTATGAGGATCAAAATAAGATAATGATAATTCATTCCATCTTATTTTGCTATTCAGCTGTTTATTTTCTCCCCCTGTTGTTGGGAAATTTGATTCATCAAAATGACAATCAACAAATCTTGTTGTAAACATTTCTCCCGTTAACGGTTCAAGATACTTTATTATAGATGGGGATTCATACCCAATATATATTCCCAACCTTCTCTGAGGTCCCATCTTTGTGTATTTTGGTGGAGAAATTGGGACATACACCGCACATCCAAAAAATCTTAGATGAGAAACATCTGGTTCTTTGCCAAAACTAACTTTAGAGGGGAAGAAGTATGATAACTTGTTGGTCTAATGCGAATTAATGTCGTTGCATGCAAAATAGCATGTCCCTATATAGACATGGGAGTTTTGACTTCATAAGTAACGGTCTTGCTATTAATTGGAGACGTTTAATAAATGACTCTACAAGCCCATTTTGTGTATGAATATGTGCAACCGGATGTTCAACACTTATTCCAATGGACATGCAATATTCATTGAAACTATTTGATATAAATTCACCGGCATTATCCAAGTGTATAGTTTTGATTGGATTATCTAGAAACTGAGCTCTTAACTTGATTATTTGAGCCAACAGACATGCAAACTCTACGTTGCGGGTTGATAGTAAGGAGACATGTGACTATCTAGTTGATGCATCAATTAAAACCATAAAATATTTGAATGGTCCATTTGGTGGATTAATTGGTCCACAAATATCTCCTTGTATGCGCTCTAGAAAAGAGAGGGACTCATGTCCAATTTTAGCAGGTGATGGGCAAACAATCAATTTCCCTTGAGAGCATGCGTTGCATGGAAATTCATTTGATTGAAGAATCCTTTCGTTCCTTAGTTTATGCCCGCATGAAGTATTGATAATTTTTTGCATCATTACTCATCCGGGATGGCCTAGCCGGTCATGCCAAATAATAAAATTGTTATGGTTGGTGAACTTATTTTCCACCACCATATATGACTCATTCTCTTTTTGCTTGTATAGTATAAACCCGTAACGTAATTCCGATAAGTTCTCCAACACATGCTTTTTCCTCGATGATATCTTTATAATGTTGAGGTAATCCACATTACCCTAACACATTGTCTCTATATGATAGCCATTTTGGCGTATATCTTTAAAGCTCAACAAATTTCTTTGAGACTTTGGGGAATAAAGTGCTTTGTTTATGTCTACCTTTGTCCCACAAGTAACATTATTGTGGCTCTTCCTAAGCCCTCTATCAATTTAGCACTTCCAGATATAGTATGCACAACTCCATCTTGCAATGTAAGAGATGAAAAATGTGTTTTACTCTTCAATAGTTCAAATTTTTGTAGTATTTGTTGTTCCACTTTGTCTATAATACATATATTTTCTTCATTTGCAAGCTCTTGAGGCAATGGTTCATCCATTCGCTTCAAAAATAAAACATACCAATAAACATTACTTTTAGTTGAAACAATTTAATGAATACCAAATAAATGCAAGCATAACACAAATTTATTCATTCATTTATAAGATGAGACATACTATAAGGATACCTGGATACTACTGTTACAT
Organism: Hyparrhenia diplandra; assembly: GCA_015847255.1. Taxonomy (NCBI): domain Eukaryota; kingdom Viridiplantae; phylum Streptophyta; class Magnoliopsida; order Poales; family Poaceae; genus Hyparrhenia; species Hyparrhenia diplandra. Next base: position 25,777 of record JADLZK010004985.1, on the reverse strand, counting down.
CATATTTATTCATGCATGCAGAAGATAACAGCAAGATCATCTATTCTGGGGCGAGGAAATCAGAAACATCAATATGATGGTGTTGTGGTCATATTCTCCATTATCAATCTTTAATTGTCGCACCGAATATATTATCATCAAAAATATTATTGCCACTATTTCATGCCACTTGCAAAAGTTTGTCTCTATCTTTTTGTTCTTCTTCTCAAGTGATTCTTGATAGAGATCAACAAGATATTTTGGTGTGCATCATCATCTACGTGTAGTAAGCGATTTGTGGTTCCGCGTGCCCAATGAGTTCTTCCATCCGTCCAGGCGTGATGTCAAGTTTGACCGAGGTGATTTATTAAACCCTTCCTTGAGGTTTTAAAAGCTTTATATAACTTATGTCTGATGACATGCATTTTTTTGTTTCATCGTTTCCTCCTTTATCTTTATCTCCCCTTTCTTGCCTCTTATAGGAATTTCCCGTGGCCTACATCCGCGGCCACGACCCACACCCACGTCCATATCCACGACCGATGGCGCCTACATCCGTCATTAGGCCACGGAGGTGGATCACGGCGCGCCCACGTCCACTACTATTTTGATTATCATATCTTACTGTATTAACTTCAAGGGGTGGATGTAAACCATTTGGATGTGTCTCATGATTCTTCACAAAAGCTCATTGTTTTGTTCACCACAAGCAAACGGGAAATGAGTTCGTAATATTTATTGAACCCTTTCTCTACCTAGTTTCCGCGAATTAAGTATTCTTTGGCAAAGATATTTGATGCATATGGAATGTAGAGAATGTTTTCTCTAGCATCTCTTGATCTGTTACTTTTTCTACACACAATAGTAACAGTGATGTAATTCTAAACATGGTTGAATTGTATTCAGAAACACTTTTATAGTATTGCAACCTTAGGTGCATCCATTCATAACGAGCTTTAGGGCGGATCACTATTTTCTGTTGATCAAATCTTTCTTTTAGTTTGTTCCAAAGAACAAAGGGATCCTTATCAACAAGGTATTCAACCTTTAAACCTTCATGGAGGTGGCGATGAATGAAAATCAAAGCTTTAGCTTTATCCTGGCCAAATGCACTATCATTTTTTATCGCCTCACCAAGTCCATTGGCATTCAAGTGACTTTCAATTTCTAGCACCCAAGACAAGTAATTCTTGCCCGAAATATCCAAAGCCGTGAAATCAAGCTTGGCAAGATTTGACATAATAAACTACAAAATATGTAGATTGCAAAATTCAAACAATCGTGCAACAATAAAATATAAAAACAAATAGAAAATATAATGTCTTACCACAATAATATTATGATCGGTGTAAAGTGCCTTACCTAGTTCTTAATAGCTTTGAGAGATGGTCGTGTTAATAACGTGTTATAAAATAACTAGTTTTACTATCAAGAATATATATGTGATAATATGAAGAACAAATAGAGATGAAGGAATGCGCGGTTCTCTTTTCACTTATGTTCTTTCCAATACATATGCTCTCCTATATATAGTCATACATATGACATGGGGTTACAAGAATTGATGCTATGAGAGTTACACCATTAATGAAGTAGAAAGCTATAGCTTTGATGGTATAGGGGTTATGGACATCCACAATAATATTTTATAATAAAATATTTGTTGTTTAGGGCATGTTTGGTTCCCATGTGACTAGGGACTAGGAACTAATTTTTAGTCTCATTAAGTCCCTAAATTACCAAACATGAGGACTAGAGACTAATTTTTTTTTAGTCACAATTAGCCTCTATTTCAATAGACTCTTAGGAGAGACTAGGGACTAATCTTTAGTCTCATTTAGTCCCTAGTCCCATGAACCAAACATGCCTTTAGTATGACAATATATAAAACTTAGTTTGCAACCCCCACTAGCTAATTCTCTCGACATGCAAGCACGCCACCTCACCATCCCACTATCACCCCACTAGCATGCCACCTCACCTAAACCCCCTAACCCTTCCTTTAGCCATCGTCATCAACATGTCCCACATGTCTATGGGCATAAAAAGGGTTTATAACTCTTAAACCAAAAAAAATCAAATTCTAATTGCACCATTAAATTTATTTTAATAAATCCTTTAAAACAAGATCTCACATGGATATATTTTGATAAAATTATAATTTGGGACCCGTTGGTATAGAAAAAAAAAAAAAAAAAAAAAAAAAAAATAAAAGAAAAAGAATAGGAGGGCGATATTAATATTGTAACTCATAGAATTCTCCTTATACCTACTGTCAAACGCGGGGGATCCACTAGTTGGAATCCACTAGTTTTATAAGAGCGCGTGTAAAACTTAGATTCTAAGTATGAAGGAGTGCATAAGGACCGTGGGAAAAAAAAAAAAAAAAACTATGAACTTTTTTTAGGCTGCTGCGTGGGCCGTTCTTTTCCGCGAAAGGAAGAGCAGAGGAAAGCTATCAAACGTGCCCCTGAAGGCCTAAAACCCTACCCAAAATCTCTCTCACTGGACGGCGGCCATCTCTTCGTCGATCAAGAACGCCGGCGCAGCCATGCGCCCCTTCCACCCTCCCCGCCCCAACCCCAACCAACACCACCGCGCACGCCCCGGCGGCGACCCGGGCCCGCCTCACCTTCCCGGTACCCCTATGCACCCCGCCTTCCCGCCGCCTGTCCCCAACCTCGCCGCCGCCGCTAACCCCATGGCTGCAGCGGCGGCGGCGGGCCAACCCTTTCCTGGCGCTGCAGCTCCTCGGCCAGGCCCAGCAGCTCCAGAATCTCGGTTTCCTCGCCGCCGCCCTCCAGCAGCAGCAGCAGCAGGTGCCGTTCTTTCCTGGAGGGTTCCCGCCGAACCCCAATCAGTTTGCGCCATTCGTGGGTGGCCCGCCGTCTGCCGGTTTCAGTGGCGGCGGGGCGTTTCGGCCTGGCGGTCCTGGGTTTTGTGGGCTGCGGCCACCAAGTCCCATGATGAGCCATGCGGGGAACGGTTCCAACAACAACAACAACGCTGGAAGCGGTGGAGCCTCGAGGCCGATTCTCAACGTCAACAACAACAACTCTGGAAGCGGTGGAGCGTCGAGGCCGATTCTCAACGTTGGGAGGAAGGACCACAACAGCAAAGCCGGCAGCGGTTGCACGCCGGGGCCGATTCTCAATGTCAGGAGGAATGACCGGAATAGTAGTGCTGGCGACAACGGCGAGGTGATTGAATCATGTGCCGTTATTTTGTTGAAATTGATCTATGGGTATGAACTAATACTAGGCATTTGCATTGTCATAGCTCTCTCTTCTGCAAACCTTTTCATGGATTGTAGGAGTTGATATTAAGATGGTCACTCCATATGCTTAAGATTCCAGTCATTGTCCTGGATTCCAAGCATGATTTTCAGTAGAAATAACCACGCTGTATTGTAATCAAACAATAAATGTTTAACCTAACATTGCTGAGTCACCTGATCTCCTATCGATGTTTCCACCAAATGGCCATTTTGTTCATTTGCACAATGTTTTATTGAATCTTTTGGTGGTCTAGTTCTGTTCCTCTTGTGCTCTTTAACATTTCTTAGATTCGTTCCTAATTCCTTTGGAAAAAGTCTACATCACCCCCTCAACTATGGGTGGTAGACTACATAACCCCCCAACCTGTGAGCCATGCGGTTCCATATCACCCGCTGAACTTTTGAAAACGGTCAAATTACCCCCGTAAAGCAGTTTTGAAAAACCATAGTAAATCACAGAAAAATCGTAAAATGAAAAATCAAATTGTGTTAGACTCGAATGAGTAGATCTACACAATGAACATATAATATGGTATGCTTTAGTTTTTTTTTTTTTACAGCTATGAGGAAAAATAGAAATTTAAAGCTGCAGCAAAAAAAATGAAATAAAGCATACCATATTATATGTTCATTGTGTAGATCTACTTTTTCGAGTCTAACACAATTTGATTTTTCATTTTAAACATTTTTCTGGGATTTACTATGATTTTTCAAAACTGATTTATCGGTAATTTGACCCATTTTGTTCATTTGCACAATGATTTATAGAATTTTTGGTGGTCTAGTTCTGTTCCTATGCTCTTTAACCCATTTGAGATTCGATGTAATTTTTCCTAATTCCTTTTAAGTGTCTGTATCATCTCATGTTATTACCATCTGTTAATAATTGTGTTGATAAGTTTAACATCGCCAGTCATAACCTATTATGTTTAGATTATTTGCTTTTCAATGACATTTTTTCCATTTTTAAAAGAATATACTGACTCATTTAGTTTCTGATTTGTTGAATATTACAGGTGTATCACTTTGAGAGTAAAGAAGATGGCGTATCTGATTTGGCCTCTGAAAATGGGAACACAATAACAGATCAGAAATCCGGATTTAGCTCTGGAAGAGATGGTAGAGGTGGCAGGCAATTTGGTGCCTTTAGAGGGAGGGGCAGAGGAAGGCACCCTAATCAAAATCGTGGAAGAGGTAGTGTGATCTATGACATGCTCTTAACCATACATAATCATTTTTTTCACCTCTTGCTTTTGAACATTAATACACACTAAGATTGCTAAATTAAACAATGACTACCTTCTCTCGGTATTCAAGGAGTTGGGATCGTATGTTTTGGACTGAAGCTATGCTAAATGTTAATCATCAAGCTGGAGCCTATTTCATCGTTGCAAGTCTGCAATGCAGTCTTTTTCCAACAATATGTAAACTAGCATGCACATCCACTTAACCATGAATCTTTTTCTGGGAACATCTTTCTAATCTCCATTTTACTTTACTCTTCATATACCAGCCACTGTTGTTTCATCATCTATCACGTTGAATTATATCTCTCCAACTAACTGCCATGATTATTTCATCATTTTACCAGGAAGCAGAATAATTTCTCTCCAACTAACTGCCATGATTATTTCACCATTTTATCAGGAAGCAACAACTGGGGAGAAACAAAACCAAACTTCACGGGGCACAAAAGTTCAACATCCGGGCATCGCAGTGATATTCCACCTCCAGCATCTGGAGGACGCCGAAAGTATGAGTTACCACATTTTCATCTTAAGTACTCCCTCTAGTAAAAAAAAACATGTTGTTGCGGACAAGATGTGGTCTAACTTGAAAACTGCAGACATCAATAACTGTTACATTCTTTAGTTTGGACTCATGTAATTTATATGTGTAGGTTTGTATTAAAAATACTTACAAAGTTAGGATTTTGAGAGTTATATTCTAGAAGAAGTTAGTGGTCAAGGATATGCATGGAAGACCATTCAAAGCCAAATGTGGCAAGTAGTTTTGACCGGAGGTAGCACTTAGGTAGCTTGGGTACAACGTCCACTGCTCAGTTAGTATGCTTATGTTGCCATCAAACCCTCAGAACTTTATGTCTTTATTTTAAAATAGTTGAAGCACATGCTTCTCTGGTGATTTTTTAATACTTTGATTAATGTCTAGAACCAGGCTGGTATGCTATGACAGCACATTGAACAATAGAGCCTCAATTTCATACTTTTTCTGCAATCACTTTCTATTGGTGCTTTTTTATTTGTGTCTTCGAAGTTTATCTGCCTAGCCTCCTGCTCTTAATTGCTGTACAAACACAAATTAATCATTGGGTTACAGTTCATATTTCTTATGGAAAACATGTACTTGCAGGTCTCCTCGAATAATTTATGATGCAAATGAAGTTAAACGGTGGGTAGAGGCACGAAAGAAGAACTACCCTACAAATGTCAACGTAAGCAAGGTACCTTCCTTTTACTAGGCCTGACCAACTTCATGTTTGCATGAAAGGAACATTTACTGACCAGCTGCTTGTATACTCCAAAACGCAGAAGCTGTCTGAGATAGAGTCAGATAATGAAAACAAGGACAGAGATGCTCAGCTACGTCGTCAGGTTGTCCTATATTTTTTGTTATTATGATTTTATGATCCTGATGTACCTTCTCATTTTGGAAATAGAACTGGTTTGGCTTTAAATGATTTTTAATTACTCCCTCTCCAGTCAGAAATAAGTGATGTTTTGGGGTTCCAAGTCAAACCATTCCTGAATTCCTTTGCATACTATTTCTTATGTGTTGAGTTTGAATATTCGAAAATGTTAAGGGTAGATTTTTCTTGAAATGTTTCATAAAACATTTTGTAATCAAAGTTGTGTTTTGAAAACATGTCTCCATGTACAAAATGTCACTTATTTGTGACTGGAGGGAGTAGAAGGGCTGTCTAGAGCATTCAAGTAGTGGGCACACAAATGTTGATGATATGATTCTATTATTTCAATCTGGAAATGTATGTTGGTCTGGCTCTTAGATGCTACTGTTTTATTTGGTGCAGGAACTGAAGGAAGTCCTAGCAAAGCAACAAGAACTGGGTTTTGAACTACCTGAGCTACCACCTGGCTATCTATCAGAAAATGGGGATCAATGCATCGAAAATAAAAATAATAGGAAAACTCAATACAGGGATTCTCGTTTTGGAAATCGTTTCAATAATAATAACAAAAGACCAAGGCATGAGCGTGGTGGTTTTCAGTCTAAAAGATCTAAGGTATGGAACCGTACTAGTCGCACTGATGATGCAACGGTCAAGAGCAGAGAACCAACCCTCCTGCAGAAGCTTCTTAGCTCTGATATCAAGAGGGATAGACATAGACTTCTGCACGTGTTCAAATTCATGACCTTGAACAATTTCTTGAAGGACTGGCCTGACAAAGCTCTACAGTTTCCTAGTGTCAAGGTGAATCAGGTTGAAATTGGAAGTAATATTAGCACAGACGACTTGGAGAATGCGGAGATGGCCAACGACAGCATCCTTGGTGTAAATGAAAATGGTGATTGGAAAGAATTGAGCTCGATTGATGAAGAAGATACCGATAGTGCCAACAACAACGATGAAGACGTCGATGGTGACAGCGGCATTGAGGATGGGGCCGAGGAGGATGCGGATGATGAGCAGTTAGTGAGCCTGAAGATGATACCGCAGTCTGAAAATTTTACTGAACCGGGCATGCAAATTAAAAAGACAGAGCGCTTCTCCTTGTGTAAAGCTGACCTTGCACACCACCACTTATAGCTTTTCGCATATTCGAGGAGAGGTCTGGTGTTTAATGAAATTTTGTTGTAGTTGAAGTCCATTAAACAAAACTTTGTTGTAGTTGAATTGTTATATGTAATCTCCCCTAGGAATATATATGCATCACATTTCGTTGATGCGCGGACGTGTTCTTTGTCCTTACCTGAAATTGAATGAATACAAAACACAGCAGCATGTTCTCTGTAATGCTCTGCCCTTTCCTCGCAAGACGCAGTCTCGCAGTTTTGCACTCAATTCTGCGCAAACAGGAGTTACAAGATTTCATCTTGAGGACCAAAAGGACGCAAACTAGAACTGTTCACCAACCATCCATGCAGAAGCTCCAAAGCATATGTTGTGTTAAAACTCAATAGTAGGTTTGAAACACTCATCTTATGCTAAGCCGTGGCATACAAATCTAAACGGATTCAGAAGAGCATCGATCCTTGCTTTGCTGCTCCAAAATGCATAAGATGAGTGTTTAGATTTGTACACAAGCATGATCAGAAGAATAGAGGCAGCCTCGTAGCCATATTGTTCGCTCAACGCCGGACGCTATTGGCGCTGTGTAGACATGCCATGCCGAGTGCTTTTACTCCGTCTTCAGTCTTCACCCTCTCGAGGACGGCGCTTGAATGCCGCCGGCAGAGGAGCCGAGATTTCTCGCCCGATCGATGGATCGATCCCCTCTCATGGCCTCAACTGATTTTCAGAGCACACTAAAGGCGACGCGACGCACACTTGGATACAGAATATTACTAGTTGATCGTCCATCGGCCACCGCTGTGCTCAAGCAGCCATGCCTGGAGGCTGGAGTGTGGACTCTGGTCTCTGGACAGGGACCGCCGCATTGATGCGGCATTCAAGTCGGGCGCGATCGAGCGCTGCACGCACGCACATGGCACCGGCGGCTTGGTCCGGTTCCACAGCGCGCTGCCGGCTGCCGCAGCATGGCATGGTGGGTGCGCCACGGCCTACAGGGGCAGCCGCATTCATATCCGCATTCATTCGCGCGCGGTGGCTAGCGACCGCCGGCCAGCGGGCCAACGGCGGCTTGCACAGTTGCACTGCACTGGCAGATGGAGATCGCGATCGCGGATCGCGGGCAGTTTTTGTGATTCTATGAACTACTGCCTGCACGTAACCTGGCAACGTTTCTGACGTAGAAAATCGCGGCCAGGAGTGGCAGTAGTGAGTAGCGACACCAGTTACTGGCTTTTGGTTAGGTCGCTAAAGACACGCTGCAACTACCTCGCCTGCAGCTCGACGGTAGTTCGGCACACGCTTCACCCAGCCACGACTCCGGCACGCACGCTGCCGTCAGTCAGAGACTCAGAGTCACGGTCACACTCGCACCATATATAGTGAGTCAGGTCACTTCTCAGCAAAGCGCGCCAGAAACCCACCGCATAGACCAGCGCAGTGTAGTAGGAGCATAGCATGGCGCGGCCTACGACGGTGCTTGTTGCGGCGCTGGCCGTGGCGCTGGCGTTGTTGTTGGTGACGACGGCATCGGCGCAGGGGCCGGCGGCCGCCCCAGGTCCGGCGCCCGGGATCAGCGAGGAGTGCTTCAACGCGGTGCTCAACATGTCGGACTGCCTCGGGTACGTGACGGCCGGGAGCACAGCGCGGCACCCGGACAAGCCCTGCTGCCCGGAGCTGGCCGGCCTGCTCGAGTCCCACCCGGTGTGCCTCTGCCAGCTGCTGGGCGGCGGCGCCGAGTCCTACGGCGTCAGCGTCGACTACAAGCGCGCGCTCGCGCTCCCGGGGATCTGCCGCCTCACCGCGCCGCCGCCTGTCGCCGCCTGCGCTGGTACGGAACGTAACCCGTACTGCCATGTTGTGCTGCTTGTGCACAGTCAAATCCATCATTCGTAGCTGAATTTTGCTTACTGTTCTTGCAAAAATTGCGGATACTAGTACACTACTGATGCAAATCATCCCATGCATTGTTTTTTCTAGTACGATCGATACGACGACACAAATACGAAATGCATTAACAGAGACCGTGGTTTGATTACGTTTTACTAGTTTGATGAATGAACTATTTTCTATCTGCAGCTTTCGGTTTCCCTGTCCCTGCGGGATTGGTGCCTACGGCCGCGCCCGTGTCAGGCCTCTCTCCATCTTCTGGCGGCCCAGAAGTGCCTGGTAAGCACTTCACTATTATTTGTATTTGTTTTGATTCTCTCAGTCCTTTGCTAGCTCATACTCCTATCTTTGTTGGAGATGTATCATCACCTTGCACACCTCGATCTATTAATACCACTTCCGATAGATTAAGGGGTTGTTTGGTTTCATAAGTCAGGTGGTTTATTAAGTCAAAAAGTGAAATAAGTGATTTATTTTGTCAAACAGCCAATGAGTGATTAAGTCATGGGACTTATAAGTTAAGTAGTACACTCCTACTTAAAATTTATTAATTCATGGAACTTATAAGTTATAAGTGACTTATTTTATCAAACAGACATTACTTATTAAGTCTCTGATTTTAAGTCACCTGACTTAATAAGTCAGCTGACTTATGAAAACCAAACAGGGCCTAAAGCATTGAAAACGCTGACACTGAAATTCGTCTCGAACCCAGCATATGTGCTAGAAAATTATGAAAAACAAATCATTTTTTTTATCTCTCTCTCTCTCTCCTGAAAATTCATAGTTCCCCTTTGAGCATGCTTTTTAAATAGCGGGCTAAGGTGTTTAGTGGTTTGCCTCTAAAACAGATATTAGCGGAGCTATATCGGGCTATAGCAGCATTTAACAGCTAAAATGTACATGAACACAAATAGCGGCACCCTTCCTAAGGCTATAACGGGCTATAACGGCAGCCATAGCGGGCTACACAAATAGCGGCACCCTTCCTAAGGCTATAACGGGCTATAACGGCAGCCATAGCGGGCTATTTAAAACTATGGCTATTAGAGATAAGGGAATAGAGAATATTAGCACTAAATATCCATCAGCGACAGCTCTTTAATTGTACTACTCCCTCCGTCCCAAAAAATAAATGATGTTTTTTCGTTAACCGGTAATTAAAATAGGATTAATATTTATATTACATAATTAGTATCATTGGAAAGATCTTTTGATCTAGTTTTTTAACAAATTTATTTGGAGATTTAAATCTTCTATGTATTTTCTATAAATCGAGTCAAACTTGTGGCACGAAAACCTAAAACGTCGTTTATTTTGGAACGGACGGAGTACTCCTGATGTTAACCGATGCACTGTAGAGGTTTCATTGTGCCGTTAGCTCAGTAGTCTGTCACGCTCACACATTTAGAATCTTAGATAGATTGCCTACTTGTTCTGATAACTCTGTCTCCAATCGCTGTTGTGTTTTTTCAGCCAACACGCCGGCCGGGTCGGCCAAATCCTCAAGCCACGCCTCGGCACGCGTCACCACCGGCAGCCTCATCACCCTCGCCGTCACCACCGCCGCCGGGATCATGTTCTAGACCATCGATCAGAGTTTGCCAGTCGTCTCTTATTAGACTTGTGATTTCTTGCTCATTCTTCTTACAACACATATATGTTTGTGCATTATTATGTGATACTTACAAACAACTACCATTCGAGGCACGAGATTCTTCCGGATTTGTTCCTTTGTAATAATTCCTTGGTCTGTACTGTAATTTGCTAGAGATCGTGACGCTATGTACGTAGCATCGCCTTGGTATCTTTCTAGTACGGAGTATTGTATGCAGTTCAATGTCGCCGGCACCGCTGGTACGGAGTATCTCTCTACCTCAGGTCACAGGTCACGATCGACGCACGGACACGACGACAAGGTAGCAAATGCTCTGCAGTAGCAGTAGTACTAGCGAACAGTAGCTGGCAACTGGAGAAGCGTTGGATCTGGCAGGCAGTGCCCGGTGCTGGTGGTCGTCCCTCCATCCACCTTGAGCGCTGGCTGTTTGAATGAGGAGATTCCCCTCAATTCAATCCCGATCCTCACACTGTCTGGTGGTACTTTTTGGTTGTGGAAAAAGTTTACTTCACCCCCTCAATTATGGGGTTGGTCTGCATACCCCAAACTATAAAACCGGGGTATTCTATCTCTAAACTTTTCAAAATGGTTCAAATTACCCTCTACGTGGTTTTGAATGACGGTTTTGCTACAGTAATAATGGTTTTCCAGGGACTTTTAGCTAAGAGTAGTAAAAAAAATCCCACCCTGTTTGATTTGCTAGGGACTTTTTTTAGTCCAAGCAAAAAAAAAAAAGTCCCTACAACCATACACCCCCTCAAACAAAGAAAATGGGAAACCGATGAACAGGGCAAAGATAGAGAATCAGTGTAGTGTTTTCATGTAACAAGTTGATAACGCTTTTACAGATCTGACAACAATCCATTAATTTGAATTTTGTGAAAAAAAATTTTTTCTCAAAAATCATTTTGTTCTGAAAATGATTCATCATAGGTCATAACAGGCCAAAGCCAAGAAAAATTACAGGAAGCTCGGACCTATGTGTTGTGCAATAAGCCATAACATATCCCATTTTGGCATTTCTGGCGAGTCATGTGATGATGACACAAAAATAACTCGCGCTAGAGTGATACATTCTGCTTCTGCTGCTGCCCGCTTTTACGCTAAGATGCAGAGCTTATGAAACCCTCCTTGCCCTCATTACAGGTACTTCCTTGCGAGGGCCCTCACCTTGGTATCAAAATGAGAGGATGTGATGCGAGAGCCAGGCAGGTAAAGCGGGTTGAGGAATATCTGCATTGCAGCAAACAAATTTACTGTCTAATATTATACAACCAAAGTTGGAGCAGGGCAAATGTGTGGGCAAATGTGTAAACTAGAATGTACTCAAAGCATATTTCACAATTCATCATGGGAACTGTGCATAACCATATATCAGCATCGCCTTTGCAAGATACAGATTTTTTTTTTAAAAAAAAAATCCATGCAATTTTCAAAACCATTGCGAACATTGTCATGAAAATTCACATAAAAAGCATAGCAAAAGATGCTTGAGTACTATTGAAAATTATGTATGCAACAATTAGAGACAACAAAATTAAATATCATGTCCAAAGATCGACTTTATGAATGCATACAACACTTAGCACTCTAGAATACAGTGGGGGGAAGTCTCCTGATTGTAGATGCAGTAATTGTCTTACCTTGATGTAAAGTTCATGGACCTCTTGGAAAAAACTTTTTATTCCATCCTCACTACGTGAGTCGTGAAGCAACATGAATCTGGTATGTGTCATAGTTGCAGTTAAAGAAAATATAGTACTGCTAAACTTTGAAAACCAAATAATAATGATACATAGTCAAATGTCACTTAAAACAGCAAAAGAACTATCATCATCACTTTGCAAAGGATATGACCAGCAGTTACATAAACAGACACCACAAGGTCATTGAATCTATCAACTGATTTCAGGAACCTGAAAAAAAAAAGAAAATATAAAAAATCAAAAGTTTCTAGGTAAGGTAAAAGGTATATAAAATACTAGAAGAATAACTGGAATGTGATTTCATTCTTTGCGCACAGCCGACAACAAAATACAACACCAATAAGATACTCACATTGCATTTGTGGTCCATGCTAGGTCCTGAACAACATCTAACGCAGCATGCAGAATAAACTGATGGTGATAAGACAAATCTTCTTTCTGCCACAGAAAGTACATGGCAAGATTAAGCATAGACATCAGTAATTCAGAATGGATATGCTGCTCAAAAAACTAAAGAAAAAAGAAAATCCCTGCCATAAAGGATCTAAAGTAAAGCTACAATTTTATACATCTGTATACTATGAGAAACATCACAGTTTTAATCTCAACAGAAGAATTTTTATAGAAGTAATTCATGCCATTAAACATCTTAGTTTTTGTTGAGTAAGAATGGATATGAAGAGCCTGATCAAACTCAAACATAAACTAATGAGTAGGGACGGATATGAAGAGCCTGATCCAACATGACTAAGTCCGTCTATTGACCATTTCCACATCAAAGTTCCTTTGTCATATCAACAGAGTGAAGTGGTTCACATCTTGGGAGAAAAAATGCAATGTTATAGATCAGCCAGATAGCTAATTGTAATCTGAACCTATTATATAGGAAGTACATGAAGTTCAAGGTACTGACCTTGGGTGCAGATCCAACTTCTGCCTCATAGATCGGGATGTCATTCTTACTGACAATCACAAAGCATGCTGTACTTGCCATTCCAACCAGCACCTAGAAATTTTCCCTCAGACAACTTCAGAGGTTGCAAACAAAAGAAAAATAAGGATAGTTAGGATGAAATACCATTCAAAATATAAACAGTTTATCAGAAAAAAAATAGCAGAGCCCAATATCCTAACTCCACAAGAATGGAATTGTACATTTAAAACAGGTAACGAACAAAAGATTATAGATGGCAAAGACACATAAAAGTATAGTTCACATCAATTGTAGTCTTATTAGATGGCCGAAGACACATAAAACTACAGTTTGCATCAATAGTAATCTTAACTGAAACTTATGCATGCATTCTGTTCGTTCATAGAGCCACTGAATTATTACACCCTGATGACTTTAGCTGCAACTTTATGTAATCATAATCATGGTTTTGCGGGATCATGTTGTTTTAGTTTGTGTGAGCCCTGTGCTGTTCTCAATCAAGAACCTTTGGTATCAAGAACTATGGAACACTTATGTTTTGCTTTTATAGTCAGTTTTTAGAAATGATTTAGTGGAAATGTGGAATTATATCAATCTGCAGATATGGTAGATACTGTAACATGCTTGCCCAGAGGGGCACACTCATAACTCTTTTATAGTTCTGCTAATCAAGTGACACAAAAAGGATCAGGGTGAAACAAGGACCATCTACGGTGGTGCACATACAGAGCAGATATATCCATATACTATGCACAACCTTCATATAAAGTCTACATCTACATGGGCGGACCAGCTGGATGCATGGGTATTCCCCCAATTATTTTGAGAAAAAAAGAGTATATATTTGATATATGTACGATGGGATCCCATGTAGGTTTTCAAGTCGTCGCCTAGGCGTCCAAATCCTGGGCGTCCCCATCGCCACGACCAAAATCCAGCAAAGCAAAAGAGGACCAGCAGGGTTTGGGGAAGGCCAAACTCCCATCTCCGCACCATCGGCTCCCATGGCCATGGCAGCTTCCTCACCGGCCAACTGCAGAATTAGTGATGTGAGAGGGGCAGCAGCAGGCCACAACAGCACTCGATCTGCATAGAGTGGAGAGAGATCTGCAACGGGGGCGCATGGGAGAAGAAGCGGCAGGGAGGACCGGAGGACAGGTGCCGGCTGCAGATGTCAACGTAGGGGGCAGGAGAGAGAGAGAGAGAGAGAGAGAGGCGGCACCTGATAGAAGCAGCAGCACCAGCATCGGCGGCGGCGGCCCACCACCTCGTCGGAGAGCTGCGTTTTTAGCTCGCGGTCCCAAACAGGTTGTACTGGCTTGTTTAGCTGCCTCTACGCGATCGAGTCCATCCTCCGCCAGCTTGTCAGCGCATCGGTCGGGTCCATCATCTCCATGCATTTGTACATGTTTCGATTTTGGAACAGCTTAAAACTTGATTCTAGCTAGCTGTGGAATTGCAACATTTTTTTTTTTTGAGATTACACGGTACAACGCAGACGTTCAACACACACGCACACTCACCCCCCTATGAACACACGTTGTCTAAACCCTACCCAAAGACCTTTGTGGCCCCCAACCAAACCAGGCCTTTGCCAAAAGGGCTGGCCGTGAAACCTTGTTATTTTTTTTTAAAACTGAATTGCAATCTTTTGTTAAACAATTTTCGGTACCACGGGCAGATCCCTACCATGGTAAAGGTCCGCCATGGTAATCAATGTTGTATCGGCCGGGGACAAGCCGCCTTTGGTTGGCAATCACGCCCGATTGCACAATACCTAATGGTACAATAACAGAATAAACCTATAAGGTTGGGCACTGTATAATAAGGCCACTGTCCCGAAATAAATCCATACTATACAGGGATAAAGTGTGTACTACTGATCAACCAAACTGGATTTGAACCTTTGCACGGTGGAACCCCCCAACCAGGGTTCCTGTAGCGGTAAACCAAAGCGCTTCTTGCCATTCTTGTAGACTGTGAGCCCCTTGACGCAACATTTTTTTTTTTAAACTGAACTGCAACAATTTTGTTAAACATGTAGTATGTGGTTCTGATTTTCGGTACCACGGGCAGATCGCTTATTTACCGCACCACCCAATGGGCTTTAATTACTAGCTAGTACTCCGCATTTGCCTAGATGTACAGACGTCTCTTTTTCTTCCTCTTGCTCATTAGTCCTTATTACGAGATGCATGGCTCATATCGTCAAAATTAGATTTTTTATTTTATAATTTTTCTATAATTTTTTATACTATTTCAAAATTTCAGTGGAAATAAATAACAAGACAAAACCACCGTGTAGCAAAACCACCGTTCAAAACCACCTACAGTAATTTGAATGGTTTGAAAAAGTTTAGGACCTAGAATACCCAGTTTCATAGTTTCATAGTTTGGGGTTAATTCCGGCTATTGTTCTTCGATTTTTTTTTTTTTTTTTTTTTTTTTTTCACTTGCACTGAATTCATTGCCTAAGTCTGCGTAACACGCCCCTTCGCATGACCATGTGATTCCGGCTGCCTGCATTGTTCTTCGCGTGCAGGGACTGCTTTAGGTGCACGGGTCACGGACGGGAAGATCCAAAAATGTTGCTCTTGTGCAGTTCGGAGTACTTTTTATTGGGTTTGGGTATAGAACTCCCGTTCGTTGCTGCCCAGCCCGTCGGCACGGCACGGCCAGCATGAGTCGTCTGTAGTCCGTTCCCGGGCAGATTTTACATGTGCCTGCCGCCACACGGTCCAGCACGTTATGTGACACAGTAGCTAGGACTGTCGCCGGTCGGATCAATGGTTGGTCAATCTGGAGGCACACGGATGTAACCATGTACGTAGGTGATTCAAATCGATTTTTTTTTAAAAAAACAGAGAATCGAATAAAGCCGATCTCTTTCTTTTTACGGAAAAAAAGGTGACCAGCTCCTACACTGAACTGGTTCCAAGGTTGCCCTAACACTGAAAATCCAATCTGATACAACTAAACCGATGAACACTAAGGTATATAAATACAGAGTTAATAATTGATTAGTATATGTATCCTATGACACAAGCAGCATCAACGGTTTCCAGGGAAAAAGACACAAAGAAGCATCAGCCTTTGCTTATGCTGCTCGAGTAATAAATAAAATAAGATAAAATTCCTGCTCTCCTCAAATCAAAGAAAAAAAAAGGTTGTCCTGTCTCAGTTGCAGCCTCCAGCTAAGCTGAAGAAGAAATTTTTGACGAAAGCTAAGCTGAAGAAACAGACCTAGCTCCTGACAGAATTTTGAAAACACGTTACATGTTAAATATAGTGGTTCTTCAAAAGATTTTTCTTTCCCAAATTCATCAAAAGCACATGAAACCTGCTGGATGAGGGAGGACATTGGTTGTCGTTTACCCCTCATCCACATAGGCGAGGGTCCTTCGTGGTGCTTCTCCTTTCTTTCTTTCTTTTTTTTTTTTTTTTTTTGGTATACTGGTGTAAGCTATATATATTCGTATCATGTTCTCAGAGAGCTCACATTTCGTGCTGTGCCTGTCAAATGGAATGAATAGCATAGAGTATTAACAAGAATCATGGCCTCCTATGTGTACATAAAACTCTTTTCTAACTTAATTGAGCGGCAGAGCTGCCATTTCCTTCAGAATCATGGCCTCCTACGTACGTGTTCTGATACTGTGTCATAAAAGTGAGAAGAATAACAATGCAAGCAGTAGGTATAACATTACCTTTACCCTTGCCCGTGGTTAAGAGCTCTTCAGCGTCAATTCTCATGTCAGCATTTGATGAGCGCCTCTTTGTCGTTTTGTTTAGTACCTCAACCTCGACAACGAAGGTTCCGCACACAGGACGGTGATCAGAAAACCTAGACTCCCCACGGTAGTACGATAATTGCACAATTCCATCCCCACGCCACAATATTCTATCACACCTGAGAAAATTCAACTGGCTCAGAGGAATGAGATGCCATAAATAAGTAGATGATGGTTCAGAAGTACAGTGATTTCATAGCACAACACTGGAAAGAAAACAGAGCCAAACTGCATCGTAAACCAAAAAAAGTGTAGGAACATATATCAATTGGAAAATAGCAAGTTTATCCTTAAAAAAAGTTAGCTTATACAATATGAAAACTAAGAACGTGGTGGTTTTCATTGTATTATTGAAATATAAAAGTATAATAAGAATGTCTCATCTCTTCTGTGGATGTTTCCTTTGATACTCAGGAGACTTGGAGTAAAAAGAAATGTAGGTAGTATTAGGTAATTTTATGTAACAGAAACTAGGTTTAAAAGTGGTGCATACCACGCAGGAGTTCTTCTCTTTTTCTTTGATGTTGCAGTCTCACCAGCATAAGCATCTGAGTTAAAGGAGTACTTATATGTTGGAGCAAAATATATCTTCCCCTCATTCCAACCCTTAAATACTCGCCCAGCATCCCGTTCAATTTTAAGCTGAAGCAAAATATACATAACACAATGTAACAACATAAAAATTTTATACACAACATAAGCCCCCCCCCCCACCCCCTAACAACATAAAAAAAATTTATACACAACATAAGAAGATGTAACAACATAAAAAAAAAAAAATTTTGGGGGGTGGGGGAGGGGGGTTCAGCTATCAAAAGATTTATTGGAAATTTCAGATTTCCTTTAACCTTTGTAATGCTTGTCAGCATAAAGGACAGTAGCATCTTACAAATTATTTAATCTTCCTATCTTCTTTCAGAGAATAGTTCAATTCTTTAAATGAGGCATATTTAGAACTGGCTCCAGTCCTCCAATTAGTTATTTTTCCTAAGAGAAAGATTACCCTTGAACTCTGGCATTCACTAAAGAAACAGATGTAGACCCAAAGCAGTCCTACAGATTCCCCCACCCCATCCCCAAAGCACAGGCACGTTCCTGATGAGACAGACAAGTTACCTGATCCTTTTCAAAAAGGGCATCCCAGTTATTTTCCATTAAAAACTTCTTGGTATCTGCATAGCTCAGTGCAATACGGTAGTTCAGATCACCAAGCCATATCACCTTACTGAAACCAGCAGTGCATAAATTAGTAAGGAAAAATGTGTTGAAAAGGAACATATATTCACAATGATAAACATGGCACATCATTCTTACTCATGGTCAAGTATTTTCTCCGGGATTTTTCTTCCAGCTCTTCTACAAATCTTCGAAAACATTGTGAGCCTCAGTATCTCTAGAACATCCGAGTTCCTCCTGAATTCGTCTCCTTCTTTTTGACCTGAAGCCAAATGGCTGCAGACGAAACAAAAGCTTGTCTGGTGCAGTGTCATGCTTATTGATATACATCCCTGCAGTAGAAGTGTATTCAGGAATAGATAGAATAATTACATCCAGGATAAATTTGATATGATTCTGTCGTGACCTTGTTTCCAAGACAGCCCAGAATCCCACGCCCTATGCAAGACTTCCTTAGATGCCCAATATGTTGTACTAGTTCTTTCTTCACCCACACAGTAACAAAAATGCCAACCATTTGTTTGCACGCTATGAGATTATATTTTAGTTGATCCCTAGTGGCAGGACCAGAAGTAATTCCATCGACCATAGAGCCATCAGAGTCCCTTGATTTCTCTTTATATTTCCCTTTCTCTTCTTCATCCTCTCCAGAGGAATCAGTCTCATCAGCATATGCTTTTTTACATCCAAAGCAAGAATCCTTGTAGGACGTTTTGATCATTTCTACCGGGCAATTGCAGGCCTTAAGTTGTTTTCTACGGACTGGCATGAAAGATTTGCTAATGGCTTTTAGCAAGGATTTCTGAAAGATTGTGGTGCCACTTGCTGTTTTTGATAGGTCAGAGAATGAGGTGTCGAGGCTTGATGAAGCTCGAGAGGAAGAAGAATCAACAGAGGGAGATGGTTCATGCTGAAAGACGTTGGCATCATTGTCAGCTGGTCGATTTAGTGACTGGTTTATAAGAACAAGCCATCTGGCAGCTGGTTCATTGTTTTCTATCACAAGCACATTACCAGCATTGAGAGGAACAATTTCCTGAAAACTGTTCAAATGTTAACAAACGAAAAGCAATTACACAATGGTTTGCATCAAACTTAAAAGTTCCATTAAAATATCCTTGAAAGTAGATATACTTCATTGTGCTTCAAATAAATACCAAATATGTCAATGCAACAACGTCGTATAGTACCACATTACCATGGAGGAATCAAGTAAAACTTCACCAATTTACCAATTTCAGTTTTTATTAATACTAATATGTGAGAAAAATCTAGAATCAAGTAAACATGAAAACAGAAAACATCGGCGATATAGCTAATGACCTTGCAAGCAATTTTTGCAGGTATTAAAAAATCAACAATAGACCTACCCCAAAACATAAATATCCGAATTGTCATCAGGGGGCAGAAAATCATCCATGTTAAGTGCAGCAGTAGGTGTTTTCCCTCCAACATTCCAGGTGGAAACAAATATTCTGCATAATGACAGCAGAGAGTGAACAGCTTGACTTACTTAAGCATAAAACAGGCTCAAGGATGGTAGGATATGAAACATAGACATTATACCTGATGGGTTCAGTTGTGGTGTTATTAGAAGATTGGGCAAGGAAATGGCTGATGCGCATGCTCTTAACTTCTGGTCCATTTAGTTTTAAACAGCATAAGCCAATCAAAACCACCGAAAATATAATTTGGGAAATCTTGAAATGCACTGTACTTTTCAGACCAGAGTACCTGAAAGTGTTCTCAAGGGGGATGATGATGATGTCTTAGAAGAACTTGGCGCGAGCTTAGCTGGTGTTATACATGAGCACCGAGAAAAGTTAGTAGCCGGTTGCATGTTCTTTGGAAGAACTAGAGATTCTTTTTAGAGAACTGTTAGCACTTAACAGCAGAAGGTGTTTGACTTGACTTCAATTCTTTTTTTTAGCGAAGTTTGACTTTAATTCTCAAGGGAAAGAATAAAAAATAATTTTGCAACAGGTGAATGTCAAGAGCTAAGGACAGTAGGGAGTGTAGCTGTTCAGTTGTTGGCAAGGATGTCTTCAAGTGGATGGTTGCAAGTAGGAGATGATTAGATATTACATGATTTCAGGGCAATTGAGGTGATGCAATTTTACTGTGATAGTAAAATATTGTATAACTGGAGACAAATTCTTGAGTTCAATTGTGAAGTATTCAAACAGCCAATTGCCTCTCAGGTCTGAGCACCACAATTACAGGCCCTCTTGAGGGATCCACATTGGGTGTATTAAGGTAAACTAAGACAGCATCATTAGTCCATCTAAGTTTGAAATGACAGGTGATAGTTACCAGAAAGTTCATAAGACTAAAATTCAAGTGGCATTGTTCGCCGTACTAGTCTGCTAGATAGAACTTTGGAAAACAAGAATGTGTACCAACCAGCATGGCGGCTTGGATTGTTTGTGCTCTTAGCAGCTTTCTTCTCCTTCGTTGTAAACAAATTTAGGCCACACCCCTGGAACACAAGTTAAAGAAAAAAATTGAGTTTGGCTTCTGCATAATGCAATTGTAGCAATCGGATCACAGCAATATCACCTTTGCTTTTTCCTTGCTAGCGGACGCCATTATTCACTGAACCCAGTAGAAGGGGGTTTCCTTTGTGATATTTATGTTTGAACACCGAGTGCGATGTAATTAATGTTCTGCAGCCAGTTTATACCTAGTAAGAGTGTACATTAGATTAAAGCAGAGGCCAAGTAAGAAAAAACTTAATGCAATGATGGGGATGGGTTTTCTTTGAACTCTAAAAAATGGAGTCTTTTTTATACAACGAAAACAAAAGGGTAAACAAAAAAAAATGCAAAATTTGAACCAAATTGTAGCAAATCACATTCAAGAAAAGCGTCTGCGTGTGATTTAAAAAAAAAACAGAGAGAACATGCGATTCAAAACAAATCACCCCGCTGCGCCTGCGACAGAGGAGAATCACGCAAAACAAAACACGGCAGCCGTTGCAACCGGAAACCTTCAATATGCAATCTCTCAATCATCAATCGTCCCCTTGAAAGTCAAAAAAATACCCACACATAAGAAATGCACAATGCCGCATCAAGCATACCCACCTAAGCCTGCAGGAACCTCAAAATGCTTCCTCTCCCAGGATCACAAAACCAAAGAAGAAGGCCACAACCAACCAAGAGCGCTCACCAATCACCGCTCCTTCGGGCACGGGCGTGACCACCACCACCACCACCAGTCCTGCTACCGGGCAACTCGAGGAGCAGACGCCGGGCCGCGGCCCCTGGAATCCGGCAAGGGGTCGGGGGAGGCCGGGGGGGAATGCATGGCCATCGGGGCCCTCCTTGCGTGGATTTCTTTAAACCGCGGGAGGGCACAACTGTCGCACGGAGGAGAATAGTTTAAGGAAGGAACGGCTCCCGCTGGAATGGCTGGCGGCATTCGATCCGCATCTGCATGCGTCGCCCACCTCCGGCGCGCCGCCTGGTCCAGTTGACCGGGGCCGCGGGCCAGTTGGGGGCCGCACGTGCTGTGCATACGGGGAGGGGAGAGGAGGTGAATGGGTGAATGAGGGGGAAGCCGTCCCGTCCAGTCCGTGGTGGGGAGAAAGTGGGGAGGAGTAGGCGCGCACACACGACGACGCGAGAATTCTCGCTGGATTCGGACGTGATCCCGGTTCTGCCTTTGTGTAGGGCATCATGATTCATGTCTTGCCCCGCGGCACACGCCAGTTGCGAACCAGACCGGACGGGGATTCGCTCGTTGCTGGTCTGCCCGTCTCTTTCCCTGCCTGATGCTGACACCAAGTGCAGCGGAGAGTGTTCTGGTTGACGAATCCTCCTACACGGAGAACCTCTGTTTGCCCCTGCACGCCGCAGAAAGAACTCGCATGCGCCTGCTGAAACCCAAGGAAGCCGCGACGCTCCCGCGCGCGAGGCGCTCGAGGGCCACATCGTCTCGCTGCTGCGGGGATGCGGCGGGGGCCTCCGCGCGCTCCGCAGCGCGCACGCGCACCTCACTCGGCTCCGCCTCCCGCGTCTCACCGCCGCGTTCGCGCTCTCCAAGCTCCTCGCCTCCTGCGCCTCGACGCCAGCAACGGCGGCATCCTCCTCCTACGCCCGCAGCCTGTTCGAGCAAATCCCCGACCCGACCGCCTTCTGCTACAACTCCCTCATCCGCGCGCTCCCCGCCGCCGCAGCAGCCCCAGCCGTCTACCGCCGCATGCTACGGGCGGGGTCCCCGCGTCCCAACACCTTCACGCTCGCGTTCGCGCTCAAGGCGTGCGCGGCCGCGCCGGCTCCCCGGCGAGGGCCGGCAGCTGCACGCGCAGGCGCTCCGCCAGGGGCTAGAGGCCAGCGCCTACGTGCAGACCGGGCTGCTCAACCTCTACGCCAAGTGCGAGCAGGTCGCGCTCGCGAGGGCGGTGTTTGATGGCATGCCCGCCGCCGTCGGGGACAAGAGCCTGGTCGCGTGGAGCGCGATGATCGGTGGGTACTCGAGGGTGGGCATGGTGAACGAAGCGCTGGGGCTGTTCCGGGAGATGCAGGCGGTCGGGGTGGAGCCGGATGAGGTCACCATGGTCAGTGTGATATCTGCGTGCGCCAAGGCCGGGGCACTGGATTTGGGGAAGTGGGTGCATGCTTATATCGATAGGAAAGGTATCACTGTCGATCTGGAGCTGAGCACCGCCTTGATCGATATGTATGCCAAGTGTGGGTTGATAGAGCGGGCGAGACGGGTGTTTGATGCGATGGTGGAGAAGGATACCAAGGCATGGAGCGCAATGATAGTTGGATTTGCAATTCATGGGCTCGTAGAGGATGCGCTGGGGCTTTTCTCAAGAATGCTAGAGCTCAAGGTAAGAATGTTGCACTTATATATATGTATTAGAGATGGTTAGGCACTTGCTGATTTTGTTGGTTAGGTGATATCAAAGTCATACACATTGACTTGTATATTCAACTTAGTTTCCAATCATTATTAGGATTTCATACTCCACAAACCACAAAGTGGCCATTACAATTCTCATGTCTCACCTAAGTTCTTGTGTGTATTGCAATATTCTAGGTGAGGCCTAACAATGTCACATTTATTGGTGTACTGTCAGCCTGTGCTCACAGTGGGCTAGTGGATGATGGGCGACGGTATTGGTCTACTATGCAAAATTTGGGAATTAAACCTTCAATGGAGAATTATGGCTGCATGGTTGATCTGCTGTGTCGATCTGGCCTTCTGGATGATGCTTACTCCTTTGTTATTGGTATGCCTGTCTCACCAAATTCAGTAATCTGGAGGACTCTTCTTGTGGCTTGTAAAAGCTCCAACAGGATTGACATAGCTGAATCAGCATCAACGAGGCTTCTTGAGTTAGAACCTCACAATGCGGAGAACTACGTTCTGCTCTCCAACTTGTATGCATCCAACTCCCAGTGGAGCAGAGTGAGCTGTTTGAGGAAGAAGATGAAAGACAACAATGTTACTGCTGTTACTGGATGCAGTTCAATTGAAATAAACGGCTACTTGCATGAGTTTGTAGTGAGCGATGATTCACACCCTGAAATCAAGGAGATAAGACTGATTCTGAGAGAAATAGCAGACCAGGTGCGACGAGCTGGTCACAAACCTTGGACTGCAGCCGTTCTGCATGACGTTGGTGAAGAGGAAAAGGAAGTTGCTCTTTGTGAACATAGTGAAAGGCTGGCCATCGCATATGGATTGCTAAAGACAAAAGCCCCTCATGTCATTCGTGTGGTAAAGAACTTGAGATTTTGCCTTGATTGTCATGAAGTGGCAAAAATAATAAGCAAGTCATACAACCGAGAAATCATCGTTAGGGATCGTGTTCGTTTCCACAAATTTTTGGGAGGAAGTTGTTCTTGTAAGGACTTTTGGTGATTCTTTGCTCTATCTTATGAGAGTGACGGACCGTCCAAAATGCAATACGTTTTGAAATCTGATTACATCATGCTTGGGCATACTTCTATAACTTGTACGGACAATGCCACTCTGAATCGTACTGAATTATGAAGAATTATGAGCTAACTTTATAAAAATATAGTATTATGGTACTGCATACCATTAGTTTGTACACGTTTATAAAAAGTGTGGTTTGGCTTAATAAGAGGAAGTATATTTTTACTGAATTTACATGTAAGGCAAACCACTAGAATTACAAAGATCAATTAGAGCAAATTTGCTAAAACACTAAAGTTCATACATAGATTATGAAGATTAGTATCTATTCATGAAGAATAGATATATGAACAAGAAGGTTAAACATTGTACTCATTTTCCTTATAAGTTTTTACTCGAAGGTTTCTCTCACAAGGTTTTTAATGAGATAACATGTACAATGCAATAACGAATGCGATGTACTCTTTTCTCCAATAACCGTTTTTTCCCATTGGGTTCTCGGATGAAGTTTTGGATGAGACATGTGTATATTGTAGTAATCGCCCAAGGGTGAGTATCATAAAACATACGGACTCTGTAAGAAGGAAAGAAGAAGTATGAATCCTAATCATAATCCGTTTGTATGTGGACTCTTACTAAAACTCTTAGACCTTATCGAAAATATATATATGTGGGAGCTCTATGTTGTAATATGAATATTCACCATCTGAATAAAAAACAGTCATGTTCTACTTCTTTCATCTAATGTAGTGATCATGCCCGTCCTAACCACCGACGACATGAACGAGGATGAGGATCACCTGTGCGCCCCCGGCGTCCGGTTCGTCCCGACGGACCGGGAGCTCATCGTCGACTACCTGGGGCGGAAACTACGCAGCGAGTTGCTCCCCACCGACCTCGTGCGCGAGGGCCACGACGTCTATGCCGAGCATCCCAAGAAGCTGGGTGAGCCAAGTCGCCATGGCCAACACCGCTTGCTTGACGCAGCCAATCTTTTTTATAGGTCGCTCTCGATCACCTTCGTCTTCGATCTCTTGCAGTGCCGAAGCTGGGGGAGGACATCGAGGGCTCCTGGTACCTGTTCTCGCCGCGGTCCCGCAAGTACCTCGGCGGGATGCGGCCGAAGCGTGCCATGGGCGACGAGGAGGGCCACTGGAAGGCGACGGGAGCTCAGAAGCCGGTCCTCGGCGGCGCCGACGGCAAGGAGGTGATAGGGACAAGGCGCGCGCTCACGTTCCACGAGGACACCTACGAGGATGGCAGCCATGGGAGGCGAAGGCGGGCCAAGAACAAGGCGGCGTCCAAGCCCTCCAAGTGGAAGATGGTGGAGTTCGTCTACAGCAACTCCTGCAGGGCTCCCGGCAACGACACCGCGCTCGACAACCCCATGCTGGTTGGTGATCCCTGATCCGTCCTCGATCTTAGGTGCCACAACCGTAATACACTAATTAATACGTATTGCTGACATGTTTTTGCCTTGCCTTGCACCGCCAGTTGAACGACTACGTGCTGTGCCAGATTACAAACAGGAGTGTGGACGGCGACGAAGAGCAACCGACGTCTCACGGTGGTGGCAGCGGCGGCGTCGGCGAGCCATACGAGAAGCATCTGTCAGAGCAGCAGGAGCAGGCAGGCGGTGGAGGCGCCGGAACACAGGCAGGCCAACAGCAGCAAGGACCGTCTGGCGGTGGAGCCACGTCATATGCCAATCAGCAACCAGCGCCGATTGAAGCTCCACT